>CM033107.1:11192263-11235861 GCA_019321725.1 Paulownia fortunei | reverse complement strand
ATTGATGTTTGTTAATTCATGCATAAATGCTTGCAAAGTCTCCTCAAGGGATTTTGTATGTGGAGCTGGATAAGAATGAAAGTTTGGTAGTTTTTGTGAATGCAGCAGTTGGGAACGGTTATCATCTCGCCAACTAAAATTTGGATGATTTCTCTATTATGGATTGTAAGTTTCATAATATGGAGAATGAAAAGGTTTTTTGAATGTGTTCATGAAATTTGCTTGTACTAGAATGTTTGGATATTCATTGGTGGAGTGCCCCAAAAGTTCACAATTGCTACAAACTTCTTCCTCTTGCACATATTTGATTTTTTTTATTTTTTAAAATTCCATGACTTCAACTTTTCTTATTAAACTAGTAATCCTAGCATTTAGATCATCTTATTGGCTAAGGTAATATTTTTTTTTTACTATTAGTAAGATTAGATCTAATATAACTTTTGGAAGAATTAACACTATACCATGATTGAGAGTTTTCTGCCAAATGATCTAGATATTCGAGGGCTTCATCAGGTTCTTTATCAAGAAGCTCACCATTACACATTATTTCAACGAATTATTTTGTTTCAGGAGTTAAAGCTTCATAAAAGAAATTAATCAAGCGCCATTTTTCAAAATCATGATGTGGGCATGAATTCAACAAATTTTTAAATCTTTCCCAACATTGAAAGAAAGTTTCATTAGAATTTTGAGAAAAAATTTGAATTTGTGTTTTCAAAGCATTAGTTTTATGAGTTAGAAAGATTTTTTTCAAAAATTCAGCTTGCATTTCTTGCTAAGTGCCAATTGGCCTATGTTTTAAAGAATTAAGCCAAATTTTTGTTTTATCTTTTAAAGAAAAAGAAAATAATTTAAGCTTAACAATCTCATTTGTGCAAGTTTGATCATTAGCACATACTTCATCAAATTCTTTCAAATGTGAGTAAGGGCTTTCAGAGTTTAAACCATGGAAATTAGGAAGTAAAGGGATCATACCTGGTTTGAATCGAAAGTTATTTGCATTGAGAGGAAAAATGAAACAAGAAGGAGAAGAATTTCGAGTAAGTTGCAAGTAATAACGCATTATATGTACCTGGTGATTCTCATTTTCATCTTGGACACTTTCATTTTCAGCCATGGTGGAAGTGTGTGGAGATGATTTAAACAAATTTCTAAACAAAGTTTCAAAATTATTTCTAATTAAATGCCGAGGATTATGACTGCGATACCTTATAACCATATATCCATAAAGAAAATAAACAAACTAAATTTACAAAGAAAAAATATTAACAAACTTGAATACTTACCTTGTCTTCCCTGGTGCCAAAAACTTGTTACAACTTTAAGGTTGCAAACCCAAGTGCAGGTTGTATTAAGTAATAAATTTCTAGTGAGTCCGAAGTCGATTCATAAGGAAGTTGCTTGAAAAATGCAGGATTATAATTCTAAAAAAAATTGGATTTATATGATTCAAAATATATAAAAAATTAATATATGTTGTAACTAAAGAAAAATCAAAGTAATAAAAGTACTGAAGATCAGGGATCCACTCTTGAGTTTTGGATAGAGAAATGATTATTTATTCTTTTTACCTCTATTAATTGCCACCATTAGAATCCATACATAATGAAGGTTCCAATGAGAAGATATTATCAAATAACTCATGCAATAAGGTAATCATGATATTATCTTGCTATTTGCAAATTATCTCTTAACGCTAACACTTATTTATGGGATCAAGCATTTATGCACACCTTTGTCAACAATAAACCAAAGTTTCACATTAGCAGTCGGTGGGGTAGAACCGTACAATAAGCTAAATGAACCCAAGTATTTATTGTGCCATTGGAGATACATAAATCAAGAATCACCACAAAATAAGTAGGGTTTAGATCAAAATTCAAAATAATAATACAGCATACTTAAACATTTTCTACCCTTATAACTGTTCCTCATCCTCCATCAAGAGGGTCACCATTTTTTCTCAGCAAAATAAAATTTAAAAAGACATAATAAAAGTAAGAAATACTTAAAATAGAAGAGAAACTAGAGAATGCATTTCTATTACTAGTAGAAAACTTACATTACTAGAAAACTTAGCCTAAAGAAACCCTCTACCCCCTCTCTTACAAGCTTAATACATGGCCTATAGAGGCCAAACAAATAATGGAAGAGTTAATCAAGTGGTATGCTAGTTGCCAAGAATTGGTAAGTTTTACACCAAGTCCTCAAAATTCTCACCTACCTGATTGAATTACATTTCTAGGTTAGATACAACTAGATTTTGATGATTAGTAAAGAAAAAAAGTTGCCAATCTTTTGGTGTTGATATATTTTCATTTATAATTTGTCAAATTTAGCTGTCAGGTGAGGGAAATATGGTTAAATTACTGAATCATGTCCAAGTGCCATCCTTAACAACAACAACACATTATAACATATGTTTTTACTACTTTAACACATTTTCTCACCATCTTGTCTTCATAAAACTGGTTTATTTACCTCTTGTGTATAACATATCCAAATGTTAGCCTAAAATCAATTTGGGCTTAAGAGATATGACCCAATTGGTCAATAAGTCAATACTGGGCTGAACTCTGATCCGAATTTTTGGTGATCCATTTTGTGCTACCATTTGGATGAATTTCCTACTATAATCAAGACTGAATTAAGCTCAGCTTTCAATAGAAAAGTTGTAGTTCTATCTCTTGGATTTCAAATGAAGTAAGATTTAGGTCCATAGGGCTTTTGATCAAGGAGTTATGCCCAAAATACAAAACTGCACGAGTCTGGAAACATGCTTCTTTTGATCTTTTATATTTATTGATTCCCCAACACAAAATATTAATAAAAAAATAATATTAACAAGAATAAAGTAAGAAAAGTATAAAGGATTTGATACAAAAATATGTCAAAATATGTACTTATCACTGGTTCATTGTACTTATTCTCCAACAAGCGCCCACATACATGCACCCAAGGATTTGGAAAGCCTTCGCGCCACGACCCTCCCACTTCGTGTCGTAGTGCAGAGTGGACTGTCCACTCACACCATGATGCCTGGAGTTGGCTCTACAACACCACATCACGTTTTCTATACTAACAATGTGATTCTGGCCCGATTTTTGATATCTAACATCAATGTTTCTAGTTTATTTTTTAAATTTTATGTTCTAAACAATTATCCCTAACATAAATCGCATAAAACTCTTTTTATCACACATAAAAACATATTTAATAAAAAATTTCAATTCAACAATTGAATCGAATCAAACATAAATATGCAAAAAATAAGTTAAACACACAACCTAAACTCTGATACTATTGTTGGGTTTCATATATCCCGAGATGGGTAAAGTAGTGGGAAATTAAAATTTTAATAAAAACCATAAACAATGCATATCAAATATGCATCCTGGGAATTGATACAAATTAATTGGTTGGATCAACTTATTTTCTTTAACAATTGAAAACTAGGTTCATGGTTTATACTTGAAAGCACATCGATTGATTTAGGGATTGAAGAAATCCAAATTCCTAACAGCCCGATTAGAAAATTCTCATTTGACAAATGATGTTTTCAATTGAGAATTTTTCATAGGTCGTTTGGTGTACTTGTTCCTTAACAAGTACTTATACACATGCACTAGCATGCCAATGTCTATAGAATGAGATATCCTCCTTTCTAGCATGTATCATGCGTGTGAGTCTATCAGGCTTATCGATGTCTAGCATGTATCATGCATGCAAGTTCCATAATTGCCATCATATGCGCGATCATGCGTCGTAGTTATAAATAATTTAGGGACTTCATCTAATTAATAAAATAATCAAATATAAAGAAATATCTTTTATTAATATACTTTATGAATAAGATAGTCTTTACAAGAGTATAAAATCTCGCCACTAATTAGCTTGCCAGACACTCTTCTAACATAAGTGTTGGTCACAGGTGATGTGATAATTAAATGTATTAATATGGATGTTTGATGGGTCTCACTTGATATCAAGTACCATATGGGCTCATATAACTGTGGTATATGAGAAAAGTTGAGGTAAAATAGTTTCAGAGTTGCATGAAGATGTAACTGTTAATGTGTTAACCACTTTTTAATATAATTATATGCGCTCCTAAAATTTGGGTTTATGATGATATTAATTGGACCTCAAGCCCACGAGGGAATTGGATTTCCTAAATTTCCATCTAGAGGTAATGGAATTCAAAAAAAATAGTGAAAGATATTTATAATTAAAGACCATATTATAAATGAATATTAATAGAATAAGTGCTTAATTTTCTACCTTGCATAGGGTAATAGTTATTGCTAGTAAAACCACTTAACCTAGTCTAGACACACAAACAAACTCATTGGCCCAATCTATTTGGATTGTGTTTAGAGTTTGAGAATGGTTCTTGAATTCGAAAATATCATAAATGTGCTTGAGGATTTCTACAAAGGGTTCTAGAAATGGCTCCCAGAAAAGTTGTGGAAGCGCCTTCCGTAAATGCTGTACACGCACATTCTACAAATATTGTGGAAGAGCTTATTATAATTATTTTAGAAGGTCCTTCTATAAAAGTTATAGGAGCCTCTAACCATGAAAGCATATTTTGCTTATTGTTTCCTTCTACTCTAAGACAAACGGTCTAAGAGAAGGATGAGAAAGGGTTCTCAAAAGGAAACAAAAGATAAAATAAGGCAATGCTAGAAAATCAGTTCGGATAAGAAAGTTTATGCCACCATTATCGGGACATAGAAAGAGGAAGTGCAAGTACTGACTAATTAAATTAAAATAGATTCTACTTTAAGATTCTAATTTGTTCAAGTTAACTATTAGGATTGATAATTCTTTTTGGGTATTGGATACCGAATATGACCCCATCTCAGCAATGGTTGCAGAGGATGACATGAAGAAAGAGACTAAGAGGAAAAGACAACCTTTAAGCTTGGAAATGAAGCTAAGGTTACTTCATTAGATAAAGGAACGTTCTACTTAGCTTTGGATGGAATTAAGGTAGTATTGTTTATTTATCATTTGTATTAAAAAATTATTAAGAAAAGCATAAACGAATTACTAACTTCTAGTATGCAACCTCCAAGATCTTGAGGTTACCTATATAGTAAGTCCTCTTGCTAGAGAGCAACAAGGAGGATCTCCCTTTGGATGTTAATCCAATAGATTAAGAAGTAGTGATGTTGACATCAAATTCTTAAAGATGGCGAAAGGACATGCAATTTGAAAGGACACTAACAAGATATTGACCGTAATGGACCCACTGGAGGGAATGGTTCCCATTGACTACAATTAGGTTTACAAACAAAAAAATTGGAGTACATAGGATCGTGGTGACCTATAAGGCATGACTAGTAGTGAATGGTTATACTCAAAGCCAAGATGTTGACTGTTGAGGAAACCTTTTATCAGATGTGATGCTAACATTCATTCAGATCTTGCTAGACATATGTGTGTATTATGAGTACGAGATATGGAAAAAGGATGTGAAGACCGTCTACCTCAATGGTGGTAGTGAGAAGGAGATTTATATGAAGCAGCCTAAAACCTTCATATCCAAAGAAATCATGCCAAAGTTTTGCAAGCTTCATAGGTCTACTTATGGACTCAAAAAAATTCCCCGAATGTGGAACATTAGATTAGTTGAACCAATAAAATAGTTTGATTCCATTAGGAATGCGAATGAACCAAGCGTGTTTCAAGTTAGTGGGAGTATGGTGATGTTTCTTGTATTTCAAGTTGATGATATTCTACTCGTAAGGATAATGTAGGAATGTTGCAGTCAATTTCGACTTGTCTACTACTAAGTTGTCTAGGAAGGATTTGGGAAAAACATCTTAGAGGTTAGGGATAAGGATCTATAAAGATAGATCTAAGAGGATGCTCGACTATCCTAAATCCATATAAATAGATTAGATGCTAAAGAGGTTTAGCATGGAAAAATCAAAGAAGAGATTTTTGCCTATGAGTCATGGGATTTCTCTTTCAAAACGTATGTTTGTTCATGAAAATTATGCAAACCGCAAGTACACGGTGTCAAGTTTTAATACAACGATGAGTTAGTATCGTATCCACAAGGATTGCAATAAAAAATTGCATTAAGTACCATAGTTCAAATAGTCCTAATTTTATTTAGAAAATCGAGTGATGATTGGTAAACAAAGTAAAGTAAGATAAAAATGCATAGACAAGATTGGAGTTTTTAGAAGCAATTCAACAAACACCTTATGAGCAAGAAATTCTAGAGGAATGACTTACCTAGTTATCACATATGTTCTTCCTTCTAAAATATACCAATTCAAGTTAACAACACATGTAAGTTAAGAATTCCTAAGCTCATCAATTCTGTCTCTCGAGTGCCGAATTGACTATAAGTTCTAACATGAATTTCAAGAGTAAAAATTTACAAAAGTTCAATGAATTCTTCTTCAAAACTTCAAAGGTTTCATAAGTTTCTCAACTCTATGATTCCTAGGTTGTGTTATCCCTATGATCATGTATAATCTTCTTTCTCTCGAGTGTTGAATCTCATACGTCAAACAATCTCAATTAGTGGCCAATTAATCAAGATGAAATACTAAATAAGATAACACAAACAAGATGAATAACTTGAACTAATATTATTTGGAGTTCAAAATATAGGTACAAATGAGGTTACATCATCCTTTAGAAAGAAATGTTTAGTTCCTCATATATGAATATAACTTCAAAAAATACATAAGAAAGAACATGGAAATTGTTCACCAATTTGTGACGTGGAAGTAATGGTTGAAGCTCTCTTTGTCTCCAAGTCTCATTGTTCTCCTTTGCTTCTTGGCTTCTCCTCCTCTTCTCTTCCTCAAAAACTCATTTGGAGGTTTTTGGAATTCCTCAAAATAGATGGGAAATACCCTAAAGAGGGCAAAATGCCCATTTTGACCTTACTTGTCCATCCAACAGCACCTAGGTGTTGCCTTGTCTATCCAAAATAGTGTGTACAGCGCCTAGGCACTGTACTTGCTGTCCAGAATCAGTTTCTACAGTGCTTATATCCTTTTTGAACCGATTGTTCACCACTTTAGATGCCAAAATAGCTTTTTATGTCTTCATATGAATTGTATCACTATGTGTTGGCTTTCTATTGGAACTTGAATCAACTAAATATGACTTCTTTGGAGAGAGTTATGCTGGAAATACCAAGATATATCATCCCAGAAAATTTCAGCCCAGTACTGACTTTTAAACTCGGTTTTTTGCATTGATATCGACAGAATTGGATTTTGTGAAAAACATAAAAGTTATAGATATATCTCTTGTATTTCCATTCATTCAAGAATAAAATCAAAATAATATTAGATCAAAGAGTTATGATTGAAATACAAAAACTGCTATCAGTCGCACCACAATTCGGATTCTTCAACATTTCAACCAAGTTTTTGGTTTCTTTCCATTTTCTTCTCCTTTTGTCATTACCTATAAGATTTCAAACTAAATGCATAAAAAGTAACAAAAATACTTAAAAATAAACTAAATGTTAATCAAAAGACATATGAATTATTGGTATAAAACCAACTTATCAATGTCCCTATAGACTTTTAAAAAAAAGAAAAAGAATGATTCGCATACTTTATGCATCCATGATAGAAAGCACAATATATGAATATCTATGTAAAAGACGTTATATCACAAATGCTTTGAGTGTCACAAGTAGATATCAATCCATTAGAAAACTGTAGAGATGATTCTTAATTACTTACAAAGCACTAAAGATATCTTCTTCGAGTGCAATTATGGAGAATTGAAGCTAGAAAGCTACATTTAGCTTTTAGTTCAATATAGATAACTTTAAATCTATGTTTAGATTTGTGCTCATCCTAAATAATTGGACGGTTAGCTGGAAAAGGCTCCAAGTAAGAGAGAAATGCTGATTCCACCTTCGATGTTAAATACATTGCAACTTGCGATACTGTGAAAGAAACCATTTGGATGAGGAACTCCATCCAAGTTTTGTGTGTAAGTCAGACCGTTGTTGATCCCGATGTATTATGATAATAATGAGGCTATTGTACAAGCAAAGAAGACAAGGTGTTATCGAAGATCTAAGAAAATATAAAAAGGCGATACTATATGATTCAATAAATTATTGATGGAGACAACGTCAAAGTGGAATGAGTTTCCTTGGCAGAAAATATGGTAAACCCACTAGTTGAACAACTAAGACAATATGTGAAGGATATCTTAAGTAGGTGGCCTTAATAGAAGGACAATTATCTCTAGGATAAGTAGGAGATTATTAGAGTAGAGCTATGTGAGTCAATTGGTTTGGTCATCTTTATACTCTTGTAGAAATAATTTTTTTTCATATTTATATCAATTAATTGCAACCTTCACCTTAAATTCACTATTATAAGGATTAGATGAAGTCCTTAAACCAAACATGGGCATGGTCGCACATATGCTGACGATCATGGAATATGTCTCTATGACTTTGCTTTTAAATCGTTCCAAGTCATGAATCATTGAGGCATGACATCAATGATCCTGTTGATGAGGGTGGAACTTTCTAATTTCATAATCGAATTAAGCTACTAGAAATTTTTTTTATATGAACATTGCCTGTGTTTAGGCGGGGGGTTTGGCGGACCCTTACCTGTATATTATTCACATAAAAGTCAAAGAGTATTTACAATGAATATAAATGTACTCAAAATAAACAAGGAGTACTACTCTCTTACACATATAGCACATCAACATTTAAATTTAATAGAAGGAAAGCCTAATCTATCTAATTCCAAAAGTCCTACAAATCTGCCATGTAACTCATGAGGGAGAATGATCCCAGAATCCTTAGCATCACAACCAAAGTTTGCATACCAATCTGCTAATTGATTCCTTTCTCTAATAATATGCACCAATTGGGTTTCCATTTCCTTTAAAAGATTGCAAAGTCGAATCTTAAAGTGCTGACGTTTCTAATGGCAAGTCTGTTGTGACATCAATAGATGAATGGCAGCCCGTGCATCTATCTCAATAACGACTTTCTTGAATCCTTGCCCTTTGTAAATTTTTAGTCCTTTGGCAATGGCAGCAAGTTCAGCATATATGCTCAAACTAATGGGAAAAAATTCATAAAAGGCAAGCTGAAATGCACCAGAACAATCTCGGATTACCCCTCCTTCCCTAGCAATTCCAAGACTACCTCGTCAAGCACCATCCGTATTTAATTTGATCCATTCATTTTATTCCACGTGATAGGAATTGGGTGAACAACCTTAGTACGTAGAAAATGATATTCCAATCGTAATGCTGTAGCATAATCCCCTTTCCAGTGCTCTCGTTTTAATAATTGACATTGGTATAATCTTGAAGTCGAACCCTAACATTTGCAAAATAATAGTAGTTGGGTTGATCCTTTTATTCCTATGCTTTGATGCATTCCTCCCAAAAAAACCAAAGGATAAAAAGCAGTATCACATATTGAACATGACCCTAGTGATATGTGGAGATGAATGAAACCAGCTGTGGAGCATAATGATAATGTCATTAGTATTAGGCAACTGAATGCCAAATATTGAAGTAAAGTTCTACCAATTAGTCCTCGCCACATTTCCTATTAGAAAATACCATTTACCAGGATGATAAATACAGCATGCCAGAAAGGTGGGATTGCTTTTGGAGGAATCATGGAAAGTTTCTATATCTCTACAACATTGGCATTTGGACAATATCTGAAAGCCTCTTTCAAATATTTTCTCATCAAGTGGCAGCTATTCGTGTAACAGCCGCTAAAGAAAAACAAAAATAGTCGGATTAATTATGGAAATCCAAAGGTAATCAAGGATTCTTCTTCTAGTGCGAGCAACTCGAATAAGTGACCATACAGATGCCAGACTGAATCGACCATGATGTGTTTCATTCCAAATAGGAGAATCTAATGTTACTTACAAACAGATTAGCTTCAATCTTACCAGCAATTGGAGCCAGGCAGCTTAGCTCTTAATTTACCAGAATTCTACTTTCTGTCCATGATGTAATACTAAACTAAATCAACTTGTCATTGACAATTCTATTGTAAGCTTGACATAGAGATATCCTCAATCCAATTATCTTTGGAAAAAGAGATTCTCCCCATACCCACCTGCCAGGATAAATGAGGCTCCACTTTATCTCTAATCCGAACTAATCTTTTCCAAACAAGTGAGTCATTTGGCATAGCTCTAGCATCAGTTGGATGAAATCCACCATAATATTTGGCATCCATAAACTTCGACCAAAATGACCTTTGCTCCTTGAATCTCCACCACAACTTAAAGGAGAAAGCTTGCACCAGGTCTGCCAATTTCTGTATGTTCAATCCGCCCCTCATCATAAGGTTGACAAATCATGTGCCTCTATTTTACGTTGTGAACCAAACAAGAAGTGGGAAAATAGCCATTCCAAACCCCCAATGACCCCTTTAGTAGATTGCAAGACCTATAGCAAATACAAAGGCATAAACATAAGAATAGATATTATAAACATAAGTCGGCCATCGTGAGATAAAGATGCTACTTCCCGTCATCCTCCTAGATATCTTGTTGATAATATCATTGAAGATAGCTTGTTTTCTCAGGCTTAAGTATAACAGAACTCCTAAATATATGATATGTAGAAGCTTCCATGAGAAACTCATCACCCACCGAAGAAAACAAATTCTAGCAAGAGGCGTTCTTTTGCCAACTATAAAAGAACTCTTGTATTATTTAATCATTTTGGTAATCCCAATTTCATTATTCCTAGCAAAGATTATGAGGCCATCCGTAGAGACAAGATGCGAGATAAAGATTCCGGACCACCATATGCAAACCTCGAATATATGCGAAAAAAATCAACACTACGAGATAAATACTCCGGGGCCAATATAAAAGAGTTGGCGAATATAGGATCACCTTGTGTTAATCCATTTCTTGATTCAAAAAATCCCTGTAGTGCTTCGTTAACCAAAACTAAGGACCAACAATATGTGATACAAGCTGAATAAATTTAACAAAAAACCCCATCTTCATAAGTACTGAATATAAGAATGATCATTGCAACCTATCGTAGGCCTTTACCATATCAAGCTTGAAAACCACATTACCCTCTTTAATTTTTCTACAATGATTACGAATCATCTCTTGTGCAAAAAGAACATTTTCCTCATGCCTCTACTCGATACAAAACCTATCTGAGAAGGAAAAATGATGGTCGGAAGGAGATTAGCAAGCTGAGATACTATTATTTTTGACATGATTTTACTTGTTACATTGTATAGGCTGATCGACAGAAATCATGCCAACCCGATGGATTCTCAAGCTTCGAAATAAGAGTAAGTGTGGTTACCTCAAAACTCCACTGCACCATATTACCTCGGAAGAAATCCCCAACTGTGTCTACCATAGCTACTTGAACTATATCCTAAATTTTTTTAAAACAAGCAGCCGTAAAACCATCAGGCCCTGCAGCACTTTCTAAGTGATTTCCAAATACGACTTGTTCCACTTTTTCACATGAAGGAATAGTGGTCAAGAAGTCTGCCTCCTCCGCTCGAATCAATGATAAAATAAACTGTAGTTCATCCACTTACATATTTATATATCCATTTGCCAAGAAGCTCTAAAAGTAAGCAGTAGTTGAGAGTTTAATCTATTTTGGAACATCAATAACAGCCCCATTCATAGATATTTGATGAATAGCACCCCGTGTCTATCTTAACCAAATTATAGAAATATCATGTATTCCATTCATCCTCTAAGGTCCATTTAATTGACGCTTTCTGCTTCCAAAAATCTTCCTCTATTACTGTTGCAATTAATGAGTTGAAAAAGAATCAAATTTGGAGTCACATCATGTTTAAATGTTACAGTTAATGTGCAGCAAATTTGGACTTAATGTATCATACTTTTGTTGAAAATATTTCATCCTATGTAATTGTAGGTTGTGTTATAGGTTGGGGTAGTTGTGTCTATCATTTCTAGCTTAATAATGCTTTTAGATTTCCAAAGACTTTTGTCTTTATTTTGTCAAAATATGCAGTATGTTCATGTATTTATTATGTTGTATGAATGAAAAAGAGGAGTGTGTCATTACAAAAATATCATATTTTGCTCTTCATTTCTCTCTCTGTTTTTCAGCTTAACACATTTTTAGTTTCTGAAAATTTGCTGCCATTATCCTCCATAATTAAGCCTTACTTTCAACATAACAAGCTTCCAAAAATAATCTAACAAAGTGGTATCAGAGCCTAGTTATAAAGGCCAGGTTTTTTGAAGAAAAAAAATACAAGAAGAAGGTGGTGTAAAGAGAAAACAGTGTTGCTGTCAAAGTAAGTTGCAGCAGAAAAATATCATGGCAAACTCAAGCAATTTGCAGTAGGTTACTCTTCCAATTTTTGGAGGAGAAAACTATGAATTTTGGTGTAAGAAAATGAAGACATTACTGGCCTCTTTAGACTTGTGGGAGCTTGTACAAGATGGCTATGAAGATGAGGAAGAAGGAGTAGATTTCATAGTAGTTCAAATAAAGGAGTTGAAAAAAACAAAACAAAGAGATGTTGCAACTTTGTCCAAAATCCAACAAGCTGTTGCAGATTCAATCTTTCCAAAAATAATGGGAGCTGAAAAATCCAAAAAAGCATGGATATTCTTCAAAAAGAATTTGGTGGAGATGAGAAGGTAAGAGCTATCAAACTTCAAACTCTTAGAAGAGAGTTAGAAAATCTGAAAATGAAAGAGAAAGAAAATTTGAATGAGTTTCATTCAAAATTTGTAGAGTTAACTAAACAAATGAAGACTTATGGTGAAGAACTCTCAAACCAAAGAATGGTTGAAAAAATTTTAATTTGTCTACTGGAGAGATTTAATCCTATTGTAGCTGTTATAGAGCAAACTAAGGATATTTATCAAATGAATGTTCATGAATTGATGGAGTATTAAAATCTTATGAAGAAAGACTGGTTAGACAATCTGAAAAATCGATTGAAAATGCATTTCAATAAAAAATGAATGTGAATGTTAAGAGTCATGGAGAATCATCAAGTGGTAAACAAAATAGAGGACAACCATTTAGAGGTGGAAGATTTGATAGAGGAAGAGGAAGAGGAAGAGCAAGAAACTTTAGAGAAAGAGAAAGAGGTTTCTATGATAGAAACCAAAAAAAAATGATAATGAGAAGAAATGCACACATTGTGGGAAAACTAGTCATGAGTATAAGGATTGTTGGTTCAAAAGTAAACCTAAATGTCACAATTGTAATAAGTTTGGTCATGTCCAAAAAGATTGTTATGTAAACAATCCACCACAAAATCAGCAACAAGCTAACTTTTTGGAAGAGAAAGAATGTGGAGAAAATATGTTTTATGCTTGTCAAGCTGCCACCAAAAGAAAGAATGATATTTGGTATATTGATAGTGGTTGTAGTAACCATATGACAGGTGATAAATCAATTTTTTTGACCATAGATACCTATGTAAATTCTCAAGTGAAAATGGGGAATGGTGCTCTTATCATGGCACAAGGAAAATGAACAATTTGTGTTGAAACAAAGAGAGGAATTAAATACATTCGTGATGTGCTTTTTGTGCCAGAGTTGGAGCAAAATTTGTTGAGTGTTGGGAAGCTTGCAAAACATGGTTATGCAGTCCATTTTGAAGGAAATAATTGCATCATTCTTGACAAAAATGAACCAAAACAGATTTTGGCAAGAATTCAAATGGAAAAAAATCAAAGTTTTCCACTAACTTTTAATTATGCTGAAAATGTGGCAATGAAGGCTCAAGTGATGGATGATTCATGGTTATGGCATTGGAGACTTGGTCACTTGAATTTCTAAAGTCTTAAGCTACTTCAACACAAAAATATGGTGCATGGGCTCCCCAAAATTGAAGAAATGCAGCATGTTTATGAAGGATGTGTCCTTGGAAAGCATCATCGACAATCTTTTCCTAAAGGAGTTGCTTGGAAAGCAAAACTGTGATACCCGAGCCACTTACTACTCACATGGCCAAATATGATTCATGCATTACATGTTAATTGCGTGCTATTTGCATTGATATGACGTCATATAATTTATTTTATTTTATACGGCGTTTTTAATCATTGAAAACTTAATTTTAAAGCTCTCGCACGGTATTGATTATCGAATCCCCTAACCTAAGTGGTTGATTTTGTATTGAGATAAGAAGAAATTGAGGTATCAATATAGTGAATAGTGCTAGGTTACACGTGGTAACCTTACGAGTTCGAAAGGTGTCACCAAAAAGTTTATAGAAAGTAAGTCGGTTCGATCATGAATTTTAATATTATATGTATATTTAAATCATACACTTGGGACAACTAGACATACAATATTATAATTTAAATGTTATATAACTAGGTTCATAGGTTTGTAACACTATCGGTGCACAAACTTATCAATCGGGCAAGAACCGATGATTTTCGGGTGAAGAACCTAATGAACGGATATAGGAATTAGCTATGGGAATGAATGGTGATGAAGATAGGTTGAAACCAAATAGGAATATGTGAGACACACAAGATTAGGGCTGCAAGATAAGGGAGAAAATCAGATTATACCATTACATGCCACCTCAAGCTTATGCCACCTCATGCTTAGACTTATCAAGCTAGCACCTCAACCTATTCTTCACTCTTAAGCTAACAGCCACGACTTGAACCTTATTTTGAACCATTTCAGCTTCTAAATACATGGAAAAATATCTCTAAATAGGTCCTAAGTGATTCCAACCGAAAAAGGAGGCAAAACAAGCAAAGGGAAGGAGAAATAACCAAGTTCAAGTAGAAAACTGTGCAAGGTGAGCTTAACCTACGGGTTTGGCATGACTTTCAGATTTATTTTGAGGTTTATTGGATTATTAAGTTTTGAATATTATTTATAAATGTGTTAGGATGTTATTAGATAGGCTTTGATGCATAAAGAAAGGGTTTTTGGTTGGAAATATTTGATAGAAAACACTTGTGCTAGAAACTGTCACCTTACTGTATTCTTGTGTTTTAGGCTTCAAAAATGTATGGTATGTTGAATAAAACATGTAATTATCATCATATACATGTTTATATATGAGTTAAGAGTATTGGAATGAATTTTTATCGGTTAGAAATTGAAATAGAGAATGATATTGGAGAAACACTCAAACTGCCAAAGTAGCAAAATCTGTTTTGGTGTGCTGTGAAGGAGACTGAATTAGGGGATCTAAATCCATTAGTTTTGGCAAGAATATAACCTGGTTGTATCTGTGTATATGTTATATAAGTGTGGTAAAAATTTGGGAGAGATTGAATATACGTAAGGGTGCCAAAACCATTAAGGTCATGAAGTGCGTAAAACTGTCACGGTAGGAAAAATCTGTTTCACTATGCTGTGAAAGGAGCTGAACTTGGGAAGCTATATCCATGATTTTTAGCAATTCTATGACATGGTTACATTTATATACATGTTATCTAAGTGTGGTAAAAATTTGGGAGTGATTGGATATGTTTAGGGATGTCAAAATTATCATGCAACTAAATTGGACAGCAAGTAAATATGAAAATGTGAATCTGTCCCATTTGATAACTTAGCATATTTCAACCTAGACATGTTGCTATTGAGTGTTAACAATTAAGTACATGATATTAGAGTTATAATACTTCAATTATATGATGTTTACATGTATCTAAGATGAGAAATTAAGGTATTGGAGGGACTAGATTGGGTTCTAGTTTGTAAAACCTAGATAGCTTGGTGCTTAAGGTCTTAGTATGATATTTTATACTTTCAACTTGTCAATTTGGGAATGGTGCTTGATGTTGGTAATATTACAGGCTATTTTACATCTAAGATTGGAGGATAACAATAAACAAATCTAGACTAAGCCACCAACCAAGTGAAAGGTAAGTAAAGATTCATTTGCAACTACAATGCATAGACATAGTAGATGTGTGAATTATATGTAATATCATAAATCATATGTGCATAGTAGAGGGCTCTCAATTGAGCATACATACATGGGCATTGTCATTGGCACGTGCATGCATCATATACGCACATTGTGATAAATCTTACATTGCACGGCATGATTGTGAGAAAGGAAAATATTTTGCTGACCACTACTAGTGCACCGAAGCATGCATGGATTTACATGGTTTTATGCATGGATTTGTAGGTTCGCGTGCATGGATTTGCATGCGTATGAGTATGCATGGATTTGCATGCTTATATGATTATTAGTCATTAGATTATGGCAGTGTATAGAGCTCTTTTCCGGTGCATGGGATAGTAGCGTTGGTCAGGGGCCCAAGAAAGAAATGATTTTGAGAGAAATATTTTGATGCATAAACTTGCATTGTGGGCATAGCATGTTGAGATGCATGACTTTATATTGTGGATTATTCTTTGACATGTATAATCATTACTTGCTGAGCGTTAGCTCATATAGTTTATGCATTATAGGTGAGTATGACGATACTTGAAGCATCTTTTATTGGCTGGGCGACGGTTGGCGCTCCTGTAGGTGTCTGAAAGAGTGTGTACATGGATGACGACCTGTTGGGCTATTTTGTTGGCTTGTTATATTTTGAGTCTGTTGTATTATATTTTTAGACTGGTATTATATTTCGCTTTTAAAACTTTACTGTGAATAAGTATGTAAATATTGGATCGTTGTGGGTGTTGTGCTTTTATATAAATACTGATATTGCTATATACATGATGTGTGAGAAAGTATTTTAAACAGGGTTGTGCATGTAAGAAGTGATTTATCTTTTCTTAAATTGTTACAAAAAAAATAAAATCCCATGCATGAACACAGGTTCTATCATGTCAAATTATACTAGATATCTAGTTGTGTAGTAATGGAGGTGTTACAAAAACAACCTCTAGAGCTTGTACATTCAGATGTGTGGACCTATGTTTACACTTTCTCATGGACAAAACAAGTACTTTATCCTCTTTATTGATGATTTTACTCGTATGACATGGATTTATTTCATGAAGCAAAAATCTGAAGTTTTTGGCATTTTTCGAAAGTTCAAAAACTCTTGTTGAAAATTAAAGTAGTTATTCCATTAAAGTTCTTAAAAGTGATAATGGAAAATAATACGCTTCTAATGAGTTCAACAAGTTTTGTGAAGAATAAGGCATTGAAAGACAGCTCACAATTGGATATAATCCACAACAAAATGGAGTATCGGAGAGAAAAAATCAAACGGTGATGGAGATGGCAAAATCAATGTTGCATGCCAAAGAATTGCCTAGAAGTTTTTGGGTAGAGGCAGTTTATACGACTGTTGATTTGTTAAATAGATGTCCAACCAAAGCCGTGAAGGATAAAACACCTCTTGAAGCATGGAGTGGTAGAAAACCTTCGGTGAAGCATTTCAGAAAATTTGGATCAGTTTGCTATGCTCAAATTCCAAAAGTGAAGAGGCAAAAACTGGATGAAACAAGTGAGAAATGCATTTTCGCTGGCTATAGCAGCAAGTCGAAGGGTTATCGTCTCTATAACTTGAAAAATAAAAGTATAATGAGCAGCAGGGATGTCATATTTGATGAGAATACATCTTGGAATTGGGAGACAAGTAAAATTGAGAAAGGAGCAGCCTTCTTTGATGAGAAAAATCAAATTTCAGCAAGGGAGCTTGAAGAAAATGAAGAATTTGCTCCAAATACTTCAGGGGCTGATTTTTCATCTTCTAATGACCCATGTTCAAGTTCAAGTACAAGTTCTACTCCACTGAAAATGAGAAGCCTAAGTGATATTTATGCAAGGTGCAATTTTTGTACAATTGAACCTAAAAATTTTGATGAAACAATCAAGGAAGAAGTCTGGATAAAAGTAATGCAAGAAGAAATAAATGTCATTGAGAAGAACAGGACATGGGAGCTAGTTGAAAGACCGACCAACGAAGAAGTTGTGGGTGTGAAGTGGATTTATAAGGTGAAACTGAATGAGGATGGTTCTTTCCAAAGAAGCAAGGCAAGACTTGTAGCAAAAGGATACACACAACAACCCGGAATTGATTTTCAAGAGACTTTCGCTCCAGTTGCTCGACACAATCCGAATGCTCATTGAATTTGCAGCCCAACAAGGATGGTCATTGTATCAACTTGATGTAAAATCTGCCTTCTTGAATGGAGAATTGAAAGAAGAAATTTTTGTGGAACAACCACAAGGTTTTGTGATCAAAGGAGAAGAAGAAAAAGTCTACCGATTTAAGAAAGCTTTATATGGGCTGAAACAAGCTCCAAGAGCTTGGTATAGCCAAATTGATTCATACTTCAATCATCAAGGTTTCAAGAAGAGCAAAAGTGAACCAAACTTGTATGTGAAATCTCAAGGTAAGTTCACTCTCATTGTTGCTTTATATGTTGATGATTTATTATTTTGTGGTGACAATGAGAACATGATATATGATTTTAAGAATGAGATGATGAAAAGATATGAAATGAATGATATGGGGATGCTCCATCATTTCTTGGGCATAGAGATTTATCAAGAAAGTGATGGTGTGTTTATTTCTCAAAGGACATATGATGAAAATATTTTGAAAAAGTTTGGTATGAGTGATTGTAATTCAACTTCTATACCATTGGTTGTGAATGAAAAATTAAAGAAGGAAGATGGTGAGAAAAAAGTTGATGCTACTTTGTATAGAAGTTTGATTGGCAATTTATTGTATCTCACCGCCATAAGGCCGGATATCATGTTTGACACAAGTTTGTTGTCAAGATTCATGAACAATCCTAGTCAAGCTCATTTTGGAGTTGGAAAAAGGGTGCTAAGGTACATCAGAGGTACAACTAACTTTGGTATCAAATATTGGAGAGGTTCCAAAGTGCAGTTAGAAGGTTATTGTGATAGTGATTGGGCAGGTTGCTTGGATGATATGAAGAGTACATCTGGTTATACTTTTTTTCTTGGTTCTAGTGTGTTTTCTTGGGCTTCAAAGAAGCAACAATCTATTGCTCAATCCTCTATAGAAGCTGAATATGTTTCAGCTGCAATGGCAACATCTCAAGTCATTTGGTTGAGAAGAATCCTTGAAGATGTTGGGAGGAAACAAGGTGCTGCAACAAAATTATTTTGTGACAACAAAGCAGCAATTGCAATGGGAAAGAATCCAGTTTTTCACAGTTGAACAAGACACATATCTATCAAGTGTCATTTCACTCGGGAAGCCATTAAAGAAGGTGAAGTGCAGCTCACATTTTGCAAATCTGAAGATCAAGTTGCAGACATTCTTACCAAAGCTCTTCCTAAAGATAAATTTCTGAAATTGAGAGAACTTCTTGGAGTAATGGATCAGCACATTAAGGGGGAGAAATGTTGCAATTAATGAGCTGAAAAAGAAGCAAAATTGGAGTCACATCATGTTTAAATGTTGCAGTTAATGTGCAGCAAATTTGGACTTAATGTATCATGCTTTTGTTGAAAATATTTCATCCAATGTAATTGTAGGTTGTGTTATAGGTTGAGCTAGTTGTGACTATCATTTCTAGCTTAATAATGCTTTTAGATTTCCAAAGACTTTTTGTCTTCATTTTGTCAAAATATGCAGCATGTTCATGTATTAATTATGTTGTATGAATGAAAAAGAGGAATGTGTCATTACAAAAATATCACATTTTGCTCTTCATTTCTCTCTCTGTTTTTCAGCTTAACACATTTTTAGTTTCTGAAAATTTGCTGCCATTATCCTCCATAATTAAGCCTTACTTTCAACATAACAAGCTTCCAAAAACAATCCAACAATTACTAACCTTGGTATAAGATTACATTATTTTTTAAGGTCAATGAGATTATGTTTAGTCGGGTTATCATCAAACACTTGTTCAACCCTTGCAGCCTTTTACTTCGCTTCCCTGACACGATCGTATACATTCCCAAAACATTTATATTCCACAATTTCAAATGTAATTTTAGCTGATGTAGCTTGTCATGGAGTCCTCCCATTCCTACTTGATATACTAGCAATTCCCATGCTCTATGAATTGTAGTTTAAAAATATGTTGCCGAAACCACAAAGATTGAAATCAAAACACTGATTGCAGTTGAGGACCCTATCCAACCACTCATAATATGAAAATTAGTCCAAGTGTATTATGCACCTTCATGTCCAGCATCAACCAAACCATACTCCATAATGGTCACATTAAACTCCTCCATAGCCCGAAAATTAGGAGAAAGACCACCTTTGTTTTCATGAGCTCCGAGTCATTTGACCATATCTCCTTCATCCGATCACCAAATTTGATAAAATATATATGAAAATATATCAGCGCTGAAAGATCTACAATGTTTATTCTTCACGTATCTTCAAAATCGGGTTGTATCTAATCGAAAAATATAATTCAATTTAGTAGATGAGAAATTTGTGTAACAACTTACCAACTCTTGGCAACTAGCATACCACTTGATTAACCCCTCCATTATTTATTTGGCCTCTAGCTTACTCCAAGTACTATAAATAGGCCATGTATTAAGCTTGTAAGAGGAGGGGGGTAGAGGGTTTCCTTAGGCTAAGTTATCTAGTTTGTATGTTTTGTAGTATTGTAAGTTTTCTAGTAGTAATAGAAATGCATTTTGTAGTTTCTCTTATATTTTTAGTCTTTGTTACTTTTATTATGTCTTTCTAAACTTTATTTTGCAGAGGAAAAAGGGTGAATCTCTTGATGGAGGAAAAGAAATGGTTATAAGGGTAGAAATTATTTAAGTATGTTGTATTATTATTTTTATTTTTTATCTAAACCCTACTTGTTTTGTGGTGATTCTTGATTTATGTATCTCCAATGGCACAACAAATACTTGGGTTCATTTAGCTTATTGTACGGTTTTACCCCACCGACTGCTAATGTGAAACCTTGATTTGTTGTTGACGAAGGTGTACATAAATAAGTGTTGGCGTTAAGAAATAATTTGCAATAGTAAGACAATATCATGATTACCTTATTGCATGAGTTACTTGATAATATCTTCCCATTGGAACCTTCATTATGTATGAATTCCAATTGTGGCAATTAATAGAGGTAAAAAGAATAAATAACCATTTCTCTATCCAAAACTCAAGAGTGGATCCCTAATCCTCAGTACTTTTATTACTTCGATTTTTCTTTAGTTACATCATACATTAATTGTTCATATATTTTGATTCACATAAACTCCATCTTTTTAGAAATATAAACTTGAATTCTTCAAACAACTTCCCTGTGGATCGACCTCGGACTCACGAGAAATTTATTACTTACTACAACCTGCACTTGGGTTTGCAACCTTAAAGTTGTAGCATAAACTAAAGTTGATTCATTGGATTTTGTTATCTTAAGAGATTCGTGATAAGAAAAGTAGTGAGAATGTTGTAGCAGACCATCCGTCCTGTTTGGAGCAAGAGAATGAGGTAGTTGGAGCACCCAATCAGGAGTCATTTCCAGATGAACTCATTTTAGCAGTTGAGGCGAGGCTTCCATGGTATGCTAATTTTGTCAATTATCTTGCTAGAGGAGTCCTTTCTCCCAATTTGTCATCCCATCAAAAGAAGAAATTTTTGCATGATGTTATGTTTTATTTGTGGGATGACCCTTCTCTTTTCAAGAGATGTGATGATTCTGTGATTAGACAGTGTGTGCATATGGAGAAAACTGAGGAGATTTTGCACCATTGTTATTCTTCTCCATGTGGTGGTCATTTCGGGCCCACTCGAACATCTGCAAAGGTATTACAATCTGGATTTTATTGGCCTTCATTATTTAAAGATTATTATGCTTTTGTGTGGACTTGTGATAGATGCCAATGGGTTGGGACCATCACACGACGTCATGAGCTTCCATTGATAAATATAACGGAGATTGAACTTTTTTATATCAGGGGGATCAGTTTTATAGGACCCTTTCCTCTGTCGATTCTCTGTATCAGGGGGATCAGTTTGGATATCAGGGGGATCAGTTTGGATATCTCTGTATCCTTCTTGCTGTCGATTATGTCTCAAAATAGGTGGAAGCCATTACCACATCAACCAATGATGCTAAGGCAGTGTTGAATTTTTTACACAAACATATATTCACATATTTTGGCCCTTATAGAGCAATTATTAGTAATGAAGGTGTGCACTTTTGCAATAAATTATTTGATAACCTTCTTGCTAAGTATGGTGTGAAACATACGGTAGCATTGGGATATCACCTGCAATCTAATGGACAAGCAAAAATATCCAATCGTGAGGTCAAGAAGATACTTGAAAAGACGATTAGCACAAACTATAAGGATTGGACGCACAAGCTTGATGATACATTTTGGGCCTATCATACAGCTTACAAGACACCTATTGTTATGTCGCCATACTGATTAGTATTTGGGAAGGCATGTCATCTCTAGTTGAGTTGGAGCATTGGGCTTATTGGGCTATGAGACAGTTGAATTTTGATATAGGGGCAGCGGGTGATAAATAGATCTTGCAATTAGATGAAATAGAGGAGTTCCATAATGATGCCTATGAGAAGGCCAAGATTTATAAGGAAAAGATGAAGAAGTGGCATGAAAAAATGATTTTGAGGCGTGAACTCCAATCAAGATAGCAAGTGTTATTGTTCAACTCGCGTTGGAAGCTTTTTTCATGTAAACTAAAGTCAAGATGGTCGGGTCCATTTGTAGTTGAGAGGGTGTTTTTGTTTGGTGTTGTTGAGTTGAGAAGCAGAGATGGTTCTTTATTTCGTATCAACAGTCAGGAACTAAAACATTATTTAGGCAATGACGCGAGAAAGGGCACTGATATTCCTCTTAGAGTAGCTAGTTAATGTATCCGGTTGAAGTTTAGATGAAGACTATAAACTTAGCGCTTCTTGGAGAAACCCAAGCTGTTTATTGTGTTTTGATATTTGATTTTTGTAAATTTAGTTCACGTGTTTATTTTATTTTTAGGATTAGATGCTTTGGTTACATTATACCCCGTTTACCATTATTTTGATCTTATTGTTTTTATTTTTCTTTCTTGTAGGATGACTTGCGAAGGCTAGAAACAACCCATACGAAGGCTTCATAAAAAAAATAGACACTGGTGCAAATTAAGGGCTCGCATCGTGATACCCCCCATTTGGCGCCGCAGCGCGACCCCTCATAATTGGGCAATAAGCTTGGTTTCAATTCCCACTGAAACTTCCCCATTTCATGTCACGACACAATATTGTAAGGTTAATTGGAATCACGGGACCCTTCAAAATTGGGTAGTGAACTCCATTTGAACTGGTGTCGTGGTACCCATTTCAGGTAGCGCGATACAACTCCACGTTTTAAAAAAGCGGAGAATGAAGCCCTAGTCATTTGCACTTTCAATTCCCCTTGCCCAACCCTCTACTCTTTCTACCTTAGCAACACACACACACATATTTAACACTTTACTCACTTAACCCGTCCCATTTTTAGTCACCCACGAGCGCAACCTTGCAAGTTTCATTTTTAATTGGTAAGTTTCCTCTGTCTTTCTTTATTTTAGTTTATTACTTTTTTTTGGTTGAAATTTTTTCTTTTTCATTTGTGTGTGTGTATTCTTCACTATGTTGAATGAATGGTGGTTATCATTATTTGATGAATGTTGTGTTGTTGTGGTTATGATTATTTGAGAATTAGGGATAGAGATTTACAAGGATTACATAGTTTGATACTTTTACATTGGGACACACTAAGTGTTCGCTGAAATGCTTGAATGAAAATTGAGTGCAACATATGATTTTTTCCACCCTTTTAGGCGTGTCATCTATGTGTAGAATTGCACCGCACCCGACATTGCATAAATCATTCCTTTTCACATTCATGAATGATGCGGATTTAACATGATTCAAACGTCACTTGTGCAACGTGCTTATTAAGACATACATGCTAGCTTTTGGCTTATCACTCTACTTTGTTTCAAATCTTGACAAGCTGCACATTTCTTAGCATTAATTATGCTATAGTCATTTCTCTTTTCACGAGTGTTCTTGAAATTTACTTTGGCCTTTATTGAGTTTTATTTGTTCCTATTACATGATTCTTAAAATGAAAAGAAATGGAAGCAAGGGAAAAATGATTACCTCTAGCTCCTCTAATGGGAGCCAATTTGGGAATGAAGAGGTTGAGCGAACATTTTATGATGTGCTCACTTTTAGGAGCATCACTCCTGAGTGAGGTCTCCAACCTGCACTAGGGCATGGGGCATTGGTAGCAATGATTGGGGCCCACCAGTGGCAACAGTTGGTCACTCAGCCAGACATATTTTCAGTTAATATCATGTGGGAATTCTATGCCATTGCACTTGATCTATTTTCCAGAGAATCCTACTACAACAATGATGAGGTTTTCGTATGAGGCGATGTGGTCTCCTATCGAATTCAGGTGATTAGGAGTTATTATGCCTTACCAATTATCAATAATTTAGCATATTCAACTTTCATATTGCAGCCCCCATATTTGATTATGATTGTCAATGCACTATGCTAACCAAGGACTAAGTGGCATCGTTGCACTAGGGAGGATGACAGTTTCTTTTTGTTTCCCAAGTCGACCTTAAGCCCTTACTCACAAGGCTTGCATCACATATCCCTAGTGTCCTATTTTAAGCTTATTGAAGCCTTTTTCTTTGGCATCACATACATAATTTCTTGACTCTTACACATATTTTATCCATAATTGAATTCGTTGACTCATACACACAAGTACTTTAGAAGGATACATAAGAGTTTGAGAATTATTGGGGATGAATGGTGGGGGGATTTTGAAGAAAAATATGTTAAGGCTGAGGTGTAGATCTTCCCTATCAAAGAAAAGAAAAGAACCTTTGTGTAGAATGAATTAATCAAGTTTGGGGGTATTTCATTAATGAAGAAGAAAAGAGAGGAGTTGATAAAAAATTTATATTAAAAAAATGATGAAAAATGAGAAAGAAAGAAGAAGCAGAATGATGAAAAAAATGAAAGTGATTGATGTCAAAGGATAAATTTATGTGGAGATGTTTAAAAAAGCATTACATTGATGCTTATGTTGAGGTGTTGATGCTCTATACATGGTTTTAATTGTGTGCTTTGGGTGACTTAGAGGTTCTATTGTCCATATTTTCCTACCTTTAACCAAGCCAAACGTTACAAGCTTTGAAAGTCCTTTTGATTCTTAATGTTATGATACACCTACATTAGTGGAGATTAGTGTGAAAAGCAAGCCTATGGACTTTGGTAAATACTTCAATTATGAATTAAAAGTGGAACATTTAGAAGGTAGTTATCTTTATAAACTTATTTGCGTGATGAATGTGGAGTGGCAAAATTGACTATTCGCACACGCACACGCACACACAAGATTACAAGGTCAAGTAGAACTTATATACATGATTAGCATTTGGATCGTTGGCATGTTTTTGTGATTCTAATGTTGTTATGCTTTTTAGCAATCCATGAGGAATTAATGGTTCAATGCTTAGTGTATATTCGAAACTGCTTGGTTGTTTCGTCTTTGGTGTAGAGTTGACTTTTTTGTTTTGCTTGAGCACAAGCAAATTTCTATGTTTAGGGATATTTGTCAAGTTGGTTTTCTACCAACTAATAGAGTACTTTTAACTTAGTTATTTGATTAGTTCCAACAAAATTATATCTAATTTGATGCTTTTTATATCATTTTGTAGGAAATACTTCATGTAGATGAGTTTAGACAAGCCAAAGAAGGGGAGGCAAAACAAGAAGCTGGGCAAAAATTCATATTGGTGCCCACGGCGCCTAATGGAGGAATCACAGTATAAAGGCTTAAAATTAGATAGAAAGTGGAGAAAATCACCACACCGCGACACCCCCATGTCACGTTGCGGGCTCCTAACTTGTTGGGTTCACTACCAAGGTGGTAAACGCAGTGGAAAATATTTTTTTTAAAAAACAACATGCAATAACATTTATTGTTTTACCCCCGATTTCGCAACAATTTTAACAATCGATGTTATTAACAATTTTATAAATAGAATATAGATAAAGAGAGAGATGTAATTCGCTACCCTTTTTGAACTCTTCAATTTAATATAAGGCTTGAGGAATTAATGGTTCAATGCTTAGTGTATATTCGAGACTGCTTGGTTGTTTCATCTTTGGTGTAGAGTTGACTTTTTTGTTTTGCTTTAGCACAAGCAAATTTCTAAGTTTAGGGATATTTGTCGAGTTGGTTTTCTACCAACTAATATAGTACTTTTAACTTAGTTATTTGATTAATTCCAACAAAATTATATCTAATTTGATGTTTTTTATTTCATTTTTTGTAGGAAATACTTCATGTAGACGAGTTTGGACAAGCCAAAGAAGAGGAGGCAAAACAAGAAGCTGGCCAAAAATTCATATTGGTGCCCACGGCGCCTAATGGAGGAATCACAGTATAAAGGCTTAAAATTAGATAGAAAGTGGAGAAAACCACCACACCGCAACACCCCCATGTCGCGTTGCGGGCTCCTAACTTGTTGGGAACAACATGCAATAACATTTATTATTTTACCCCCGATTTCGCAACAATTTTAACAATCGATGTTATTAACAATTTTATAAATAGAATATAGATAAAGAGAGAGATGTAATTCGCTACCCTTTTTGAACTCTTCAATTTAATATAAGGCTTGAGGAATTAATGGTTCAATGCTTAGTGTATATTCGAGACTGCTTGGTTGTTTCATCTTTGGTGTAGAGTTGACTTTTTTGTTTTGCTTTAGCACAAGCAAATTTCTAAGTTTAGGGATATTTGTCGAGTTGGTTTTCTACCAACTAATATAGTACTTTTAACTTAGTTATTTGATTAATTCCAACAAAATTATATCTAATTTGATGTTTTTTATTTCATTTTTTGTAGGAAATACTTCATGTAGACGAGTTTGGACAAGCCAAAGAAGAGGAGGCAAAACAAGAAGCTGGCCAAAAATTCATATTGGTGCCCACGGCGCCTAATGGAGGAATCACAGTATAAAGGCTTAAAATTAGATAGAAAGTGGAGAAAACCACCACACCGCAACACCCCCATGTCGCGTTGCGGGCTCCTAACTTGTTGGGAACAACATGCAATAACATTTATTATTTTACCCCCGATTTCGCAATGATTTTAACAATTGATGTTATTAACAATTTTATAAATAGAATATAAATAAAGAGAGAGATGTAATTCGCTACTTGAACTCTTCAATTTAATATAAGGCTTGAGGCAATAAATTGTCAGATGATTGCAAGCTATCACCAAGGAGTCCACACATCCTCCCTCTAAATTAGTCCATACCTTGGACTAGAATAACCAAAAATAAAAAACTTGCTAGTGTTATTTGTTTTTCTTTTCTAAGCTAGAAAAGAGTGTGCATTAATCTTTAATCCAACTAGTGGAATTAAAGATTCAGTGTTTATTATGATTGTTCTTAATCCAACTAGTGGAAGAAAGACAATATCATATACTTGGATATTGAAGAGAAAAAAAACAGAGAAGAAGAGAGAAAACTAAAAATGATTTTTCCCTTTTTTCCTTAGTATGGCCAAATTTTGAGAGTGCAAGTGAGGAATTTTGTACTTCAAATTTCTTTTTATTTTGGGGCTACAACAATTAGGTTAAACTTAATACTAGCCTCACATCTTGAATTGGTTGTTTGGAAAGTCTAACTTTCCTAACAAACCAAATCCACATGGCCTCTAATTTGCGGGCCCTCTCTCTCTTTCACATTCATTAAGCATATCTCATAATTCCAAACTTAATATCTTATATCAATAAAAAACTATTTCTCCAATTTAATTTATTTTTTCTAATATTCCAAGTAGACTTCTACTAATTAGCCATTTTAAGTTGGGTTTGGACTTCATAAAGCATATTAATTAATTCAATTAATTAATTAGCTCAAGTTCAATTAATTGATCCAATCAATTAATTAATTCACTCCAATTCGGATTTCCAATCTTATCGGGTTCAATTAAATAATTATATTACTTAATTGGATAATTAACTCAACTAATTTGAATTAATTTAATTTTTAATTAATTAATTAATTAATTATATCCAACTCTTTGAATTAATTTTAGACTAGAGGTTATTCATTCCAAATTATGTGTGACCCTTTAAGTTCACAACTAAGCTAGTAGTGGGCTTGCAATATTTGTAACTTATGAATAATAATTATTCTGATTAATTATCTACTTGGAATTAACTCTTTAAATCTAAGAACCTCACTATCCATGAAAAAATCTAGCAAGTAATCTTGGTAAACTAGTCTTAGGTAAAATAGCAAGCGATCCTATTTCATTTACGAATTTCATGCGCATAAGGTCCTTCCGTTAACTAGTCTTTTGATTAAGTCTAGGGTATGGATAGTCGAAACTCTAATTGATTGAATAACTATGATTCCATTTCAAATTCCGGTGACTCTTGATGAATCGTCAAAAAACCCTTTTTTGACATTCCCCATACCTTGACCAAGGATTTTAAAGTCACAAACTATAAAAACATAGGAAATTCACTTGTTCTACCAAAAAGTGAGGGATCTTTCGTTGGCGACTCAATAACCTCTATACGTGTAGATGCAATACCTAATGTAATCCCTTTGTGATTGTCAGGAAACCAAAGAATGCATCAAAGTAAGACATGACACGTATAAGATTACTATGGTGCCTCAAGTCAAAGGACTAGTCGCGCACTATTATAATATAGAGATTCTTAATTCAACTCACAAATTTTCCAACTAAGAATTTATGGTAGGTCAGTTCAGTATACTTGTTCTCTAACAGACACCTATATACATGTACTAGCGTCAATATGCTAATGCTTATGGAATGAGGCATTCTCATCTTACGAGCATGCATCGTATGTGCAAGTCTTATTGGGCTATTTGATATCCCATCTCAAAAGGTTCTTGACTCGGAACTTATTTAAGTCCAAAACCTTATAGGCACAGTCAATGATCGCCATCATTTGTTCGACCATGTTCCATAACTAAATTTAGTTTAAGAACTTCATCTAATACGCAGAAAGTAAATACAAGACATAAGATAAAGAAAATATTTTTTTTATTAATATGATTCCTAATAAGATTGTTTTACAAATGAAAAGAGTACAATACTCTCAATCTAATTGGGACGCTGCGAATCCTACTCTAACACGACTTAGGCACTGCAGCGCGACACCGCTAAATCTGGCAGTAACTTTAATTTCTTCATACACAGCGGTACCCAATTCAAGGGCCACAGCACCACCTTATAATTTATGTGCAAAAGGTTTTTGAGGGTATTTTAAAGACTTGGTATAAATAGACAATATATTGCTCAATATATGGGACTATTGGCATTTTGGAGGGCATAAGGAGCAACTGGAAATAGAGCTTGGATTTGGAGAAGACAATTAAAGACATCTCTTGGCTGGATACAGAGAGGATCTTTTCTCTTGTTTATCAGTTCTTTTATTTCTTTTTCAGTTGATTCATACAATATATCAAAACTTGTCTATGAGCTAAATTCTAATTTCTAGGGGTTGATGTAGCCAAAGTTGAATCCTATGTTTTGATATCTTAATCTATCTTATTTCAAGTTTGTCAACTTATTTGTGCTATTTGTTTTCATTGCATCTTGATTACTTGATCAATAATCTAGATTGTTTGGCATATAAATTCGGCTCTCGAGAGACGAAATTTAATACATGGCTATGGGATAATATAACTTAGAGATTCATAAAGTTGAGAAGCTTATGAACTCTTCAAAGTTGTGAGAGAGTATTCATTGGGCTTGAAAGGGTTTTAGTTTGTGATTTTTATAGAGATATCGAAATCCTGATTAAAATTCCTAATCATTCGGCACTTAAGAGAGGGAGTTGATGATTTTAGGAATTCTTGACTTATGAATTGTTAGCTTGAAAGATTCATAGATTAGATTGATAAATATAGGTGAAAACTAGGCGAATCAAACCCCTGGAATTAATTATCCACTAAGTATTTGACAGATTGCGTAAGTGAACTTTTAGTTTAATTATAGAATTTTTAGTTTATCTCTTTTCCACTTCTACTTGAATTATCTAGGTAAAGTTAGGACTATTATAATTGCAGTACTTAGTGTGTAACAATCCTTGGGAAGATGATACTTTATTCATATATTGTACTAAAACTTGACACAACACTTGCGGTAGGATTTTCATCGAATAGTGGCCTACATCCAACCCAATGATCAAACCAAAATGAAATATCGCCCTTACCAAGATGCCAAAAAATATAGTTCTCAACCTTGATCTATGACTCAGCCTCTTCCAAATTAATGAATTGTTGATGGTGCATTTTGCATTGATCGGGTGTTCTGATGAGCAATATTTGAAAAACAAAAAATTACTCCATAGGGATGTTGAAGTACACAAAACCCACTAAAGCTTGAAAGAAAAGAATTTGCTAACATCTTCAAGAAGACACACCCCAATTCCTCCTTTGTGGATAGGGTAGCACATTCTTCCTATGAAGACCAATATATGCGGTAAATTTCATTAGATGAACCCCAGAAAAACCTAGAGAATAGCCTGTTGGTTTTTTGAAACAAGATTTTAGAAGTTGCCATAATCTGTAATATATGCAGAGGCATAGGGCACAAAATACTTTTAATCAAGGTTAATCTACCTCCAATTGCCAATTATTATTTTTCCCAGCCAGAAATTCTATCACTCAACTTATCCAAAATTCCTTCAAAAAGGATACACTTTTTCCTACCTTTATATAATGGAGCCCCTAGGTAAGTAAATGGTAACTTACCAATGGAGAAACATGTTATCTCCTTGAAAAAATGACACCACTATATTTACAGCCGCTTACTCAAAACCATGAAGCTCTTATTTTTATTACTGAGCTGACCAAAATCGTGTTCATAAAGTTGAAAGAATTCCATCAGCCTTTTAATTCCTTTCTCGTTACCTCTAGCAAATATGATGAAAAATCATCAGCATATGAGAGCTACAGAACTAAAATACCACCACCTGAGCAGTACTACAATCCAACATTACTAGAGAAGACCTTGTGCATTCCTCTAGCTAAAAATTCTGACGCCAAGATAAAAAGAGCAGTAGATAAAGGATCATCGCAAGCCCCTATTGGGATTAAAGAATCTAAGTGCACTCCCATTGATAATCACCGAAAACCATGACGGTTTAATACAATTTTTTATCAACTTAATCCAATCATCCGGAAACCTAAAATACCTCAAGACCGCATATAGAAACCTCCACTAAAGTCGGTCATATGCCTTTGTCATATCAATTTTCAAAATAAGATTACCATCTCTACACTTATTATTTATAGAATGTGTGAGCTCCTGAGCCATTATCACGAATCAGTTATCCTACAACAAAACCACTGTGACCCTAAGATATGAGTTTTAGCAAAAAACATAAAAGTCTATTACACACCAGTTTCGATATGATTTTATTGACGATGTTACATATACTGATAGGACTAAAGTCTGACCATGTGCTTGGAGAATCAACTTTTGGAATAAGAACAATTGACGTAGCTCTGAAACTCATTGGCATCGGGACCCCATTAAAAAATTTCGTACACGCCTCCAGTAAATCTCCTGCTACAATGTCCTAACAACTCTAAAAAAATAGAGAAGAAAAGCCATCTAGCCCAGCTACATTCTCTAGATGAATACCAAAGACAATCGATTTCAGTTCAATTAGATCTAGAGCAATGTAGAGTGAACCCGCATCTTCTTCCAAGAGCAAGGAAGGAATATGACTCATATCTTGAGCTCTAAATTCTGCACAACCTCTAGAAAAGAGCCCCTCAAAGTAAACTATAGCTAACTCGCATATAGCTTTCGGTTGACAGATCGCAACACCATTCTCATTATTAGTATGAATAATAGTCTTGTGTCTTTTCTTTCACCCAAGACTGAAAATAAGCTATATTATATTCACCAACTTTAAGCCATTTGCATATAGCCTTTTGTTTCCAAAAGGAGGATTCCCCTGACAATGCTCGTTTAATTTCAACCTGACTCTTTTTTTAAAGTATTGAGATTTGTATTAGTAGAATCCTGCAAATAGCAAAGCTCTTTCAATTGCAAGTCAGCCTCGCCCTTAGCCACCTTTGTTGAGCTCACTATAACTATGGGGTGTGCGCATCGAAATTTAAAAATTATTTTAAAATAAACATATGCAACAACAATTATTGCATCACCCTGAGTCAACAGCGATTCTAACGATCGCATGTGTTTGATTGTTTTAAAAAAATAATGTAAATAAAGTTTTGAATTTTACCTTTTCAACACTTCAGGTGCTGTAGGGTGTGTAGCAATCTATTGCTATGGATCACTTAACGAAATTGTTCGCAAGGGATCCAATTATCTACCCACTAAAGAAAGTCCACACTTTTGGACAAGAACACAGAATTAAAACCCCACTAGTGGAAGAGGCTTTTGTGAGTATTAATTCTTAATCCAACTTATGGAGTTAAGAATTCAATACAAACATAATCAAAGAAGATACTTTAATTATGTTGGAAGAGGTTTTTGGGAGAAAAATGAGAGTGAAGTGAGAAAAATAATTCTCTCTTTTTTTCATTTTAGTGGCTGAAAATTGGGATGAATTAATTCCCTTAAATTTTTGGCCACTTCAAGTTATATAGGTGGTTGAAAACTATCGCTTAGCTTTTATCATTTCTCCATATTTCCCATGTGTTGAAATTGATCGTTAGGCACAGTCAAACTCTCCAAATATAACCAACTCAATCAACTCTCATTCTAGAATGTATGTGCTGATTTTGTGGACTTCTACAAGCCACAAAATTGGCCCTCTCTCTTCTCTTGATTGTTTTGGACTCTTGCAATGCAATCAAGATAGATATCTTATATCTTTCCACATCTTCATAAGATAATTAAAAAATTATTATATTATCTTATTTATATTTCCTCTTCCAATAATTCAAGTGAGCCTCAAATAATGAGCCACTTCGATTTTAGGCTTGTAATTTTACAAAGTCTATTAATTAATTCAAATAATTAAATTTATCCAATATCAATTAATTGATCCAATCAATTAACTATTTCACTCCAATTGGGTTTTCTAATGTTATTAGGCCTAATTAAATAATTTCATTACTAAACTAAATAATTAATTCAACCCATTGAATTAATTTATGCCCCTAAATAAATTAATCTCCATTAATTATCTGAATCCAACTACTTGGACTAATTTTTAGATTAGAAATGCTCCATTCCAATTTGTGTGACCTTTTAAATTCATAACTAAACTAGTAGTGGGCTTGTAATATTTGCAACTTATGAATAACAGATATTCTGATTAATTGATCTAATTAATCAATTCACTTGGAATTAACTCCTTAATTTCAAGAACTTCATAAACCATGGGAAACATCAAGCAAGTATATCATGGTTCCTAGTCTCGGGTGAAATAGCAAGCAAACCTATTTTAATTTACAACTACCATACACGTAAGGTCCTTCTGTTATCTAATCTCTTGATTGAGTATATGGTATAGATTATAAGTTAAAACCCTAAATAATTCAATTTCTATTATCCCATTTCAAGTTCCAATAACTCATGATGAATCTATATTTTTTCTGTCCTGACCAAGGTCTTAGAGCCATGAACTATGAAAAATAGAAGATTCACTTATTCTAAACAAGTAATAGATTCTTTGTTGGTCACTTATTAACCTTCATGCACACCAGTGCAACATCTAATATATCCCATTTGCGATTGTCAAGCAATTAGAAGATATATCAAAATAAGGTAGGGCGAACATAAGGCTACTATGGTGTCTCAAGTCTAAGGACTAATTATGTACTATCATAATGTGGAGATTCTTATTTCGACAGATGATGTCTCCAACTAAGAATCTCCAGCAGGCCTGTTCAGTATACTTGTTTTCTAAAAGGCACACACATACACACACTAGCATCATTATACCGATATTTATGGAATGAGATATCCTTTTCATCTAGTATGCATCATTTGCGCAGGTCTTATTGGGCTATTTGATGTCCTATCTAAAAATGTCTTAGACCAAGAACTACTTTAAGACCAGTATCAAAAAAGAATGTTTCATGATTGTAATCATATGCGCAACCATGCCCCATAACTAAATTTAGTCTAGGGACTTCATCTAACGTGCCAAAAATAAATGCAAAGCAAAAGATAAATAAGATTCCTTTTCAATTAATATGTTTCAAAAAAGATCATTTATAATATAAAAGAATAAAAGACGTCGAATCTAATTAGTGCATCAGACCCTACTCTAACAATCTCCCACTTGTCGTAGCGCCAATTGCCCATGTACCTTAGGCCCATCTTCTCAAGGTGTCCTTAGAATACTCTTTGTGCTAAGGGTTTAGTTAGTGGGTCTGCTATATTTTCTGCTGAAGCGATTCTATCTACTACGACGTCGCCTCTACCAATGGTCTCTCTGATTAGGTGGTATCGCCTAATGCTATGCTTTGATCAATGATGAGATCTCAGCTCTTTTGCTTGCGTAATAGCTCCATTGTTATCGTAGTCCATCAATATCCTAAAACTAGGCAGTCATGATTCACTATTAGGCGTTTCCCATGACTTGTGAGATTTTTGGAATTAAAGAACTGATTCCAAGATGACTGTTAATTGGATTAATTAATCTGATATTTAATATTCACTTAAGTTGCAAGAGTTGCAAGCCTACTGCTAGCTTAGTTATGAACTTATGGGTTACACGCAAATTGAGATAATTCACTTCTATCTAGAAAGTAATTCAAGGAGTTGGATTAAACTAGTTAACAAAGATTAATTAATTTGAGCTTGAATTAATTAAGGAATTAAGTTAATTCATCTAATTAAATAATAAGATTATGTAATTGGCCCTAATAAGATGAGGGACTCATGGAGAGTGAATTAATTAATTGATTGTATCAACTAATTAATGGGCCTAAATTAATTTAATTAATTTAAATAATATAATTATCTATATTGGGCTTAATTTAATTTAGATGGCCTAGTGGAACCAATTAATTATTGATTTGATCAATTAATTAAGTTGAAGGTTGAATTAGTGGCCATTGAAGGAGGAAAAATGGACATTTTTCTTGGCATGAAAAAATGGATTTTCTCTAAGAGAGAGTGTTGTCTCACGTTAATTTGCAGCAGAAAAATCTACTGTAAAAATGCCTTATAAATGTCCAAGAAGATTATCAATAAAGACTACATCAAGTCCCTTCCATATAGGACTCTTATGTTTTCTTATATCCACTTCCTATTACCTCAAGGAATTGAATTCTCGATCCAACTTCCTTTAGGAATTGAATTCCCGATCCAACTTCCTTTAGGAATTGGATTCCCAATCTAATTTCCTATTAGGCTTCATATAAGCTACACCTAATGGGCCTAGAACTAATTAATTAATTAGACCCTAGTTTAATTGATCTAATCAAAAGCTAGTAAATTCATCATATGACTTAATTATGTCCATCTTAATTAATCGATTCAACCAATTAATTAAATATTTTAATTGGGCTATCCAATTAGGTCTAATGAATTGATCTTATTAATTAATTAAATTAATTTAAGCTCCATTAATTAATTTAAACCAACACTGAGATTAATTTATAGGCTAGAAATATACTTATCCAATTTTGTGTGTGATCCCTTAGGTTCACCAAAAAAACTAGCAGTGGGTCCATAACTCTTGTGATTTAATTGAATAAATTAATTATTTTAATTAATTAATCTAATTAATTAATCTTGGTAGATTTAACCCATTAATTCTAAGAACCCACAAGTCTTGCAAATCACCTAGCAATGCATTCGATTTTTTTGGTCTTTTGTCTTTATTTACTTGTACTTATTTTTCTATGCCTAGCTTCACGGTGATCTATACCTTTTCTAGCTTTGCTTTTGCAAGTCTATTTGATACCTAAATGGGCACCCAAATCAAATCGAACCATGGCATGGAAGTAAGTAGTAAGTTAGCCTATGCATTTGCGCCAACCATTCCGACCAAAGGAAGAAAAAAGTTGATCTTCAGAGATGGGTAGAGAATAAAGCGAATTCAATTTCCCCAAGGGAAAATATCCAATAAATGGAAAAAGTTTTATTCTGGTACCCATGTGTTACACCTTATTTGCCGAAGAATAAAAAACTAGTTTCACTATGAAGCTGATTGTTCCCTGGGATTGGGTTTCGAAAATCCCTAATGAAAAATACAAACTTTTCCTTTCTTTCTATCAAATTGATCATAGCATGTAATATAGCATTGAGGAGGAGGTAGGCATCTAAATATGCCACTCTCCTCCTTTGCTTGAGACTTAGTGAATAACTTTTGTTCCTCTTTGACTTTATTAAGCCCTTACACCCGTTTCTTCTACTATTATTGTTAAAACCTCTAAAATTTGACGTGCAGGAGAGAAGGGGGAAGGCGTAAGGGCTAAGACTTATCTTTATTTCATGTGTTCTCAGGACTGATCGAGAACTATACCCCTTACGTGAATCGCTTGCAGCTTTCGAGCTCTTCGGCTTCTCTTCTTGATAGGTATAAGTGTGAAATCATTGGTTCTACTCATATTTTCCAACCAAGAAAGGATTCTTAAAACATGGGGCTTGTTTACACCTTGCTCCACTTGCTACTGGCCACCAGCCATCTAGATCAAATTAGAGATCAAACAATCTAGGTAAAGTAGCAAATCTATTTTAATTACAAATACCATATAAGTACAATCTTTCCATGAACTAATCTCCCGATTGAGCTTAGGATATGAATTATTAGTCTAAACCTTAATGGCTCAATGACTATATATCGATTCTAGTAGTTTGATGAGAAAAAAATGACCACTGAAACCGCTCTCTCTAAATAAACCTTCCTTCCACTCTCAAACTTTAACCCCAAGCCATCGGACTCTCTACCAAAGCCGCCGAATTCAACCTTCTCTCATACTTTTGTGAACATTGTTCATGGTAGCAAGTTGCAGAACACCCTTCAATTCAAGAAAGTTCTTCCACGAAAAAGCACTTCAGCCATCTCCATGGTAAACCTTCAACATATCATGGTAAGCCGTTCATCCAATTTTTAAATAAAGAAACCTCATAAATGGTAGCTTTTTTCATATTTTCATTGGTTGAACTCCTAGGGTTGTCCTACGATTAAGACTATTTACTAGAAATTTGCTGGTTTTGGTTTCAATGGTGCTTTTAATATAAGATTAATTAATATTAAGCATGTTTTGATTAACTTATCAAATGGAGAGGATTTCATAAGATTGTGGACTCGTCATCGGATAGTTTATATAGATGGTTTCCCAATGAGAGTCTTTACAAGGACTCGAACTTTTGATCCCAAAATGGAATCCTCAATAATTGTGCTTTAGATCAGCTTCCCGGAATGACCAATACATCTATTTCACAAATAAGGGCTTTTTGGAGTTGCATCTTTAATTGGGAATCCATTGAAGATGGATAAGCCGATTATTAACCATACTAGGCCTAGTGTGGCTCGTTTGTGTAGAATTGGACCTACCTAAACGAAAGTAGGAAGATATCTTCATAGACTGTAGAGATTATGTTGTTACCCAACCCAATGAGTGATTTATGAAAATTACCCGAACTATTACACCAAATGCTGGCATCTATGGTATACAGTGGATTCTTGTTTCAATGATGAATATAGGAAAAAATTGGCTTCATTGGATCAGAAGAAAAAAGGGAAGAAAATCATGCTAAGAGGCAAGCAAACATATGTGCTCAAGGAGAATAAGGATTTAATGGTGGATCTGTCTGGAGCTGGGGGTTCAAAACAAAAATCAGTTTAGGTGGAGAAAGCCTCATCTTCATTAAATTCAAATCAAGCATTTGATAAGGTTGCAGTTTATGGTACTTTCCCTACCCATAACACTAATCCTATTAATGTACCCTCAATTGTTAAACATTCAAACAAATTAAATGCATCTCAAAATTTGCCTTAAACTTAGTTGTTAAATGATACAGATTCTGTATTAAATGATGTTCCAACTTCATTAAATTCTTTTGAGGTTACTGAACATAATTTATGGGTCATCCCTAACCTTAATCCCATGTCTGAAAATTCCCTTAACCTTAATATCTTAAATGTTGAATGTGGCCAAAATAGAATTTTAGAAATCCAATTAGATAGTTCAAGCTCAGACTCTGAATGAGAGGAGGAACCTAACTAGGTTGTGGAAAATTTGGTTATAGTTCTAATTATTTCACAAGAGGCAAATGAAGCTGCATTGCTTCTTTGAAGCTTATCTTGTGAGTTGCCTCATAAGGAATCTCATGAATAGGGCGATTTTGAGCATGTTAAGGCAACTACAAAGAAGAAACATTCCTAGAAATAGTCTACAGATGCTCAACAAAATTATCTTAATGGACATTGTCACATGGAATATTAGAGAGATAGAAAATGGCAATGCTCAAAATACTCTAGAAAATTATGTAGAAGGTGAAAACTTATTGTTTTAGAAATTCTCAAGCCTAGAGTTCCATTACAAGCTTTGTCTATAAGGCAAAAGTTTGGTTGCCAGCAAGTAATTTCTAACTTATCTGGATAAATTTGGATTTTTTGGAAAGACCATGTTAATATTGATGTGTTACATAATAATGCTCAATTTGTGGATGCTCATGTGTCTTTTATATGCTACCTAGTCCTATTTTTTGTACATTTGTATGTGCTAAGTATGATAGACCGGGGTGAATGCTTTTATGGGATGCTTTGAGGAGTATTGATCATTACGGACTTATCGTGGATAGTGTGTGGTGGTTTAACATCATATTGCATCCACATAAGAATAAAGGTGGGAGTCCTCTTAAACTTAAATCTATGGAGGATTTCTCTGATATGTTGCTTGATTGTGCCTTGGAGGATGTTGGCTTTGAGGGGTCTCCTTTCAATTGGTATGGAAATAGAATTTGGCAAAGATTGGACATGGTGCTTATTTCTTTTTCTTGGTTGAACCTCTTTCCTGTGATAGTTGTGGAACACTTGTGCCATCTGGCTCAGAAGGAATGCCATCTTCTTAAAGGAGGATTTTTTATTGGATAGATAGAAATGACGAAGTCGTGGAACTTGAAGATGTTCAAGAACCACAAGACATCCCAACAGACGCAGTAATGGACCAACCAACTAAAGAAGGGCCTTCTAACACACAACCTCCTAGGAGATCCGAAAGGATCTCAAAGCTACTTGAGAGGTATGGCTTTTTTGTTAGAGAACAACAAAGAGGTTCTCCCCTTAGATAGTGATCCAAGGACTTATGGAGAGGTGATGTCTGGCATCGACTCGGGAAGTTGGTAAGATGCCATGCAATCCGAGATGGACTCCATGTACTGCAACAAGGTATGGACCTTAGTGGATCCACCATAGGAATAGTTTCCATTGGTTGCAAATAGGTCTACAAGCAGAAGCTTGAAGCAAATAGAGATGTGGTGACCTATAAAGTATGACTGGTTACAAAAGATTATACTCAATAGCAACAAATTGATTAAGAGAAAACCTTTTCACTTGTAGCGATGCTTAAATTCATTCGGATATTGCTAGCTATATCAACATATTATGACTATAAGATATGAGAAATGTATGTGAAGACCACCTTCTTTAATGGGAACATTAAGGAAGAGATCTATATGAAGAAACTTGAGAGCTTCATATCTAGAGGGAGCGAGCAAAAGGTTTGCAAACTCCAGAGATCTATTTATGGACTTAAGCAGGCTTCCGAAGATGGAATATCCAGTTTGATGAGACAATCAAAATGCTTGATTTCCACAAATACCCAGATGAACCTTGTGTCTATAAAAATGTTAGTGGAAGTGCAGTTATATTTATTATGATGTATGTTGATGACATTCTACTAATTAGGAATGATGAAAGAAAGTTGCAGTCAACTAAAACTTGATTGTCTAACCAATTCTCCATGAAGGATTTGGGAATTACATCCTTCATACTTGGTATAAAGATCTATATAGATAGATCTAGGAGGATGATCGATTTATTACAATCCACGTACACATATAAGATGCTAAAGAGGTTTAGCATGGAGGAATCCAAGAGGGGAGATATGTTATGAGTCATGGCATCTTTCTATCGAAGTCTATGTCACCTAAGACTCCCAAGGAGAAAGAAAGGATGACTCGCATACCTTATGCATCCGCTATTGTAAGCATAATGTATGGGATGCTACGAGGCCTGATATCACATATGCTCTGAGTGTCACGAGCATATATTAGTTTAATCCAGGCAAAGAGCATTGGTAGGCCGTGAAAATGGTTTTTAAGTACTTAAGAAGGACTAATGATATCTTCTTTTTGTACGGTGCTGGAGAACTGAAACTAGAAGGCTACAATGATTCTAGTTTTTGGTCAGATATAGATAACTTAAAATTAATGTCTGAATTCATATTCACCTTAAATGGAGGTACAGTCAGCTGGAAGAGTTCCAAGCGAGAAATAACTATGGACTCTACCACTGAGGCTGATTATATTAATGCATGTAATGTAACAAATGAAGTTGTTTGGATGAAGAACTTCATCGAAGGTTTGGATATATCTCCATCCATTGTTGAGTGAACCTATTTCTTATTGTGAGTACCATACAAGTACAGTCTTTTCCATTACATAATCTCCTAATTAAGTTTAGAGCATGGATTATTAGTCAAATCCTATTTGACTTAATAAATATGATTTTGTTTCTAGTCTCATTGACTCTTGATGAATCATTAGAAAACTTTTGTCTAATTTTCATCCTGCTCTAACCAAAGACTTTTGAGTCAAGAAATATGAAATGCATTCTACTAGATAGGTGTCAGATCTTTTGTTGGTCACTCATTAACCTCTATACACGATGATGTTGCACCTAATATATTCCCCTTGTGATTTTCAAGCAATTGAGGCATACATCAAAGTGCAACATGTAGTGCATAAGGTTAACATAGTGCCCCAGGTCCAAGGACTATTTCATGCACTGTCAGAAAATTCTCATTCGATAAATAATATTTGTCATTGAGAATTTCCCATGGGATTTTCAATTGGAAATAAAATATTATCGAATAGAATTTCCTTGTTACGATAGTACAAGAGTTAGTCCTTAGACTTGAGACACCATCTTAACCTTGTTCATGACATATTATACTTGATTTATTTTTCAATTGTATGACAATCACAGAGAGAATATTTTTGGTGCAATATGAACTTTCAGAGTTTAATAAGTAGTCAGTAGAGGATCTATCACCTATCTAGATGAATAGGTAAATATCCGATATTTTTCACTGTACTTGACTCTAGAAGTTCTTGACCAAGTTTGAATGGAAATTAGAAAATGATTTTTTTAATTTTCTTGTCAAGTCAAGTGGCTAGGATTTTCTTAAAAAAAAACACCGGCTTGTATCTGGATAGGAAGTTTGGCATAGGCCACTACCATTTAATTAAATAAATATAATACAAAGTAAATTTATACAAACCAAAAGCAATAAGTAATACTTATCCCCTTACAAGAAATTTAAAACCAACAAAATAAGTTGCAAAATAATGAAGCACAAAGATTATATTTGTTTGCAAAAAAGCTATCATAAATCTTGACTAGAACTTTTATTTGTACATTTTTAGCATATCGATAAAGACTTCCTACAACATAAGGATTTCTACACTAAAACAGCAAAATGCAGAATACAATGTTACAATACAAATTCATCACTATTATCCCTAGCCAGATTCACATTTTGAAGCTTCCTCGATCTCATCCCCAGTATCATCAGCTATATCAGAAGTCCCAAAGAGTTGAATTATCTTAGAAAAGTTGCATAATCAGTGTGTTGTCCTTGTATGATTCCTCACCTAATGTATCTAGCTCAGAAATAGCTTCATCAAAAGCCTACTTAACAAGGTTGCAAGCACGATCTGGACAGTTAAGGATTTCATAATAGAAAATAGAGAAATTAAGTGCAAGTCCTAGCCTGATTGGGTGAGTAGGAGCCAACTCAGCCAACGCAATATCCTGAGCAGACTTATAAGCTAGCAAAGTGCTCTCAGTAGCTTCCTTCCTTTCGGTCCCAATCTTAAACTCAACCAAATTCCTATGATAATCACCCTTATCTTCAAGTAAAACACCTTGGATTCAGCTGAAGAGACAGAGGGAATGAGATGGGTCTCAAGTAGTCCCAATCACAAATCTTGCTGAGTTCTGCCTCAATCTTACCCCGGTAGTCCTTAATAATGTTCACATGATCCTCGTTCCCATGACTCTCTTCCTTCTGCTCAATAGAAGAGATGATCCTCCATGAAGCCCTCCTAGAAGCAATCACATTCTTATACGCTACTTAGAGGAGGTTCCTTTCCTCAACAGTCACCTCATCACTATCAATAGTCTTCGCAACTTTCTCCATAAACTCAACCATCTCCTCATACCGCTCACCCTGTTTGGCTAACTTGGCCATGTAAATATTTTTCTCCCGTGATGAATCAACTGGCGACATGTTTTTATGTGCTAAATAGTATTACACCTCTAGTGTTAGATGTTGGCTTTGAATGCCCAAAAATTTACCTTCATAAAAATGGCTATAAATCTTGACTAGGATTTTTATTTTTTATTTTTTGTTAAAAACACCTATGTGTGAGTAGGGTGTTAGGCATAGACCCTACCCATTTATCACTCATAAGAGTATAAGTGTATCTATGCAATTCAAAAGTGAAAATTCAAATAAGGAGTACTACTCCCTTATAATTAAAAATCAAAATGAAGAAAAACCTAATTTGTTTAGTCTTAATTCACCTCGGATAGGAGCATACCAATTGTGATCTAATAACATCTCAAACCTTTGAAGTTCACAACCTTGATTAGCCAATCAATCCCCTGCCTTATTTGTGTGATATCCGAACCTCTCACTACTCACCTGGCCAAATATGATTCATGTATTACATCTTAATTGTGTGTTATTTGTATTTATATTGACATCATAAAATTTATTTTATTTTATACGACCTTCTTAATCATTAAATTTAATTTTGAAGCTCTCGCGCAGTATTGATTATCCAATCCCCTAACCTAAATGGTCAATTCTACATTGGGATAAGAAGAAAAATAGGTATCAATATGATGAATATTACTAGGTTACATGTTATAATTTTTAGAAGTGTTAAAGGTTTTACTAGTAAGTTTATACGGTTTAATTTGATTTGATCAAGTTATTTCAAAAGTATATATTTGTAAATTAACATACTTGGGATATTGGACATGATATAATGTGATTTAAGTGTCATATTACAAGGTCAATATGTGCATATGATTTTAGAAATGCAAACAAGACAATCATTTAAGAATCGGATGTCAATCGATTTAGAGATCGAATGAACGATTAAGAAATTATGGTACAATTTATTATCCGATCGTACGGAAATTAAAATAGGTTGTAAATAGATAAATTAATAATGAAAAACACTATATTACTGCTGTATAAGGTGTGTGTAACATCAGACTTGAACCACCACTTGACACCTCAAGCCTTGCCACCTCAAGCTTTGCCATCTCAAGCTACCACCTCAACCTTTCTTTATTTCTATCCTTGAACCACGACCAAAAACTATTTTATGAGAAATTTCACCTCCAAAACATCCATATTAAATTTTATAAGTTTCTCCCAAGT
>CM033107.1:11086617-11192163 GCA_019321725.1 Paulownia fortunei | reverse complement strand
CGATTACTTCAAACCCTATGACAACCAGAGTGCGTCCAAAGGTATAAATCGAAACTATTTTATTTATGTGTAAAACCATTGGAAATTGCAAAATCGATAAAAATTGCATTGGATTTGGGGTAATGCCATAATTGTTATGGCATGAATGTTTTATAATTTTAATTTTTCAACTGCGCACACCCTATGATCAAGCAATCCCAACACTAAATCATTTTCAAGTTTGCTAGTTATCTAGGATTTCGCCTCAAAAAGTAATTAAGCAAGTTCTAGAAAACCTCATATTGATCAACAAGACGCATTAGAGGTAAAATCCAACACTAAGCAACATGCAATTCACAAGAATTTGACACAACGTGCTCAATAAAAATTCGTTAATCATGACAAAGACTAACTACACACAAGAATCGCCATGTTACAAGATTAGCAATATTCCTTTCCTCTAAACTCTATATAATATCAATTAAGTTTCATCATAGACCATTGGTTATCAAGATAAATCGTTCACTCTCAAACATGAACCTACTCAAGTTTGTCAACTAAAACATGCTTGCTCTCGGACTTCTATCACTCACAATTCTTCCACAAAAATTGAAAAAGATTGGCTCAATTTCACAAAAACATAGGCGTTGTATGTTTTCATTTCCAAAATCCATTTTCTAATTTATACTATTTCAAAATTTGGAATCATGTTTGTTTGACCTATTTTTAATGAAAATGTCTATTTTGTCTTCTCATTTTCCCACAAAAAACATAATCTCTAATCTATAATTCCAATTTTCAACCCTATAAATAACCCTAATTTATCACATGTTAATCACTATTCCCATCTTTTCAATCTAAATTATACAAGTGGGACCCACCACTACAAACTTTATCTATTTAATATATCCCCACCTACAATTCCATACAAATTAAATATTTAAAATGAACCCTACCACTAATATATAACCATTTTCAAACTAAATGAACCCACCACCTTTCAAATTAATTTAATAAATTATTATATTCAAATTAAATATTCAAAATGGACCCCACCACTATCAAGTTTACAAATTGTTATATTCACAAAGTTCTAAAAATAATACTATAAAATACATAAATAAACATAATTTTATTTTTATCACGTACTTTCGTGACTAAAATTCCCTCAAAACTACTCAACCAAATATATTTTCATTTCCAAACCTATATAAAATATCATTTTCATTGATTCGTCTAAATATAATTTCACTTTGCCACAAAAATCATTACAAAAATAAATTCTTAATAGAAATACTGAAAATGAGAATTCTCACTAAAAATATAACCAAACGAGGCCATCCTACCCCCAAATGTAAATCAAACATTGTCTTCAATTTTAAAGCAAGAAAAAGCGTAGGGAAAAGAATTACTCTATCTCAATTAGAAGTGCATCCACAACCATGCATCCTTCGGAGTTTAATGAGGATCTACATACCACCAAGGAGATGAGAACCTATAACTAAGAAGAAGGAAACAAAGGAGAGAGGGGCAGAAATAAAGACAAAAACAAAAGCAAAGCAATAACTACTCAACGAAAAAACTAAACATGCCTAATTCTAAAATGAAAACACGCTGCAAATCCTAATTAAAAAATTATTCAAAAGCAAAGGAAAAGGGTGTGGGTTGCCTCCCAAAAAGTGTTTGGTTTATAGTCGTCGGCCCGACTTTATTATCTCTTCTTTGGAAAAAGGTAAGATGTAATTTTGGCATCTTATGCTTGTTATCTCCTCCCAAGTAGTGCTGGGTGGGCATTAATCACCCCGTATCAAGGGGTTTGAGTTTCTCCACATGGGCCTCACCTTGCATGGTTGATCGTAATCTTGGTCTTGGCTTGCCCAAAAATTCTAATTTCACTTGAAAATTCTTCTTTGGCATCAAGGTGTAGCCACCAAGCTAATTGATTACACTTAGATTTTTCCACCGAACAATTCAATCCCTTAACTTTATACACATCAACATTCATTTCACCTTTTTTATTTTCTTTTAAGTTCATGATGCAAGCATCATTTTTCTCCTCACAATCGGCTTGTTGTAAAAGATCATTGGCCAACGGGTCAAGGGCATTAATTTTTCCACACAAGTTCGTTTCTAGCAGAAATTTTAAGGCTTTTGAAACAACAAAGGCCACTTGTTCATTCCATATTCTGCGTATCAAATCTTCTAGTTGCACATCAATTAAAGCTTTATTCGTCACTAGCAAAGGTCTACCTAGAATAAGGGGCACATTAACATCTTTCTTCATATCTAACTCAAAGTGTGGACTGCTTTATAAGAGAGATTCTTGGATCCTTGTAAATCGAAATTCAAAAAGGGGTTAGCAATCGATTACTTCAAACCCTATGACAACCAGAGTGCGTCGAAAGGTATAAATCGAAACTATTTTATTTATGTGTAAAACCATTGGAAATTGCAAAATCGATAAAAATTGCATTGGATTTGGGGTAATGCCATAATTGTTATGGCATGAATGTTTTATAATTTTAATTTTTCAACTGCGCACACCCTATGATCAAGCAATCCCAACACTAAATCATTTTCAAGTTTGCTAGTTATCTAGGATTTCGCCTCAAAAAGTAATTAAGCAAGTTCTAGAAAACCTCATATTGATCAACAAGACGCATTAGAGGTAAAATCCAACACTAAGCAACATGCAATTCACAAGAATTTGACACAACGTGCTCAATAAAAATTCGTTAATCATGACAAAGACTAACTACACACAAGAATCGCCATGTTACAAGATTAGCAATATTCCTTTCCTCTAAACTCTATATAATATCAATTAAGTTTCATCATAGACCATTGGTTATCAAGATAAATCGTTCACTCTCAAACATGAACCTACTCAAGTTTGTCAACTAAAACATGCTTGCTCTCGGACTTCTATCACTCACAATTCTTCCACAAAAATTGAAAAAGATTGGCTCAATTTCACAAAAACATAGGCGTTGTATGTTTTCATTTCCAAAATCCATTTTCTAATTTATACTATTTCAAAATTTGGAATCATGTTTGTTTGACCTATTTTTAATGAAAATGTCTATTTTGTCTTCTCATTTTCCCACAAAAAACATAATCTCTAATCTATAATTCCAATTTTCAACCCTATAAATAACCCTAATTTATCACATGTTAATCACTATTCCCATCTTTTCAATCTAAATTATACAAGTAGGACCCACCACTACAAACTTTATCTATTTAATATATCCCCACCTACAATTCCTACAAATAAAATACCATATTTAAATTAAATATTTAAAATGAACCCTACCACTAATATATAACCATTTTCAAACTAAATGAACCCACCACCTTTCAAATTAATTTAATAAATTATTATATTCAAATTAAATATTCAAAATGGACCCCACCACTATCAAGTTTACAAATTGTTATATTCACAAAGTTCTAAAAATAATACTATAAAATACATAAATAAACATAATTTTATTTTTATCACGTACTTTCGTGACTAAAATTCCCTCAAAACTACTCAACCAAATATATTTTCATTTCCAAACCTATATAAAATATCATTTTCATTGATTCGTCTAAATATAATTTCACTTTGCCCACAAAAATCATTACAAAAATAAATTCTTAATAGAAATACTGAAAATGAGAATTCTCACTAATAATATAACCAAACGAGGCCATCCTACCCCCAAATGTAAATCAAACATTGTCTTCAATTTTAAAGCAAGAAAAAGCGTAGGGAAAAGAATTACTCTATCTCAATTAGAAGTGCATCCACAACCATGCATCCTTCGGAGTTTAATGAGGATCTACATACCACCAAGGAGATGAGAACCTATAACTAAGAAGAAGGAAACAAAGGAGAGAGGGGCAGAAATAAAGACAAAAACAAAAGCAAAGCAATAACTACTCAACGAAAAAACTAAACATGCCTAATTCTAAAATGAAAACACGCTGCAAATCCTAATTAAAAAATTATTCAAAAGCAAAGGAAAAGGGTTTGGGTTGCCTCCCAAAAAGTGTTTGGTTTATAGTCGTCGGCCCGACTTTATTATCTCTTCTTTGGAAAAAGGTAAGATGTAATTTTGGCATCTTATGCTTGTTATCTCCTCCCAAGTAGTGCTTGGGTGGGCATTAATCACCCCGTATCAAGGGGTTTGAGTTTCTCCACATGGGCCTCACCTTGCATGGTTGATCGTAATCTTGGTCTTGGCTTGCCCAAAAATTCTAATTTCACTTGAAAATTCTTCTTTGGCATCAAGGTGTAGCCACCAAGCTAATTGATTACACTTAGATTTTTCCACCGAACAATTCAATCCCTTAACTTTATACACATCAACATTCATTTCACCTTTTTTATTTTCTTTTAAGTTCATGATGCAAGCATCATTTTCTCCTCACAATCGGCTTGTTGTAAAAGATCATTGGCCAACGGGTCAAGGGCATTAATTTTTCCACACAAGTTCGTTTCTAGCAGAAATTTTAAGGCTTTTGAAACAACAAAGGCCACTTGTTCATTCCATATTCTGCGTATCAAATCTTCTAGTTGCACATCAATTAAAGCTTTATTCGTCACTAGCAAAGGTCTACCTAGAATAAGGGGCACATTAACATCTTTCTTCATATCTAACTCAAAGTGTGGACTGCTTTATAAGAGAGATTCTTGGATCCTTGTAAATCGAAATTCAAAAAGGGGTTAGCAATCGATTACTTCAAACCCTATGACAACCAGAGTGCGTCGAAAGGTATAAATCGAAACTATTTTATTTATGTGTAAAACCATTGGAAATTGCAAAATCGATAAAAATTGCATTGGATTTGGGTAATGCCATAATTGTTATGGCATGAATGTTTTATAATTTTAATTTTTCTACTGCGCACACCCTATGATCAAGCAAACCCAACACTAAATCATTTTCAAGTTTGCTAGTTATCTAGGATTTCGCCTCAAAAAGTAATTAAGCAAGTTCTAGAACACCTCATATTGATCAACAAGACGCATTAGAGGTAAAATCCAACACTAAGCAACATGCAATTCACAAGAATTTGACACAACGTGCTCAATAAAAATTCGTTAATCATGACAAAGACTAACTACACACAAGAATCGCCATGTTACAAGATTAGCAATATTCCTTTCCTCTAAACTCTATATAATATCAATTAAGTTTCATCATAGACCATTGGTTATCAAGATAAATCGTTCACTCTCAAACATGAACCTACTCAAGTTTGTCAACTAAAACATGCTTGCTCTCGGACTTCTATCACTCACAATTCTTCCACAAAAATTGAAAAAGATTGGCTCAATTTCACAAAAACATAGGCGTATGTTCATATGAAAATACATCAGGCTTGTATGTTTCATTTCATAATTCATCTAATTAATTTATATTTCTAATTTATACTATTTCAAAATTTGAATCATGTTTGTTTGACCTATTTTTAATGAAAATGTCTATTTTGTCTTCTCATTTTCCCACAAAAAACATAATCTCTAATCTATAATTCCAATTTTCAACCCTATAAATAACCCTAATTTATCACATGTTAATCACTATTCCCATCTTTTCAATCTAAATTATACAAGTGGGACCCACCACTACAAACTTTATCTATTTAATATATCCCCACCTACAATTCCTACAAATAAAATACCATATTTAAATTAAATATTTAAAATGAACCCTACCACTAATATATAACCATTTTCAAACTAAATGAACCCACCACCTTTCAAATTAATTTAATAAATTATTATATTCAAATTAAATATTCAAAATGGACCCCACCACTATCAAGTTTACAAATTGTTATATTCACAAAGTTCTAAAAATAATACTATAAAATACATAAATAAACATAATTTTATTTTTATCACGTACTTTCGTGACTAAAATTCCCTCAAAACTACTCAACCAAATATATTTTCATTTCCAAACCTATATAAAATATCATTTTCATTGATTCGTCTAAATATAATTTCACTTTGCCCACAAAAATCATTACAAAAATAAATTCTTAATAGAAATACTGAAAATGAGAATTCTCACTAAAAAATATAACCAAACGAGGCCATCCTACCCCCAAATGTAAATCAAACATTGTCTTCAATTTTAAAGCAAGAAAAAGCGTAGGGAAAAGAATTACTCTATCTCAATTAGAAGTGCATCCACAACCATGCATCCTTCGGAGTTTAATGAGGATCTACATACCACCAAGGAGATGAGAACCTATAACTAAGAAGAAGGAAACAAAGGAGAGAGGGCGCAGAAATAAAGACAAAAACAAAAGCAAAGCAATAACTACTCAACGAAAAAACTAAACATGCCTAATTCTAAAATGAAAACACGCTGCAAATCCTAATTAAAAAATTATTCAAAAGCAAAGGAAAAGGGTTTGGGTTGCCTCCCAAAAAGTGTTTGGTTTATAGTCGTCGGCCCGACTTTATTATCTCTTCTTTGAAAAAGGTAAGATGTAATTTTGGCATCTTATGCTTGTTATCTCCTCCCAAGTAGTGCTTGGGTGGGCATTAATCACCCCGTATCAAGGGGTTTGAGTTTCTCCACATGGGCCTCACCTTGCATGGTTGATCGTAATCTTGGTCTTGGCTTGCCCAAAAATTCTAATTTCACTTGAAAATTCTTCTTTGGCATCAAGGTGTAGCCACCAAGCTAATTGATTACACTTAGATTTTTCCACCGAACAATTCAATCCCTTAACTTTATACACATCAACATTCATTTCACCTTTTTTATTTTCTTTTAAGTTCATGATGCAAGCATCATTTTTCTCCTCACAATCGGCTTGTTGTAAAAGATCATTGGCCAACGGGTCAAGGGCATTAATTTTTCCACACAAGTTCGTTTCTAGCAGAAATTTTAAGGCTTTTGAAACAACAAAGGCCACTTGTTCATTCCATATTCTGCGTATCAAATCTTCTAGTTGCACATCAATTAAAGCTTTATTCGTCACTAGCAAAGGTCTACCTAGAATAAGGGGCACATTAACATCTTTCTTCATATCTAACTCAAAGTGTGGACTGCTTTATAGGAGAGATTCTTGGATCCTTGTAAACCGAAATTCAAAAAGGGGTTAGCAATCGATTACTTCAAACCCTATGACAACCAGAGTGCGTCGAAAGGTATAAATCGAAACTATTTTATTTATGTGTAAAACCATTGGAAATTGCAAAATCGATAAAAATTGCATTGGATTTGGGGTAATGCCATAATTGTTATGGCATGAATGTTTTATAATTTTAATTTTTCTACTGCGCACACCCTATGATCAAGCAAACCAACACTAAATCATTTTCAAGTTTGCTAGTTATCTAGGATTTCGCCTCAAAAAGTAATTAAGCAAGTTCTAGAACACCTCATATTGATCAACAAGACGCATTAGAGGTAAAATCCAACACTAAGCAACATGCAATTCACAAGAATTTGACACAACGTGCTCAATAAAAATTCGTTAATCATGACAAAGACTAACTACACACAAGAATCGCCATGTTACAAGATTAGCAATATTTTCCCTCTAAACTCTATATAATATCAATTAAGTTTCATCATAGACCATTGGTTATCAAGATAAATCGTTCACTCTCAAACATGAACCTACTCAAGTTTGTCAACTAAAACATGCTTGCTCTCGGACTTCTATCACTCACAATTCTTCCACAAAAATTGAAAAAGATTGGCTCAATTTCACAAAAACATAGGCGTTGTATGTTTTCATTTCCAAAATCCATTTTCTAATTTATACTATTTCAAAATTTGGAATCATGTTTGTTTGACCTATTTTTAATGAAAATGTCTATTTTGTCTTCTCATTTCCCACAAAAAACATAATCTCTAATCTATAATTCCAATTTTCAACCCTATAAATAACCCTAATTTATCACATGTTAATCACTATTCCCATCTTTTCAATCTAAATTATACAAGTGGGACCCACCACTACAAACTTTATCTATTTAATATATCCCCACCTACAATTCCTACAAATAAAATACCATATTTAAATTAAATATTTAAAATGAACCCTACCACTAATATATAACCATTTTCAAACTAAATGAACCCACCACCTTTCAAATTAATTTAATAAATTATTATATTCAAATTAAATATTCAAAATGGACCCCACCACTATCAAGTTTACAAATTGTTATATTCACAAAGTTCTAAAAATAATACTATAAAATACATAAATAAACATAATTTTATTTTTATCACGTACTTTCGTGACTAAAATTCCCTCAAAACTACTCAACCAAATATATTTTCATTTCCAAACCTATATAAAATATCATTTTCATTGATTCGTCTAAATATAATTTCACTTTGCCCACAAAAATCATTACAAAAATAAATTCTTAATAGAAATACTGAAAATGAGAATTCTCACTAAAAATATAACCAAACGAGGCCATCCTACCCCCAAATGTAAATCAAACATTGTCTTCAATTTTAAAGCAAGAAAAAGCGTAGGGAAAAGAATTACTCTATCTCAATTAGAAGTGCATCCACAACCATGCATCCTTCGAAGTTTAATGAGGATCTACATACCACCAAGGAATGAGAACCTATAACTAAGAAGAAGGAAACAAAGGAGAGAGGGGCAGAAATAAAGACAAAAACAAAAGCAAAGCAATAACTACTCAACGAAAAAACTAAACATGCCTAATTCTAAAATGAAAACATGCTGCAAATCCTAATTAAAAAATTATTCAAAAGCAAAGGAAAAGGGTTTGGGTTGCCGCCAAAAAGTGTTTGGTTTATAGTCGTCGGCCGACTTTATTATCTCTTCTTTGGAAAAAGGTAAGATGTATTTTGGCATCTTATGCTTGTTATCTCATCCCAAGTAGTGCTTGGGTGGGCATTAATCACCCCGTATCAAGGGGTTTGAGTTTCTCCACATGTGTGATACCCGAGCCTCTTACTACTCACATGGCAAATATGATTCATGCATTACATGTTAATTTTATATGCTATTTGCATTTCTATTGACATTGCATAATTTATTTCATTTTATACGACATTCTTGAATATTAAACTTAATTCTGAAGCTCTTGCACGATATTAGTTATTGAATTTCTTAATCTAAGTAGTTGATTTTATATTGAAATAAGAAGAAAATGAGGTGGATCAATATTAGATATAGATGGGATATATAGGTTATAATTTTGGAAGTGCTAAAAGTGTTACTAGTAACCTTATACGGTTTAATTTGATTTGATCAAGTTATTTCAAAAGTATATATTTGTAAATTAGCATACTTGGGATATTGGACATGATATAATATGATTTAAGTGTCATATTACAAGGCCTTATGTGCATATGATTTTAGAAATGCAAACTAGATAATTCTTTAAGAATCGGATGCGAATCGGTTTGGAGATCGAATGAACGGACATAGGAATTACCTATGGGAATGAATGGTGATTAAGATAGGTTGCAACCAAATAAAAATAGATGAGACACACAAGATTAGGGCTGCAAGATAAGGGAGAAAATCAGATTTTGCCATTTACTTGCCACCTCATGCTTTCTTATTAAGCTTAAGCTAACATCTCAAGCTAACACCTCAAACCTTCACCCTTAAGCAACGACCAGACCCTCATTTCAGCCATTTTCATCTTCCAAACACACACCTTAAGGTCTCCAAGTGATCCAAATTGATTCCAAGTTGAAATAAAAGCAAGAAAAGCAAAGAAGAAGTGATTACCATCAAGTTAGCCTCAAAATCTGCATAGGTAACACTTATCTACGGTTTTGCCTTTGGTTTTCAGATTATTATGAATGGTTTTATGTTTATTAAGCTTTCAATATCTCTTATAAAAGTGTTAGGAAGTTTTTAGTTAGACTTTGGTGCACAAAGAAAGGGTTTTGATCACAAACACTTAATAGGAAATACTTGTGGCAGAAACTGTCATCTTACTGTTTTCTTGTGTTTTAGGCTTCAAAAGTGTATGGTATGTTGAATAAAACCTATAATTATTACCATTTACATGACCATATATGAGTTAAGAGTATTGGAATGAAGTTTTATCAGTTGGAAATTGAAATAGAGAATGATATTGGAGAAACACTCAAACTGCCAAAATAGCAAAATCTGTTTTGGTGTGCTGTGAAGGAAACTGAATTAAGGGAGCTAAATCCATTATTTTTGGTAATAATATGACCTGGTTGTCTCCTTATATATTTATCTAAGTATGGTGAAAATTTTGGAGTGATTGAATATACTTAAGGGTGCCAAAACCATTAATGTCATGAAGTGTGCAAAACTGTCACGGTAGGAAACAATCTGTTTCAGTATGTCGTGAAGAGAGCTGAACTTGGGAAGCTATATCCGTGATTTTTAGCAATTATATGATATGGTTACATTATATACATGTTATATAAGTGTGGTAAAAATTTGGGAGTGATTGGATATGCTTAGGGATGTTAAAATTATCATGCAACTAAACTTGACAGCAAGAAAATATGAAAATGTGAATCTGCCACATTTGATCACTTAGCATGTTTCAACCTTGATATGTTGCTATTGAGTGTTAACAATTAGGTACATGCTATTAGAGTTATAATAACTTCAATTACATGATGTTTGCATGCATTTAAGATGAGAAATTGAGGTATTTGAGGGGCTATATTGGGTTCTAGTTTGTGAAAGCTTGATTGTTAGCTTATAGCTTGGTGTTTAAGGTCTAGTATGAGATTTTGTGCTTTCAACTTGCCAAATTGGGAATGGTGCTTGATGTTGGGTAATATTACAGGCTATTTTACATCTAAGGTTGGAGAGGAATACTAAACAAATTTAGACTAAGCCCCAACCAAGTGAAAGAAAAGTAAGTAAAGATTCATTTGCAACCACAATGCATAGACATAGTAGATGTGTGAATTATATGTAATATCATAAATCATATGTGCATAGTAGAGGGCTCTCCATTGAGCATACATACATGGGCATTGTCATTAGCACGTGCATGCATCATATACGAGCATTGTGATAAATCTTGCATTGCACGGCATGATTCAGAGAAAGGAAAATATTTTTTGCTGACCACTACTAGTGCATCGAAGCATGCATGGATTTGCATGGTTTTATGCATGGATTTGCAGGTTCGCGTGCATGGATTTGCATGCGTATGAGTATGCATGGATTTGCATGCTTATATGATTATTGGCCATTGGATTATGGCGGTGTACAGAGCTCTTTTCCGGTGCATGGGATAGTAGCGTTGGTCAGGGGCCCAAGTTTGAGAGAAATATTTTGATGCATAAAATTGCATTGTGAGCATAGCATTTTGAGTTGCATGACTTGATATTGTGGATTATTCTTTGACATGCATAATCTTTACTTGCTGAGCGTTAGCTCATATAGTTTATGCATTGTAGGTGAGTACGACGATGCTTGAAGCATCTTTGGCTGGTTGGTCGGCTGTTGGAGCTCCTGCAGGTGTTTGAGGAGTGTGTACATGGATGACGACCTGTTGGGCTATTTTGTTGGCTTGTTATATTTTGAGTCTGGTGTATTATGTTTTTAGATTGGTACTATATTTCTCTTTTAAAACTTTACTGTAAATAAGTATGTAAATATTGTGGTCGTTATGGGTGTTGTGTTTTTATATAAATACTGATCCTTCTATTTTAAACAGGGTTGTGTATGTAAGAAGTGATATAGCTTTTCTTAAAGTGTTACAAAAAAAAAATATTCCATGCATGCACACAGGTTCTATCATGTCAAATTATAAATATATATGGTTGTGTAGGAATGGGGGTGTTACAGAGTGGTATCAGAGCCCAGGTCTTGATTCTGTAGACTGTCCATGTACATAACCTTTGAAACTTGCAGAGCGCAGCCATGCCAGTAAGTTTTATATTATCATATATTGCATTTCATATTTCATAAATTATATTGGCCATATGTTGTCAAACTTGTATAAACAGCGCTGCAAAATGGTGAGAACTCGTGGTGAGAGCAGTGGTGGTGCCAGAGCACAGAGGAATGAGACACCCATCCCGGTTAATGATCGAGATACCATGATTAATCGGTTAACAGAATTGATTGAACGACAGTCCGAACAGATTCAACAATTGATTCGGCAGAGGGATAATGGTGAGCAACCACGGGTGGAGGTAAACCAACAGCGGGCAGACTATATATATATGGTGGGAGAACGATTTCGGAGACTGGATCCCCCAACATTTGAGGATGCTATTGATCCTACCGCTGCAGAGGACTGGTTGAGGACCCTGGAGAACATGTTCCAGTACAGCAGGGTGCCAGTAGAGGAGAGGGTAATGTGTGCCACTTTCATGCTTCGCGGTAGTGCAGGCCATTGGTGGGACATGATTAGCAGTATAGAGGACATTACTACCATGAGCTGGGATAGATTCAAGGAGTTATTCCGAAACAATATTTCACAGCTCCAGTTCGCATGATGAAGATGAACGAGTTTATACAACTGCGACAAGGAGCGATGACTGTTGGGGAATATATTCGTAAATTTGAACAACTGTCCAGGTTTGCTACGCACATGGTCAGCACTGAAGTACTGAAAGTAGAGAGATTTCTGGAGGGTTTGAGGCCAGAGTTATACCGGGATGTGAATATGGCGGGTACTCAAGGGGTGACATTTTCACAGGTGGCTGAGAGGGCGTTGGTGGCAGAACAGGCTGAATTGAGAATCGTTTGGACAGAGATGGACTGTGGGGCCAAAAGAGGCCATTCCAAATGCAGAAGCCGATCCAAATACAGAAGCCGGGATTTAAATTTCAAGGAGAACAAGGCCAACAACAAGAAGGTCAAAATAAGAGGCCACGGGTCGAACAAGGAAAAGCACCAATGCCAGAAGCTGTGTGTCAGAAATGTGGTAATCGACATACTGGAGGCTGCTATATAGAAACCAGGACGTGTTTTCGATGTGGAATACCGGGACATATTGCTAAATTTTGCCCAGGTAAACAGAATCAGACCATCCAAAAGAATGTACCAGCCAAGGTGTTCACCATGACCAGGGCGGATGCAGAAGCAAATCCATCGGTGGTAACAGGTACACTTTATATTTCTAGTGTTCCAACACTTGTATTATTTGATTCTGGAGCCACGCATTCATTTGCATCCACTGAGTACGTGAAGAGGCTGGGTAGAATACCAGATGTAGCAGAAATCAGTTATAGTGTAACAGTTCCCTCTGGAGATGCTAGACAAACCGATCGGATTTTGAGAGCTTGTGCTATACTTGTTGAAGGTAGAGAATTACATGCTGATTTGATTGTACTGGATATGAATGATTATGATGTTATTTTGGGCATGGATTGGTTGTCAAAGTATGGGGCTACTATCAACTGTAAGGAAAAGACGGTGACATTTCAACTTTCTGGGAAAGAGTCTTTCACATTTGCCAGCATTGTGAAGAATTTCAGATTTCCTATGATTTCAGCAGTGAAGGCACAACGATTACTCGATGATGGTTGCGAAGGGTACTTGGTGAGTGTCATGAACATTGAGGAACAACACCCACCAACTCTGAGTGAAATACCAGTGGTACGGGAATATACTGAAGTATTCCCAGATGATCTCCCGGGACTGCCACCAGATCGTGAAATAAAGTTTGTTATTGACATACAACCAGGAACATCTTCAATCTCAAAAACTCCCTACAGAATGGCTCCATTGGAGTTGAAAGAATTGAAAGTACAATTACAAGACTTGTTGGACAAGGGATTCATCAGACCGAGCTTTTCACCTTGGGGAGCACCAGTTCTATTTGTACGTAAGAAGGATGGCACCATGAGACTGTGCATCGATTATCGAGAGTTGAACAGGGTCACAATTAAGAATAAGTATCCGTTACCCAGAATCGATGATTTATTTGACCAGCTTCAGGGTGCCGCAATATTTTCAAAGATTGACTTACGCTCTGGGTACCATCAATTGAAAATAAAGGAAGAGGATATCCCCAAGACGGCATTTAGTACAAGATATGGGCACTATGAATTTTTGGTGATGCCATTTGGATTGACTAACGCTCCAGCAGCATTCATGGATCTGATGAACAGAGTGTTTAAAGAATTTCTGGATAAATTTGTTATTGTGTTCATAGATGACATTCTAGTTTACTCCAGAACTAAAGAAGAACATGCCGCACATTTAACACAAGTACTAGAGGTCCTGAAAGTGAAGCAGTTGTACGCCAAATTCAAGAAATGCGAGTTCTGGTTGGATCGTGTGGTATTCTTGGGACATGTTATATCAGGAGCGGGAATATCAGTAGATCCAAGTAAAGTTGAAGCTATCAACAACTGGATGCAACCTACTAATCCTTCAGAGGTGCGCAGTTTTCTGGGTTTAGCTGGATATTACCGAAGATTTGTGGAGGGGTTCTCCAAGATTGCAATGCCATTGACACAATTAACCAGAAAAGGGGTGATGTTTAGATGGACAGATATGTGTGAGCGAAGTTTCCAGGAGCTGAAAAAGAGGCTGACTTCAGCACCTATTCTCTCAATTCCATCAGGTACGGGAGGATTCGTAATTTACAGTGACGCATCGAAGAATGGATTAGGATGTGTACTGATGCAGAATGGCAAAGTAATTGCGTATGCATCCAGACAACTTAAAGAGTACGAAAAGAATTACCCCACGCACGACTTGGAACTTGCTGCTGTAGTATTTGCGCTTAAAATATGGAGGCACTATTTATATGGTGAACGGTGCGAGATCTTTACTGATCACAAGAGCCTCAAATACTTCTTCACACAGAAAGAGTTGAATATGCGGCAGCGAAGATGGCTAGAACTGGTAAAAGATTATGATTGTGTGATCAATTACCACCCAGGTAAAGCCAACGTTGTAGCTGATGCATTGAGCCGAAAATCCACACAAAGTACAATGGCTATGGCTTTAATTCAGAAATCGGAACTGAATGATTTGCAGAAAATGAATATAGAGATTTTACAGACAGGAGTAATAGAGGCAAAGTTGGCAGCCCTGACGCTTCAGCCTACGCTAATTGATAGGATCAAACAGGGACAACGAGATGATGAATATCTCATCAATATGAGAAAATATGTTGCTGCAGGGAAGTCTACTGAATTTAAGATGACTCAGGATGATATTTTACAATTTAGAGGGCGGTTTTGTGTGCCAAATATTGATAACATTCGGGAAGACATTTTAAAAGAGGCACATTCAACCCCTTATTCAGTACATCCAGGGGCTACTAAGATGTATAGAGACTTGAAATCGCATTATTGGTGGCCGGGTATGAAAAAGAACATCGCCCAGCATGTGGAGCAATGTTTAACATGTCAGCAAATAAAGGCCGAACATCAAAGACCCGCAGGGACTTTACAACCTCTACTTATTCCAGAATGGAAATGGGAAAGGATCACCATGGATTTCGTAACTGGTTTGCCAAAGACTACTAAGAGTCATGATGCTATTTGGGTTATCGTCGATAGATTGACCAAGTCTGCTCATTTTCTTCCCATATGTTCTACCTATTCCATGGATCGCTATGCCCAATTATACATTCAGGAGATTGTCAGACTTCATGGTGTGCCATTGTCTATTGTTTCTGATAGAGATTCAAGATTTTTGTCTACTTTTTGGAGGAGTTTACACAAAGCTTTGGGAACACAATTATCATTCAGTACAGCATATCATCCTCAGACGGATGGGCAATCTGAACGAACAATACAGACGTTGGAGGATATGCTCAGAGCCTGTGTATTAGACTTCCAAGGTCAGTGGAGTAAATTCCTACCTTTGGTGGAGTTTTCGTACAACAACAGCTATCAGACTAGCATTGGAATGGCTCCCTATGAAGCATTGTATGGCAGAAAATGTAGGTCTCCGATACACTGGGATGAAGTTGGTGAGAAGAAACTTTTGGGCCCAGATATGATTCGAGAGATGACAGAAGCCGTGTTACAGATTCGACAAAGAATGCAAACTGCCCAAAATCGACAGAAAAGTTATGCAGATCGACGAAGAAGGGCGTTGGAGTTTGCGATAGGAGATCAGGTGTTTTTGAAAGTAGCACCAATGAAGGGCATCATGCGGTTTGGGAAGAAAGGAAAATTGAGTCCCAGATACATTGGCCCATTCTCGGTGATTGAAAGAATTGGTGATGTTTCTTACAGACTAGATCTGCCAACATCTATGTCCCAAATACACAATGTATTTCATGTGTCTATGCTGAGGAAATATATTGCTAATCCTTCTCACATTCTGAAGAATGAACTAGTGGAATTAAAGACAGATTTGAGCTACGAAGAAAAGCCTGTACAGATTTTATTACGAGAAGTGAAGCAGCTAAGAAATAAACAGATTCCATTGGTTAAAGTGTTATGGAGAAACCAATTAGTAGAAGAGGCCACTTGGGAAAGGGAGGATGAAATGAGAACTAAGTATCCTGAACTTTTCGGTAAGTGAAATTTCGGGGACGAAATTTTTATAAGGAGGGGAGGATGTGATACCCGAGCCTCTTACTACTCACATGGCCAAATATGATTCATGCATTACATGTTAATTTTATATGCTATTTGCATTTCTATTGACATTGCATAATTTATTTCATTTTATACGACATTCTTGAATATTAAACTTAATTCTGAAGCTCTTGCACGATATTAGTTATTGAATTTCTTAATCTAAGTAGTTGATTTTATATTGAAATAAGAAGAAAATGAGGTGGATCAATATTAGATATAGATGGGATATATAGGTTATAATTTTGGAAGTGCTAAAAGTGTTACTAGTAACTTATACGGTTTAATTTGATTTGATCAAGTTATTTCAAAAGTATATATTTGTAAATTAGCATACTTGGGATATTGGACATGATATAATATGATTTAAGTGTCATATTACGTGCATATGATTTTAGAAATGCAAACTAGATAATTCTTTAAGAATCGGATGCGAATCGGTTTGGAGATCGAATGAACGGACATAGGAATTACCTATGGGAATGAATGGTGATTAAGATAGGTTGCAACCAAATAAAAATAGATGAGACACACAAGATTAGGGCTGCAAGATAAGGGAGAAAATCAGATTTGCCATTTACTTGCCACTCATGCTTTCTTATTAAGCTTAAGCTAACATCTCAAGCTAACACCTCAAACCCTTCACCCTTAAGCAACGACCAGACCCTCATTTCAGCCATTTTCATCTTCCAAACACACACCTTAAGGTCTCCAAGTGATCCAAATTGATTCCAAGTTGAAATAAAAGCAAGAAAAGCAAAGAAGAAGTGATTACCATCAAGTTAGCCTCAAAATCTGCATAGGTAACACTTATCTACGGTTTTGCCTTTGGTTTTCAGATTATTATGAATGGTTTTATGGTTTATTAAGCTTTCAATATCTCTTATAAAAGTGTTAGGAAGTTTTTAGTTAGACTTTGGTGCACAAAGAAAGGGTTTTTGATCACAAACACTTAATAGGAAATACTTGTGGCAGAAACTGTCATCTTACTGTTTTCTTGTGTTTTAGGCTTCAAAAGTGTATGGTATGTTGAATAAAACCTATAATTATTACCATTTACATGACCATATATGAGTTAAGAGTATTGGAATGAAGTTTTATCAGTTGGAAATTGAAATAGAGAATGATATTGGAGAAACACTCAAACTGCCAAAATAGCAAAATCTGTTTTGGTGTGCTGTGAAGGAAACTGAATTAAGGGAGCTAAATCCATTATTTTTGGTAATAATATGACCTGGTTGTCTCCTTATATATGTTATCTAAGTATGGTGAAAATTTTGGAGTGATTGAATATACTTAAGGGTGCCAAAACCATTAATGTCATGAAGTGTGCAAAACTGTCACGGTAGGAAACAATCTGTTTCAGTATGTCGTGAAGAGAGCTGAACTTGGGAAGCTATATCCGTGATTTTTAGCAATTATATGATATGGTTACATTTATATACATGTTATATAAGTGTGGTAAAAATTTGGGAGTGATTGGATATGCTTAGGGATGTTAAAATTATCATGCAACTAAACTTGACAGCAAGAAAATATGAAAATGTGAATCTGCCACATTTGATCACTTAGCATGTTTCAACCTTGATATGTTGCTATTGAGTGTTAACAATTAGGTACATGCTATTAGAGTTATAATACTTCAATTACATGATGTTTGCATGTATTTAAGATGAGAAATTGAGGTATTTGAGGGGCTATATTGGGTTCTAGTTTGTGAAAGCTTGATTGTTAGCTTATAGCTTGGTGTTTAAGGTCTAGTATGAGATTTTGTGCTTTCAACTTGCCAAATTGGGAATGGTGCTTGATGTTGGGTAATATTACAGGCTATTTTACATCTAAGGTTGGAGAGGAATACTAAACAAATTTAGACTAAGCCACCAACCAAGTGAAAGGTAAGTAAAGATTCATTTGCAACCACAATGCATAGACATAGTAGATGTGTGAATTATATGTAATATCATAAATCATATGTGCATAGTAGAGGGCTCTCCATTGAGCATACATACATGGGCATTGTCATTAGCACGTGCATGCATCATATACGAGCATTGTGATAAATCTTGCATTGCACGGCATGATTCAGAGAAAGGAAAATATTTTGCTGACCACTACTAGTGCATCGAAGCATGCATGGATTTGCATGGTTTTATGCATGGATTTGCAGGTTCGCGTGCATGGATTTGCATGCGTATGAGTATGCATGGATTTGCATGCTTATATGATTATTGGCCATTGGATTATGGCGGTGTACAGAGCTCTTTTCCGGTGCATGGGATAGTAGCGTTGGTCAGGGGCCCAAGAAAGAAATGATTTTGAGAGAAATATTTTGATGCATAAAATTGCATTGTGAGCATAGCATTTTGAGTTGCATGACTTGATATTGTGGATTATTCTTTGACATGCATAATCTTTACTTGCTGAGCGTTAGCTCATATAGTTTATGCATTGTAGGTGAGTACGACGATCTTGAAGCATCTTTGGCTGGTGGTCGGCTGTTGGAGCTCCTGCAGGTGTTGAGGGAGTGTGTACATGGATGACGACCTGTTGGCTATTTTGTTGGCTTGTTATATTTTGAGTCTGGTGTATTATGTTTTTAGATTGGTACTATATTTCTCTTTTAAAACTTTACTGTAAATAAGTATGTAAATATTGTGGTCGTTATGGGTGTTGTGTTTTTATATAAATACTGATCCTTCTATTTTAAACAGGGTTGTGTATGTAAGAAGTGATATATCTTTTTCTTAAAGTGTTAAAAAAAAATATTCCATGCATGCACACAGGTTCTATCATGTCAAATTATACAATATATATGGTTGTGTAGAATGGGGGTGTTAGAACATGGCCTCACCTTTCATGGTTGATCGTAATCTGGTCTTGGCTGCCCAAAAAATTTCTAATTTCACTTGAAAATTTCTTCTTTGCAATCAAGGTGTAGCCACCCAAGCTAATTTGATTACACGTAGATAATTTTTCCACCGAACAATTCAATCCCTTAACTTTATACACATCAACATTATTCACCTTTTTTATTTCTTTTAAGTTCATTTGACGCAGGCATCATTTTTCTTCCTCACAATCGGCTTGTTGTAAAAGATCATTGGCCAACGGGTCAAGGGCATTAATTTTTTCCACACAACTTCGTTTCTAGCAGAAATTTTAAGGCTTTTGAAACAACAAAGGTCACTTGTTCATTCCATATTCTGCGTATCAAATCTTCTAGTTGCACATCAATTAAAGTTTATTCGTCACTAGGAAAGGTCTACCTAGAATAAGGGGCACATTAACATCTTTCTTCATATATAACTCAAAGTGTGGACTGCTTTATAGGAGAGATTCTTGGATCCTTGTAAATCGAAATTCAAAAAAGGGTTAGCAATCGATTACTTCAAACCCTATGAGAACCAGAGAGCGTCGAAAGTATAAATCGAAACTATTTTATTTTTGTGTACAACCATTGGAAATTGCAAAATCGATAAAAATTGCATTGGATTTGGCGTAATGCCATAATTGTTATGGCATGAATGTTTTATAATTTTAATTTTTCTACTGCGCATACCCTATGATCAAGCAATCCCAACACTAAATCATTTTCAAGTTTGCTAGTTATCTAGGATTTCGCCTCAAAAAATAATTAAGCAAGTTCTAGAACACCTCAAATTGATCAAGAAGACGCATTAGATGTAAAATCCAACACTAAGCAACATGCAATTCACAAGAATTTGACACAACGTGCTCAATAAAAATTCGTTAATCATGACAAAGACTAACTACACACAAGAATCGCCATGTTACAAGATTAGCAATATTCCTTTCCTCTAAACTCTAATAATATCAATTAAGTTTCATCATAGACCATTGGTTATCAAGATAAATCGTTCACTCTCAAACATGAACCTACTCAAGTTTGTCAACTAAAACATGCTTGCTCTCGGACTTCTATCACTCACAATTCTTCCACAAAAATTGAAAAAGATTGGCTCAATTTCACAAAAACATAGGCGTTGTATGTTTTCATTTCCAAAATCCATTTTCTAATTTATACTATTTCAAAATTTGGAATCATGTTTGTTTGACCTATTTTTAATGAAAATGTCTATTTTGTCTTCTCATTTTTCCACAAAACACATCATCTCTAATCTATAATTCCAATTTTCAACCCTATAGATAACCCTAATTTATCACATGTTAATCACTATTCCCATCTTTTCAATCTAAATTGTACAAGTGGGACCCACTACTACAAACTTTATCTATTTAATATATCCCCACCTACAATTCCTACAAATAAAATACCATATTTAAAAAATAAAATGAACCCTACCACTAATATATAACCTTTCAAACTGAACGAACCCAACCTCTCAAATTAATTTAATAAATTATTATATTCAAATTAAACATTCAAATGGACCTCACCACTATCAAGTTTAACAAATTGTTATATTCATAATGTTCTAAAAATAATACTATAAAATACATAAATAACATATTTTTATTTTTATCACGTACTTTTGTGGCTAAAATTCCCTCAAAACTACTCAACCAAATATATTTTCATTTCCAAACCTATATAAAAATATCATTTCATTGATTCATCTAAATATAATTCACCACAAAATCATTACAAAAATAAATTCTTAATAGAAATACTGAAAATGAGAATTCTCACTAAAAATATAACCAAACGAGGCCATCCTACCCCAAATGTAAATCAAACATTGTCTTCAATTTTAAAGCAAGAAAAAGCGTAGGGAAAAGAATTACTCTATCTCAATTAGAAGGGCATCCACAACCATGCATCCTTCGGAGTTTAATGAGGATCTACATACCACCAAGGAGATGAGAAACTATAACTAAGAAGAAGAAGGAAACAAAGGAGAGAGGGGCAGAAATAAAGACAAAAACAAAAGCAAAGCAATAACTACTCAACGAAAAAACTAAACATGCCTAATTCTAAAATGAAAACATGCTGCAAATCCTAATTAAAAAATTATTCAAAGCAAAGGAAAAGGGTTTGTGTTGCCTCCCAAAAAGTGTTTGGTTTATAGTCGTCGCCCGACTTTATTATCTCTTCTTGGAAAAAGGTAAGATGTAATTTTGGCTTATGCTTGTTATCTCCTCCCAAGTAGTGCTTGGTGGGCATTAATCACCCCGTATCAAGGGTTTGAGTTTCTCCACATGGGCCTCACCTTGCATGGTTGATCGTAAAAAAGTCTAATTTCACTTGAAAAATTCTTTGGCATCAAGGTGTTCAAGTGTAGCCACCAAGCTAATTGATTACACTTAGATTTTTCCACCGAATAATTCAATCCCTTAACTTTATACACATCAACATTCATTTCACCTTTTTTATTTTCTTTTAAGTTCATGATGCAAGAATCATTTTTCTCCTCACAATCGGCTTGTTGTAAAAGATCATTGGCCAACGGGTCAAGGGCATTAATTTTTCCACACAAGTTCGTTTCTAGCAGAAATTTTAAGGCTTTTGAAACAACAAAGGTCACTTGTTCATTCCATATTCTGCGTATCAAATCTTCTAGTTGCACATCAATTAAAGCTTTATTCGTCACTAGCAAAGGTCTACCTAGAATAAGGGGCACATTAACATCTTTCTTCATATCTAACTCAAAGTGTGGATTGCTTTATAGGAGAGATTCTTGGATCCTTGTAAACCGAAATTCAAAAAGGGGTTAGCAATCGATTACTTCAAACCCTATGACAACCAGAGTGCGTCGAAAGGTATAAATCGAAACTATTTTATTTATGTGTAGAACATTGGAAATTGCAAAATTGATAAAAATTGCATTGGATTTGGGGTAATGCCATAATTGTTATGGCATGAATGTTTTATAATTTTTAATTTTTCTACTGCGCACACCCTATGATCAAGCAAACCCAACACTAAATCATTTTCAAGTTTGCTAGTTATCTAGGATTTCGCCTCAAAAAGTAATTAAGCAAGTTCTAGAACACCTCAATTGATCAACAAGATGCATTAGAGGTAAAATCCAACACTAAGCAACATGCAATTCACAAGAATTTGACACAACGTGCTCAATAAAAATTCGTTAATCATGACAAAGACTAACTACACACAAGAATCGCCATGTTACAAGATTAGCAATATTCCTTTCCTCTAAACTAAATATAATATCAATTAAGTTTCATCATAGACCATTGGTTATCAAGATAAATCGTTCACTCTCAAACATGAACCTACTCAAGTTTGTCAACTAAAACATGCTTGCTCTCGGACTTCTATCACTCACAATTCTTCCCCAAAAATTGAAAAAGATTGGCTCAATTTCACGAAAAACATAGGCGTTGTACGATTTCATTTCCAAAATCCATTTTCTAATTTATACTATTTCAAAATTTGGAATCATGTTTGTTTGACCTATTTTTAATGAAAATGTCTCTTTTTGTCTTCTCATTTTCCCACAAAACAAATCCCTATAAAATAACCCTAATTATCACATGTTAATCACTATTCCCATCTTTTCAATCTAAATTATACAAGTGGGACCCACTACTACAAACTTTATCTATTTAATATATCCCCACCTACAATTCCTACAAATAAAATACCATATTTAAATTAAATATTTAAAATGAACCCTACCACTAATATATAACCATTTTCAAACTAAATGAACCCACCACCTTTCAAATTAATTTAATAAATTATTATATTCAAATTAAATATTCAAAATGGACCCCACCACTATCAAGTTTACAAATTGTTATATTCACAAAGTTCTAAAAATAATACTATAAATACATAAATAAACATAATTTTATTTTTATCACGTACTTTTGTGACTAAAATTCCCTCAAAACTACTCAACCAAATATATTTTTATTTCCAAACCTATATAAAATATCATTTTCATTGATTCGTCCAAAATATAATTTCACTTTGCCCACAAAAATCATTACAAAAATATATTCTTAATAGAAATACTGAAAATGAGAATTCTCGCAAAAAATAAACCAAGCGAGGCCATCCTACCCCAAATGTAAATCAAACATTGTCTTCAATTTTAAAGCAAGAAAAAGCGTAGGGAAAAGAATTACTCTATCTCAATTAGAAGTGCATCCACAACCATGCATCCTTCGGAGTTTAATGAGGATCTACATACCACCAAGGAGATGAGAACCTATAACTAAGAAGAAGGAAACAAAGAAGAGAGGGCAGAAATAAAGACAAAAACAAAAGCAAAGCAATAACTACTCAACGAAAAAACTAAACATGCCTAATTCTAAAATGAAAACATGCTGTAAATCCTAATTAAAAATTATTCAAAAGCAAAGGAAAAGGGTTTGGGTTGCTCCCAAAAAGTGTTAGTTTATAGTCGTCGGCCCGACTTTATTATCTCTTCTTTGGAAAAAGGTAAGATGTAATTTTGGCATCTTATGCTTGTTATCTCCTCCCAAGTAGTGCTTGGGTGGGCATTAATCACCCCATATCAAGGGGTTGGAGTTTCTCCACATGGGCCTCACCTTGCATGGTTGATCGTAATCTTGGTCTTGGCTTGCCCAAAAATTCTAATTTCACTTGAAAATTCTTCTTTGGCATCACGGTGTGCCACCAAGCTAATTGATTACACTTAGATTTTTCCACTGAACAATTCAATCCCTTAACTTTATACACATCAACATTCATTTCACCTTTTTTATTTTTTTTAAGTTCATGATGCAAGCATTTTTTTATCCTCACAATCGGCTTGTTGTAAAAGATCATTTGCCAATGGGTCAAGGGCATTAATTTTTCCACACAAGTTCGTTTCTAGCAGAAATTTTAAGGCTTTTGAAACAACAAAGGTCACTTGTTCATTCTATATTCTGCGTGTCAAATCTTCTAGTTGCACATCAATTAAAGCTTTATTCGTCACTAGGAAAGGTCTACCTAGAATAAGGGGCACATTAACATCTTTCTTCATATCTAACACAATGAAATCAATCGAAAAATAAACTTATCTACCTTCACTAGCATATCCTCAACCATACCTTGTGAATACTTGATAGTCCGTTCGGCTAGTCAAAGTGACACCGTCGTTCCATGCTTCTTTAAACTGACAAAAGCATAATATTAATGCTTGCTCCTAAATTATATAAAGCATTAGGAAAAGTAATTAAACCAATAGTGCAAGGGATAGAGAAACTCTCAAAGTCCTTAAGCTTAGGAGAAGCTTGTTTTTCACAATCGCCGAGCACTCCTGGGTCAAATTCACCATCTCATTTTCCTCTAATTTCCTTTTGTTTGACAAAATTTTTTCAAGAATTTAGCATAACTAGGCATTTGGAGTAAAATATCGGTAAATGGAATATTAATATGCAACTTCTTAAAGACTTCAAGATTTTTAGAAAATTGCACATCTAATTTTTACTTTTTCAATGCCATAGAAAAGGGGATGAACAATTATTGGCTCATTGAGAATGATCGGATTGGATGAAGTACTAAGCTTTCATATTGGTTGTCTTCTTTCTTTTGTTGAGGTTCCACTTCTTGGACTTCGGTATCCACCTTCTTCTCACTTCTCAACATGATTGCATTTACTTGTGCCTTGGAATTTTTTGATTCCTTGAGCATATCCCAAGGCCATACTTGCAATTTGACCTACTTGAATTTCTAAATTTCGTAAGGTTGCCTCATTATTTTGGAATCTCACTTTGGTATAGGAAATAAACTTGCCACAAGTTCTTTAAAATTTGATTTCTTTTCTTGGGGTGGGTAACCAAGTGGTCCAGGTCTTGCCGTACTTTGATCGATTTGAGAAGTTTGATTACCTTGACCTCCCCATGCAAAATTTGGATGATTTCTCCATCTGGGATTGTATGTTTGGAATAAGGATTGTTTGCTTGCCTATTAAAATTCCCAACATAATTGGCTTGCTCGACGAGGATGAAAATGGGTTCCCCACTTAGCATTCGGTGTTATAGTGTCCACCTCCACACAACTCACATGCAGCGGTTTGCATCTTCATTACCTAAATGCCCATGTTATCTCTATTTTTAGCTAATATTTCGATTTAACCTGAGATGGCGGAGTATGTGTCGATGTTTTGTACTTCCACTACCATTTCCCCAAACTTCTATCTATTTGCCATTGGTGACTATTTGATGTCATTTCATCTAACAAATCGTATGCCTCTCTCTGGATTTTTTCTCATTATTGTGCCTTCTATGGCTGCATCTATCATAACTCAGTATGTAGTTGATAGTGTTGGGTTAGCGCGATCCTGGAAAATGTATACGCAGTGGAATTTAAAATTTTTCAAAAACATAAATATACATTACATCACATGTAATTAAAACGAATTCTGGAACACTTTCGCGATTACTCAGTTGTGCATTTTCTGATAGTTAAAATAAGAGTTTCAGAAACTCTTACATTGATTTGCACTACGGCTGATGTAGGGATTGAAACAATTCAAATCGTTATTCCTGAATGAAAGTATCTCCATGTTCTTCAATTCAAAACCCCTTTGATTGAAATTTGATTCTCTTCTAGGATCCCAAATGTTATCCCTCTAACGGTATCCACACCTTGGATGCCCACTCGCAACCGAATCCTATGCTAGTAGTTTTCGATTCGATAATTCTATCCCAAAATGATTTTGTTTGGAACAAGAACACACTAACAATTAGTGTTTTATATTGTTTAATTTAATTCTTAATTCAATAATTAAATCAAGAATTAAACTAGATAAAAGGTTGGTGAACTTTTGGATATTGAAAGGAAATGAGGGACGAATTTTTGGGGATGAAAGAAAACCATTTTTCTTCACAAAAATCTGCAATTAAAATCCCCATCAAAATATCCAAAAAGATTGTCAATCAAGACTATCACAAGTTCTTTCTATATAGGACTCTTCTTCCTTTCTTATCTCCAACTCTTTTGGTAAGTTTCCTTATCCCATAAGGACTTTCCTTTTTCCTTATCACCTCATAGAAATTGAATTCCCAATTCAACTTCCTCTAGGAATTGGATTCTCAATCCAATTTTCTAATGGGCTTCCTACAAGCCCACACCTAATGGGCCTAGGCCTAAGTAATCAATTAGGCTCTACTTTAATTGATCCAATCAATTAAATTCATTCATTTAATTAATTAGGCTCATCTTATTTAATTGATCCAATCAATTAATTAAATATTCTAATTGGGCTTCCTAATCCAATTAGGTCCAATCAATTAATCTAATTAATTAATTGAATTAATTCCACACTTGAATTAATTTAACCCCATTAATTAATCATATTAATTAATTTAATCTAACACTTGGATTAATTTCTAGGCTAGAAATGGACTTGTCCAAGTTTTATGTGTGACCCCTTAGGTTCACTTTAAACTAACCGTGGGCTCACAACTCTTGTGACTTAGTTGAATAATTAATTATTCTGATTATCCAATTAATTAATTCTCTTGAAATTAACTCATTAATTCCAAGAACCCACAAGACATGGGAAGCATCTAGCAATGCATCATGACTCCTAGTCTAAGGTGAATGTGCGAACCTATTTCAATTACAAATACCATGCAAGTACGATCCTTCCATCATCTAATCTCCCGATTGAGCCTAGGGCATAGATATTGAGTCGAAACTCTATTAACTCAATAACTATGTTTCCATTCCTAGTAGCTTGACTCGATGATGAATAATTAGAAAACCCCACGTCTAATTTTCATCCAACCTTGGCCAAGGATTTTAGAGTCAAGTACAGTGGAATACATAGGAGATTTACCTATTCATCTAGATAGGTGACGGATCCTTTGTTGGCCACTCATTAATCTCCATACATGAAGATGTTACACCCAATATAAACCCTTTGTGATTGTCATGCAATCGGAAAATACATCAGAGTACAACATGTCATGCACAAGGTTACCAAGGTGTCTCAAGTCCAAGGACTAATTCTTGCACTATCATAACGAGAAAATTCCTATTCGACAATAGAATATTTCCAATTGGGAATTTTTAGGTAGCGTTGTTCAGTGTACTTGTTCCCAACAAGCACCCGCATACATGTACTAGTGTCTCCACACCAATACCTATGGAACGAGGCATCCTCCTTTTGAGTCTGCATCGTATGCGCATGTTTCAATGGGATCAATGATGTCCCATCTCATTAATCCTTAACTTGGAATGTTTTAAGATCACAGCCTTGGAGGCATATTCCACGATCACCATCATTGCGCAACATGCCCCATAGTTATGTGTAATCTAAGGACTTTATCTAATTCTTATGATGAATTTAAGATAAAGATTGCCATTTAAATCATATTAATATAAATAAAAATGATTCGCAAGAGTATAAGAACGGCCAGAACAATTGGCACACCGGGCACTACTCTAACAATCTCCCACTTGCCCTAGAGATAATTGCCTTCGTATTAAAGCCCATCTTCTGAAGATGTCCTTCAAATACTTATCTAAAGGGTTAAAATAGTAGGTCTGCTATATTTTCTGCCGAGACAAATCTTTCCACGCTGATGTTGCCTCTACCAATGATTTTCATAACCAGGGTATCGCTAATCTATTTCTGCTTGGATCCTTTGATGAGACCTTGGCTTCTTTGCTTGTGCAATAGCCCTCATTGTTATCGCAGTACTCCAGTACTCAATCAACAATGATTGGAACTACATCTAACATTTAGATTAAGTTCCTTATCCAAACAATCCATTTTTGCAGCATCGTATGCCAAGATGTATTCAATCACGGTGGTAGAATCCACAGTTGTTACAAGCTTGGAACTCTTTCCAACTAACCGTCCCCATTTAGGATGAACACGAATTTAGACATAGACTTCAAGTCATCTACTTTAGACTAAAAACTAGATGAAGCATCTAAGTTTCAGTTCTCCATAACCGAACTCCAAAAAGAAATCCTTAGTGCTTCATAAGTACTAAAGATCGTCTTTACGGCTTTTAATGCTTTTCGCATCAACTTGATTGATATTTTGCTCGTAACACTTAGAGCATTTCTAATATCAAATCATGTACATAGATTTGCATATTTTATGCTTTCTTTCAAGGATGCATAAAACATGTGAGTCACTATTTCTCTTTCATTCAAAAGTCTTGGGGACGAGGACTTTGAAAGAAAAATCCCATGACTCATAAACAAGAATCTCTCCTAGGATTCTTTCATGCTAAACCTTTTAGCATCTAATCTATGTACTTGGATTTAGGATAGTCCAAGCATCCTTTCAAATCTATCTCCATAAATCTCAATCCCCAATCCCTAGGATGCTTATCCCAAATCCCTCTTGGAGAACATTGTAGATGACAAGTCTCAGTTGACTGCAATATTTCTACATCATCTCTATGAGTAAAATGTCATCAACGTAAAACACAACAATCATCACCATACTCCCACTAACCCTCTTGTACACATATAGTTCATTCGCATTCCTAAGGAAATCAAACCATTTGATTGCTTTAGAGAATCGAATGTTCCACATTCGAAAATTTATTTTGAGTTCTTAACAGATCTCTGAAGCTCGCAAACTTTTTGCTTGCGTTTGTTTGATATCCCTTTCTCAATACCCCTATTGAGAAAGACGGTCTTCATATCCCTTTGCCATATCTAGTAGTCGTAATACGTAGATATAACTAGCATACTTTGAATGAACTTTAGCATCACGTCTGGTAAAAGGTATCCTCAATAGTCAACACCTTGACTATGAGCGTAACACTTTGCTACCAGTCGTGCCTTTATAGGTCACCATCTCCCCATGTTCTTCAATTTATATTTGCAGACCCATTTGTAGCTAATGGGAACTATTCCCACTAATGGGTCCACCAAGGTCAAACCTTGTTGGAGTACATAGAGTCCATTTTGGATTGCATAACATTTTGCCAATTTCCGAATTGATGTCATACATCATTACTCCTTAGTTAGATCAATATTTAAAAAGGAGATCCTCCTTGCTGCTCTCTAGTAAGAGACTCTTATCGTATAAGTAGCCCGAGATCCTTTCAGATCTCATTAGAAGTTGTGTACTAGAAGTTTTAGTAATTTGTTCATACACCATTGCCACTTGTGAGATAAATTGTGGTTCTTGAACTGTTTCAAGTTCTATGATCTACCAATTTCTATCTAATAGAAATTCCTTCTTCTCAAAAAGGTGGTGTCCCTAGAAAACCAACTCTTTTGTTCTTAGGAACCATAGAAATGGTATTCTTTAGATTCATTTGAATACCCCACATATGTGCATAAGCTGGATTCACATCCATCATATCTCCCACTAACTGCTTTAAAGAAGCAGGCCCCTTTATACCTTAAGGTATATATGCGAGGGGTCTTTTACCACATCATATCTCATATGATGTTTTGAGCACCGATTTAGATGATATCCTTACTTGATAAGAATATTATCGATTCTAGGGTAAATTCCTAGAATGAATGAGGAAATAAGTGAAACTCAACTTGGATTCATTTAAAGTGAGAATCTAATTCTCCGTTTGATAATCAAGAACTTACCACCTTAGTATTCTTTTCCTCGATCACATCGATAGATTTAATACTTTGGCCGATTTAATTCTCTACTCTATGTCTAAATTCTTTGAACCCTTCAAAGGATCTTAGAATAATGAAGTAAGAATAGTTCGCTTGTACACTAACACTTAGTGGACTGCTTACGTCCCTTTGGATCACATCCAAAGGCATGGTTTGCTCCATTTGTCCCACAAATGGTGATTTGGTCATGTTTTCCTAAAGATAAGATTTACAAGTTAGCACCTCATGCAAGTCCAAAAGGTCAAGCAAATGTACCATCTTTTGAACTCTTTCTTTAGAGATATAACCTAATCTAGCTAACCACAAGTATGCACTGTTTTGATTATCTAATTCTTAGATTACTTTGTTGATTATGTAGCATGGAATGTTGGGATTGTATAGTTCATTTGTCAATGTATCAAAGACAATTAACTAATACTATCCTAATTCCATCCAAAGTTAAGTGGATCATTCCTATAGACAATAAAGCAACACTTACTTTATTCTCAAGCTTAAGGATCGTCTTTTATCTTAGTCTCCATTTTTCTTCTCATCTACTGCAACCCCTTACAAAGATGGGATCATATCCGATATCCAATATCCAAGAAAAATTTATCAACCTTAATGGTTGATATCAACAATGTATAAACTTGAATTAGAACCCCTTCTAATTCAACTAAGCAAGTCAATACTTGTGTTTCCTCTTTCTATGTCCTAAATATCCACAATGGTGACAAACATCTATATTGATATAAGTAATTTATTGATTTGAATGGTGTACGTAAATTTATCGTAGTATATTTAGCATTTTGTTTAATATCAAAATTTGTAATTTTATTTATAATTATATTGTATTTAATATAAGTTTTTTATTTATTTGAATGGTATACGTGAAGAAGCATTTACTATTTATTTACCATGTTATAATTTAAAAAAATAAATTAAATTTTGTATATTTTATTTTGTAATTTAATTTTTTGAAAATTTCAGTTACAAAGTATATTTATTATTGATCTTGTGATTTTATTATTTTATTTAAAAAAATAGTATTTTGTTATTTTACATATAATTATAATTTCTTAATTTTGAATGATGTATGTAAATTCGATTAATTATGTATAATGTGAAAACTAATATTGACTATTTATTGACAATGTATATTCTATATAAGTAGTTGATATAAATTCATAATTAGGAAATAAACTTATGTATATTTTAGGATTTTAAAATTTTATTTAATTTAATTTTAGTAAGTCATTGATTTGAATAGTGTACGTAAATTTGTTGTAGTGTATATTTTAGGATTTTATTCAATGTGGAAAGTTGTTGTAGTGTATATTTAGAATTTTCTTCAATAAGAAAATTTGCAATTTTTTTTGTAATTATAATTATATTTAATATAAGTATTTTATTTTATTTTAATGGTATATGAAAATAAGTATTTACTATTTATTTACCATGTTATAGTTTAAAAAATAAATTTATATTTTGTATATTTTGTTTTGTGATTTAGTTTTTTAAAAATTTCATTTTTCAAAGTGTATTCATTTGATTTTGTGATTTTATTATTTTATTTAAAAAAATAATATTTTAGTTACATTACAATATAATTCTAGTTTCGTAATTTTGAATGGTGTATGTAAATTAGATTAGTTATTTATAATACTTAGTATGAATAATTTATTGATTTGAACGGTGTATGTGAGCAAATATTTATTATTTATTTACAAATATATTCCATATGACTAACAAATAAAAATGTGATTTTAGAATTTTAATATTTTATTTAGAATTATATTAAAAATGAGTAGTTTTTTGATAATTTATTTATAATTATATTATATAATTTTATTTTGCATAAATTATGATTTAGAATTTCGTGATTTAATATTTAGTTAGATTCAATATGAAATTTGGTGATTTTAGTTATAATTATATTCAATCTTTAAGATTTTATTTATTTATTTAAACGGTGTATGTGAACAACAGTATTTACTATTCATTTATATTCTATATAAGTAGTTGAAATAAAATCATGATTTAGGAATTAAACTTATCTTAGTGTATATTTAGGATTTTATGATTTTATTTTATTTAATATATGTAATTTATTGATTTGAATGGTGTACGTAAATTTGTTGTAGTATATTTAGCATTTTGTTTAATATCAAAATTTGTAATTTTATTTATAATTATATTGTATTTAATATAAGTATTTTATTTATTTGGATGGTATACGTGAAGAAGCATTTACTATTTATTTACCATGTTATAATTTAAAAATAAATTTATAATTTGTATATTTTATTTTGTAATTTAATTTTTTTAAAAATTTCATTTACAATGTGTATTTATTATTGATCTTGTGATTTTATTAGTTTATTTAAAAAAATAGTATTTTTGTTACATTGCATATAATTATAATTTCTTAATTTTGAATGGTGTATGTAAATTCAATTAATTATTTATAATATTTAGTATGAGAAATTTATGGATTTGAATGTTTTATTGAACAAATATTGATTATTTATTTATATTCAATATGACTAACAATAAAATTGTGATTTTAGAATTTTAATATTTTATTTAAAATTATATTGAAATGAGTAGTTTTTTGGTTATTTATTTATAATTATATTATATAATTTTATTTTGCATAAATTATGATTTAGTGTTTCGTTATTTAATGTTTAGTTATATTCAATATGAAAATTTTGTGATTTTAATTATAATTATATTCTATCTTAGCATTTTATTTATTTATTTAAATGGTGTATGTGAACAACAATATTTACTATTCATTTACATTATATATAAGTAGTTGAAATAAAATCATGATTTATGAATTAAACTTATCTTAGTGTATATTTTAGGATCTTATGATTTTATTTTATTTCATATAAGTAATTTATTGATTTGAATGGTGTACATAAACTGGTCGAAGTGTATATTTAGGATTTTGTTTAACATCAAAATTTATGATTTTATTTGTAATTATATTATATTTAATATAAGTATTTTATTTATTTGGATGGTATATGAGAACAAGAATTTACTATTTATTTACCATGTTATAGTTTAAAAAATAAATTTATATTTTGTATATTTTATTTTGTGATTTAATTTTTTAGAAATTTCAAGTTACAAAGTGTATTCATTTGATCTTGCGATTTTATTATTTTATTTTAAAAAATAGCATTTTAGTTACATTACATATAATTATAATTTCATAATTTTGAATGGTATATGTAAATTAGATTAGTTATTTATAATGTGAAAAATAATATTTACTATTTATTGACAATGCATATTGTATATAAGCAGTTGATGTAAAATCATAATTTAGGAAATAAACTTATCTATATTATAGGATTTAATTTAATTTAATATTAGTAAGTTATTGATGTGAATGGTGTACGTAAATTTGTTGTAGTGTATATTTAGGATTTTATTCAATATGGAAAGTTGTTGTTGTGTATATTTAGGATTTTGTTCAATAAGAAAATTTATAATTTTATGTATAATTATAATTATAATTAATATAAGTATTTTATTTATTTGAATGGTATTTGAGACCAAGTATTTACTATTTATTTACCATGTTATAGATTAAAAAATAAATTTATATTTTGTATATTTTATTTTGTGATTTAATTTTTTTAAAAATTCAAGTTACACAGTGTATTCATTTGATCTTGCAATTTTATTATTTTATTTTAAAAAATAGTATTTTAGTTACGTTACATATAATTATAATTTCATAATTTTGAATTGTATATGTAAATTATATTAATTATTTATAATATTTAGTATGAGTAATTTATTGATTTAAATATTTTATTGATTATATATTGATTATTTATTTACAAATATATTCAATATGACTAACAAATAAAATTGTGATTTTTGAATTTTAATATTTTATTTAAAATTATATTGAAAATGAGTACCTTTTTTTATTTATAATTATATTATATAATTTTATTTTGCATAAATTATGATTTAGGGTTTCGTGATTTAATATTTAGTTATATTCCATATGAAATTTTGTGATTTTAATTATAATTATATTCAATCTCATCATTTTATTTATTTATTTAAATGGTGTATGTGAACAACAATATTTACTATTCATTTACATTATATATAAGTAGTTGAAATAAAATCATGATTTATGAATTAAATTTATTTTAGTGTATATTTTAGGATTTTATGATTTTATTTTATTTAATATAAGTAATTTATTGATTTGAATGGTGTACGTAAACTGATTGTAGTGTATATTTTAGGATTTTGTTTAACATCAAAATTTATGATTTTATTTGTAATTATATTATATAATATAAGTATTTTATATAAGAACAAGTAATTACTATTTATTTACCATGTTATAGTTTAAAAAATAAATTTATATTTTGTATATTTTATTTTGTGATTTAATTTTTTGAAAATTTCATTTACAAAGTGTATTTATTATGGATCTTGTGATTTTATTATTTTATTTTAAAAAATTGCATTTTAGTTACATTACATATAATTATAATTTTGTAATTTTGAATGGTATATGTAAATTAGATTAATTATTTATAATATTTAGTATGAGCATGGATTTGAATGTTTTATTGAACAAATATTGATTATTTATTTACAAATATATTCAATATGACTAACAAATAAAATTGTGTTTTTAGAATTTTAATATTTTATTTAAAATTATATTAAAAATGAGTAGTTTTTTGATTATTTATTTATAATTATATTATATAATTATATTTTGCATAAATTATGATTTAGGGTTTCGTGATTTAATGTTTAGTTATATTCCATATGAAATTTTGTGATTTTAATTATAATTATATTCAATCTTAGCATTTTATTTATTTATTTAAATGGTGTATGTGAACAATAATATTTACTATTCATTTACATTATATATAAGTAAGGTTATTTGCAGTCCTTAATTTTCAAATATGACTTTCTACCATAGGTTTTTCTTTTGCAGACAAGAAAAACCTAGGTAGTTAACTTTTTTTTAGCAAGAACCAATCAATACCTGCATTAATTTTGTAGAGGAAAATTTCCTTCTTTCTTTCTGAGACCAATACCTCACATAGTAATAAAGGGCTTACAGAAATATAAAACATCCTACGTTTACTTTTTAGAGTCAGTTTTTTAACACATTCACAATAATTTAAGCATGAATAGCATAACATTTTTAACAAATGAAATATGAAAAAATAAAAAGAGGAGAATAATACATAGAATAAAATTTAAACTACACTGGCCTTAGGTTTTCAATCCTAATCACCACTCAATTTTTCAAAATGTCCCAGTTTGCTGGGCTCAAATCTAACACCTATATAACCCCTTTAACTAACAACCAATGTATCTTATTGACATTTAGAAGCACAACATGCTTTCATTGAGCTATTACTTGAAGATAAGAATTGAGAAAGCATATTTAAATTCATATCCATTCATACGTGACATACACATGAGAATGAAGTAAAGTTTCAACAATAAGTTGGTCGAGTAACCTTTCACTGATTTCACCACAAGAGGGTTCACTAAGTAGTAAAGACATCACAAGCTATCAGGTTGTATCACAGTTCTGAATATTTTCCATATAGTGAGTGGCAATGTTAGTATTTCCTGCATAACATCGCATAAAACAGTCACATGTTTGTATTCGATATACATTCTGTGCCAGAGTTCAAGAAAGATAAATACATGCATTAGAAATGGATAATGAAATCCATGGCAAATGTTTCAATATAATTCTATAAATTCAGACTCATTACAATGTTGTCCCATTTAATCTCCATGTTATATTGTCAAGAAGCCTAAGCACATGCCTTACAATAGAATATTTCACCCATCATGCAAGCATGGGAAGGAACATGTTCTTTAATATAGATTTGAGAGGACAAAAAGCATTGAAAACAAAAAGGAAAATCTTACACATATTAGTACATGATTTTTTCAATGTCATACATTTTGGTTTACAAAATAGCAAGTAAATATGTTGGAAAATGTAATCAATATATAACTAGCAAATCAGCTAATTTAGGAGGTTATAGCTATAATTAAAAGATGATTAGGCAATCCCCTAATCAAAAGGATCTGATTGGTGTAAATTGTAATTATGAAAATGATTGAGCAATCCCCTAATCAAGGGCACATGATGTAATTAGATTAGAAAATTTCCATTTTTGATGTTAGGAATAATTGTATATATAGAGGTGTATGCTTACACAAGAAATAATTAATGAAAATCGTTCTTCTAAAATTCCACATGGTATCAGAGCTTTAGGCTCTTTTTTGGGATTCTATCTTCGTGCAGCCTTCATTGCTATTATAAACCAAATTATTGTAGCCTTTATTGTTGTGATAAAACAGTTGATTGCATCCTTCATTGCCATATTTTAAAATGATGTGCCGAGAAATTCCTATCCACTTCAGCTAGATGAAATGGAAAAAGGGTTGTGATATTTTAAACATAAAAATTCATGTGTAACATTGGCTAACGAATGAAATCAGGCTTCATAAATTTGCAAAACTTTTTCCCATCTCCAAAGGAATGCTGAGACATTGATGAGCGAGTTGCAACACTAGGTCTATATTACAAGTTGCGACACTAGATTTATATCGATATTACAGAATCTTACCAAGAGAGAGATTTAGGCAAGGAGGGAACCATAAAGAGCATTCCCTTGAAATTGTAGGAAAGCAATTGGGTTATGCCCAAGCAAAAATTAAAATAAGGAAATTGTTCTATATTGGCATCAAAGAAAGATCTAAAAAGCTAAAAGAATACATAGACAAAGGCACTGTAAGCTGCAATTTGAAGACACAATCATTCAGCACGCCAATGGTAGCTTAATTGAAAGGGAAAAAAACCTCACTCAAAGTGAATCATCATTGACATGGAAAATGTAGTATGCACTTAAATAAACAAACTTCAGTACTATCAAGTAATAATGCCATCTGCACCCATGATGGTTCACTGTTTACAAATTAATTACCAACCAACCAAATCATAAAAAGTGAATGCTATGTAAGGTAATCTACAAACCTTGATTTCCTTATACGACTTCCCTTTTCATAGGTTTTTCTTTCTCATAAGGAAACCTTAGGGAGTTAACTTTTTTTTTGCAAGAATCAATCTATTCTTGCATTTATTTCATAGAGGAAAATTTCTGATACCTTCTTCACATGGTAACAGGGCTACAAAAATACGATCCATCCTATGTTCACTTTTTGGAGTAGTTTCTTCACAAATTCACATTAGTTTTAGCATGAATAACATAATATTTTTAACAAATATTGATGTGAAAAAATGAAAAAGAGAATGAATAATAAATTGAAGAATAAATAGTTAACTTGCCAAAAAATTAAAAATATGTTTTGCAACTTAAAGGAGAAAGTGGAAACGATAACTTACAAAATCGAAGAACCATTGTGTCAATCATACCAGGAAAAAAGCCATGGAGTCCATAGAATTGAGGTGAATTTACTATTAAACTTCTTTAAGGGCCTCAATGTTGTCATTTACTGGTCGAGAAGTAGAGACATCCATGGTATGATGAGAGGTGATAATCAGGCAACAATAAAAGGGATGGAAAATGTAGTATGCACTTCGATAAACATCAAACTATTAGGAAACAATGCCAACTGCACCTTTGATGTTACACTGTTTCAGCAACCAACCAAATCAAAGTGCTAATTTGCATTCATGACATTGTTCATAGCAACAAACAGACAGTTACTTTTGCATACAACAATGTGGCTAGGGGAGACTAAGATGCCCCCCTCGTATGCATATATCTCCATTCAGGATGTGCTACGTATTTCGAACATGCAAGTGATATTGAGTAATCTGCACTACTTTTTTCGAACATAAAAGTCAAAATGAGTAATCTGTTAAATTTTGTTAGAATAAAAAAGGAACATACCATATGCATGGATAGCAACAACCACAAAAAAATAGAGCTCATATCATCTTCAGGCAGAACTCAAAAAGCTGAAGTTTGCATGGAAGAAAAAGTCCAAAAAATATGTAGAATCCTGAGAAAGTGCTAATTAGCACAACGAGGTACTACTTGTACTGCATACTATAGTCTTTTAAACAAAATCCCCTGTTGGGTAGCCAATAAGTGAGTTTTATAAAACCCAATTTATCAAATACCACAAAACTTAACATTTTGTTTGTGCTCAAGCAAAAGAAAGAATGAAACTTAAAAACACCAAAGAAGTGACAATCGAATCTAATAACCAAACGGGCCTCAAAGATCTTACATAACATTAAACTAAAAGAAAACTCAAAATGTCATGATTGTGTAGATTTTCAACTCAAATGCCAATGTCACCTCTCTATAAATTCTTTGAGTGTCTATATGTATAGCCTTTTACACCTAACTATTCTCAACTCAGATTAGTTTATGGAAACAAGTAAATAGAGATTGATCTCAAAATAAATTTTTTTAGAATTACATAAGCTTGTTTTTCATATCACTCTTCACTAATGTAGACCAATTACAACACCAAGAATCATTAGGATGGTAAGATAAAGGATAATATTGTAGCTTAAGTCACCCATAACACATAACCATTCTAGGAAGTCTCTTAAGAGCATCAACTTCTCCAAATTACACCGCAAAACTTATTTTTGACTTTCAATTTGTCATTATTTTTTTTACTCCCCTTTTAATTTTCTCTTTTTTGTTTTTTCTTTTTTGTTCTTTTCTTTGTCTCTCCCTCTCTTTTTTTTTGGCAAGGGAGATATCTAAATATGCATAGAATAACCATATATGGAAGTTTCAGTTTACTTTTGACTATTTAACCAAATTTTTCTCTTTGAAATCAATTAACTAGGATAAGTTGTCAACATGAAAGTTGTAGATCTATTACTTATATTTTCAATGAGCCATTAATCAGGTCAATAGAGCTTTGGAATAGAAATTTATGCCCAAAATACAAAAATTACCGCAGTGGCACCATGTCAATGAAATTTCATCCAAGAATGCTTGTTTCAATTTCGTTTTGGTTCATTTTTGATCTCTTAATTCCCAAACTCCTATCACACACAAAACATTAATAAAAGCCTAATATTAACAAGAACAAAGAAGGAAGACATTGAGGAATTGATACAAAATATGTAAAGTTATGCACGTATCAAATTCCCCCACACTTAACCTTAGCTCGTCCTTGAGCAAACCTAAAACAAGACATAAACACAAACTAAGCTAATATACTTTCGTAGGAAATCACGATTACATTTAGCACATGCAACAAGCCTTTAAAATCTTAGGCGGCCCATAGAGAATGAGTTGTAGTCTTGTGAGGGCTTCTAGTGGTGATACACACAAATACCTATAACACCTAACTTCCAACGATTAATTTTCAGGGAGCAACAAAGTAATATGGTAATGAAATCAAACAAGTGTTGAATTCTATCCCTTAATTATTCAAAAGCAAATACACTTCCACAACAATCATTCTCAAGTGTGTGTGTGAATAGCCATTGCCAATAGTGATGAAACCATGCATGATTCAAATAAGTGAATTCTCATAGAACCTCATAAAAGCCATCACCCGGTCTCTAATGAAAGAGTCAAACATCATAGGCTCCTCATTTGGCACATATCTCTACTACACTGAAGACACCACATGAAATTAAAAGATCTTTAACAATGGTTGTAATGGGGTCAAGAGGGTAGTATGTGGCTTAAGAAAGAAAGGGATATGGTGTAATAAAGGTTCTAAAAACTTCATAGAATAAAAGACATAAATCTCATTAAAGAATAATTCTCATAATCTACAAGTTTCAACATCAGGGCCTAAAATCATTGTGTTGGACTGTTCTTTATCATTCTCATCAACTTTGCAATATCTCATTTTTAGTTGCAACTCATAATAATTTTTTTTCAACATTTTGCAACTTTTTCCCTTCTTTTTCTTTTTTTGTATATATATATATAGTTCAATATTTTTTCGTTCTTTCCTTCTTTCTTTGAGCTCCCCTTTACTTATCTTCTATTTCAACTCAAATTTCTTTTGCAAGCTCACCTTGTCATTGAAATGTCTCTCAAGTTCCAATTTATTTTTAGAACAAGGGTAGGATAATATTCAACTTCCACATGTCGAAACCCAAGTAATAATTAAAACGAGGGTATAAGAACTACTTATTTTGACATGCTTGTCTCCATACTGAAGAACATAACTATTTATGTGAAAAGAGTCGAGTATGATTGTCACAAAATCAATCAAAGAATAACATCAGGGTCCAAAACAACATCTATTGTCAAACACAACCATATCACTCATGCTAAATTATCATAATAGAAGTTGGAACAACACCTAGAACTCAAAAATTTAAAAACTAGACACAACAAAATAAGGAAAAATGTAAGTAAAATAACTAAGAAAAAACTCTAAATCCTAAATCCTTCCCTACACACTTAATCCTCACATTGTCCTCAATGTAAGCCTAAGGTACAAAAATAAGGAATTAAATGCAGTAGGGTTGGATTAGTATACACATAACAAAGCAAAATAAAAGAACTAAATGAAATAAAATAGATAGAAAAAAAAAGAAAATGATAGTTAGAGAGATCAAATCTTTGATTGTAAGCTCTTAAAGCCTTATTTTCCATCCATTGGGTTGCCTCTCAACAAGCGCTTGATTTAACGTCTTCAGCCCCATCGCCTCTCTCATCACTCCTCCACATAAGTCGGCTCATAAATGGGAGCCTCATCTACATTCTCCATTTGAAAATCCTCATAGTATGGTTTCAACTTATGACCATTTACTTTGAATATCTTGCCCATCTTCAAACTTTGTATTTCAACTGCACCATGAGGAAATACATTAGAAACAATAAAAGGACCAACCCAACGATAGCATAATCTACCTAGAAATAACTTAAGACATGAATGAAATAAAAGAACTTTTTGACCAATGACAAAGTCTTTTCTAAAAATCATCATATCATGAAACACCTTAGTCTTCTCCTTGTAGATCTAGGAACTCTCAATCATTACGAATCTTCTCAAGCTCTTGGAGTTGCAACTTTTTTTATTCCTTTATTACATCTATCTCCATATTGCATTATTTCACCATCCACCATGATTTATGCTCTAGCTCCACCGGGAGATGACAAGGCTTCCCATTAAACTAATCGATAGGGGACATGCCAATGGGAGTTTTGTAAGCGTGCGATATGTCCACAAGGCATCATCAAGGAGAATGCTCCAATCTTTCCTATTCACTCTGACCGTTTTCTCAATGATAGACTTGACCTCCCTATTGGACACCTCTACTTGCCTACTTGTTTGTGGATGGTATGATATGAAAACTCGATGTGTGATGTTATCTTCTTGAAAAAAGCTTCCACCGACCTATGACAAAAGTGGTGCCTCTGTTGCTAATCATGACCCGGGGAATTTCAAACCTTGTAAAAATATAGGACTTGACAAAATCTACTACAACTTTTGAATCATTAGTCTGAGTGGATTTAGCTTCCACCTACTTTAAGACATAATCAACAATAAGTATAATGTAAAGGTTGCCAAACAAAGAGAGGAAAGGGGCCTATGAAATCAATGCCCCAAACATAAAAAATTTCAACAATAAGTATATGAGTTTGTGGCATTTGATTCCTAGTTCCCAAATTATATGTCATTTGACACCGATCATAAGACTTGCATTGGAGGTAGACATCCTTGAATAATAAGGGCCAATAGAAACCACTTTCAATCACCTTGAGGCAGTCTGTTTTGGTTTAAAATATCCTCCATATGCAAGAGAATGATAAAATTTTAGAATGGGAACAAAATCATTCTCATGCACACACCTTCTTATCACTTGATCAGAACAATGCTTCTAAAGGTATGGATCATCCCAAATATAGTATTTAGCATCGCTCTTGATCTTCTCTTCTTGTGCTTGGGTTAATTCATCCGACAATCTCTTAGTGACTAAGTAATTAACAATTTCGGCATACCAAGGGGCCGCCACACTCATTGCTAGAAGTTGCTCATCAGGGAAAGCTTCATTTAATGGTAACGCATCTTCCTCAGTACCAATTGACTAAGGTGGTCCACAACCAAGTCTCAGATCCTTTCTTGTCTTTGATTTCTAAGTCAAATTCTTGTAAAAGAAGGATCCATCAAATGAGTTAGGGCTTGGCATCCTTCTTGGTGAGCAAGTACCTAAGGGCTGCATAATCGGAATAAACAATTACTTTTGCACCAATTAAATAGGAATGAAATTTTTCTAAAGCAAAAATAACTACCAAAAGTTCCTTTTTAGTGGTGGAATAGTTGAGTTGGGCATCATTTAAAGTACGCGATACATAGTAAATGACATGAGGAGTTCACCCTACTCACTGCCTCAATATGGCACCAACCGCAAAGTCACTTGCATCATACATAAGTACAAAAGGAAGTTCTCAATTTGGTTGTTGGATGATAGATGCTAAGGTGAGGAGTTCCTTGAGCTTGCTAAAAGCTACCATGCAATTGTCATCAAACTCAACAGTCACATCTTTTTGAAGCAATCTACACAAGGGGAGTGCTATTTTGGAGAAATCTTTAGTAAACCTATGATAAAAACCTGCATGTCTAAGAAAAGAGCGAACTCCCTAACACTAGTGGGTGGGAGTAAAGAACGCACAAGATCAATCTTAGATTTATCAACCTCAATTTCCCTAGTAGAGATGACATGCCCCAACACTATCCCTCGATCAACCATAAAATAACATTTCTCCCATTTGAGCATAAGATTAATTTCAATGCATCTTTAAAGTACAAGTGTAATGTTATCTAAGAATTTATCCATTGAATCACCATAAATACTAAAATCATCTATGAATACCTCTATGATGTTCTCAATGTACTCGGAGAAAATGCTCATCATGCACATTTGAAATGTGGTTGATGCGTTGCAAAGTTCGAATAGCATACACCGATAGGTAAATGTACCAAATGGGCAAGTAAATGTAGTTTTGTTTTGATCCTCCAGAGTAATGACGATTTGATTATACCCTATAGCCATCAAGAAAGCAATAATGAGTATGACCAGATAATTGTTCAAGAATTTGATCAATGAAAGGTGAAGGAAAATGATCTTTGTGAGTAGAAGAGTTAAGTTTCCTTTAATCAATGCAAACTCGTTATTCGGTTTGAACTCTTTGAGGCACTAAGTCTTGGCAATCATTTTGTGCTACTCAGTTTGAACTCTTTGTGGTACTAACTCTTGACAATCATTTTGTACTACAGTGATGCTGGACTTCTTAGGAACCACTTGGACTGGGCTTACCCACTTGCTATCCAAAATGGGGTAGATGACCCTAACATTAAGAAGCTTCAATATCTCTTTCTTCACAACTTCCATCATGGGTGGGTTCAAATGCCTTTGGGCCTCCTTCATGGGTTTGAATCCCTTTTCCAAGTAAGATCCGGTGCATGCACATAAATGGGCTAATTTCTTTAGTATCGGCAATGGTCTATCCAATAGCCGTCTTGTATTCATGGAGCACTCTAACAAGCTTAGCCTTTTGTGTATCGGTGAAATCTTTAGCAATGATAACTGGAAGTGTTTTCTTCTCGCCCAAATACATATATTTGAGATGCTCTAGGAGTGGTTTGAGCTCCAAGATAGGTGTCTACACCACAAAAGGTAAAAGTCTCTCATTAGTCAATGGAAAAATAATGTAAGAGATATCATACTTTGTGTTTTGCGAAAATGAGTCCAATCCTTCCATAACTTCCTCCATATTTTCCAACATGCACATGCATCCTTGTCTCTTTCAAGTCCCTTATGTAAAGATTGTTCCTCAATACAACATCCAATCCATCATTGCTAATCAATTCAAATATTTGTTGAAATATAGAATCAATAATAATATCAACTGCAAAAATGGGATGCACGTCACTAGGGTACCTCATAGCTTCAAAAATATTAAATCTAATTACCTCACTGGTGAACATTTAAAACTGTATAATTAATTAAGATTTATATAATTATTTTTACTTTGAAATTATCATTAGAACTCCCAATTAAATCATTTTGTGTTTTAGAAATAAAATGGGAAATCAACATAAAAAATAAGATTAAAAAGTTTTATCTTCTTTTGTGTACCTTTTGATTCCGAAATAGTTTTGAGTTAATTCTTGAGGCTATAGATTGATAAATTATTTATATACAAGTTCATGGAGACTTTGGATCTTACATTAAACATGTAAGGATCAAAGAAGATGGATTACAGGTGGTTGTACAAATGAATTACCAAAAATTTGGATCACAGTTAAGCCCAATCCTAACCCATTTTACCAATTGGATCATATCTTTAAGTCAAAATTGATTTTGAGCTGAAACTTGGATATATTATGCATAAGAGGTAAATAAAAAAGTTTGTTGAAGATAAGATGGTGAAAAAATATGTCAAAATGGTCAATAAACATGCTCTAATGCGCTGCTAATGTTGAAGGATGACCCTCGAACATGATTTAATTGACCATATTTCCCTCATCCGATAGCCAAATTTGAAAAATACTATATGAAAATATATCAACAAACAAAGATCTACAACTTTTATTTTTTATCCATAATAAAAATCTGGCTGTATTTGGCCTGAAAATCTAATTCAATTGGGTAGTTGAAAATTTAGAGAATTTGGTATAATGATTTACCAACTCTTGACAACTAGCATACCACTTGATTGTTAACTCCTCCATTATATGTTTGGCCTCTAGCATATTTCAAGCACTATAAATAGGCTATGTATTAAGCTTGTAAAAGTGGAGGGGGGTAGAGGATTTCTTTAGCTTAAGTTTTCTAGTAGTAAGTGTTCTAGTAGTAATATAAATATATTTTCTAGTTTCTTTTTTATTTTTAGTCTTTCCTAATTTTATTGTATCTTTCTAAATTTCATTTTGCTGGAAAAAAAAAGGTGAACCTCTTGATGGAGGAAGATGAATAGTTATAAAGGTAAAAAATATTTAAGTGTGTTGTTGTATTATTGTTTTAGTTTTTAATCTAAACTCTGCTTGTTTTGTGATGATTTTTAATTTATGTATCACTAATGACACAACAAATACTTGGGTTTATTTATCTAGATGTTTGGTTTTACTACACCAATCACTAATGTGAAATCTTGATTTATTGTAGACAAAAGTGTGTATAAATACTTGATTCCATAAACAAGAGTTGACATTAAGAGATAATTTGCAAAAAGTAAGATAATATCATGATTACCTTATTGCATGAGCTATTTGATACCATTTTTCCGTTAGAACCTTCATTATGTATGGATTCTAATAGTGAAAATTAGAAGAGGTAAAAAAAAAAAAAATAGTTCTTCTATCCAAAACTCAAGAGCGGATCCCTAATTCTCAGTATTTTTATTACTTTGGTATTTTTTTTAGTTATAGCATACATTATTTTTTTTATATTCTAAACCACATAAAACTTATCTTTATTTTTAGAATTATAAACCTAAAATTTTCAAACAACTTCCATGTGGATCGACCTCGAACTCACAAGAAATTTATTACTTGACACAACCTGCACTTGGGGTTGCAATCTTAAAGTTGTAGCACTCACCATCAAATTTCATAGATAATGTGCCATCATGAACATCAATTTTAGTTTGGGCTATTTTTAGGATTGATCTCCCTAAGAGAATGGATGTAGGATGTAGGAGTCTATCATCCTCCATCTCAAGAATATAAAAATCAATCGGGAAAACCTATTTAGTCACTTGTACCAAAACATCCTCCACAACTCTTTTAGGGTATGCATTTAATTTATCCGCTAATTAGATAACAAAACTAGTTTCTTTTAAAAAACCTAGATTTATGGAAACATAAGTGGCATATGGCATGGCATTGTTTGGTGCACCTAAATCTAACATGCACTTTCCAAACCTGGTGTAACCAATTATGTATGGAATGGTGATGGTGCCCAGATCTTTGCATTTTGAAGGGAGCTTCCTTTGAAGAACTGTTGAAACATTCTCTCCCATACTTACTTTTTTATCTCCCTTCAACTTCCTTTTGTTGGTGCACAACTTCTTAAGAAATTTTACGTAGCGAGACACTTGCTTAATAGCATCAAGAAGAGAGATGTTTACCTCCACTTTTCAAAAAGTCTCAAGGATCTCCTTTTTCTTGTAACACCCCATAACCTAACTACGGAACCTAAACAAACTGATACAGTTAAGTTAAGAAATATTAACTTTTCATTAATACTAGAGTTATGGTTTTAATAAAAGTTTCCATTTTGGCAATAAGAGAAACGAACTTGAATTCATTTGTTGTTTCATTTCATTTCAACACACCATTTGCATAAATCAAAATTGAGTACATGATGCTATTATCTAGTTTATAGTTTAACACATTTGTTTACAAAACCATAACAAAGTGGCTTATTTGAAAACAAAAAATAAAGTATTCAAAATAGGCTATGAAAACTGTTCGAAGTATGGCATATGAAAAAATCTCTATCCGACCGCTCTGGAGACTCAGTCAACCTTTAAACCTATACATTTTCACCTGTGTCACAATAATCTAATGAGTTAAAGGCTCAATAAGGTGAAATTGATGCAATAACAAATATAGTACATGCAAATCTCATAAACCATTAAATGCATTATTTAATTATTTATTTCATAAATCATTCTTTTGGGCCTTTGAAGTGTGGTACTTAACTGATAGCAATAAACAGTAGTTTTTAGAACTTGTTCATAATGATTGGCCAATAAGAGAAATAATAAGGGGTTTTCTACTTGATCTGTCAACCTCAGGTATTAGTCGTATTTTGTCTCATTCATTGTGGTTTTCCTATCTTGGTTTTTCAACCTTAAATATTTGCCACCTTTTGTTGGGTTCGTCGGTCCCTCCCGCGTCCTTGCCTACCCGACCATCAATCAAGTACTATTCTTTCTTTTCAAAAATCTCATTATATTCTTAATAGTATCATGCTTTATAAACCATAAATGCATCAAACATTGCATCATTTGACAAATAATGATAATCACATTAAAATATGAATAACATTATATGGTTTTTATGATACAACAAAAAAAGTTTCAACTTACTTTAAGTCTACTTTGTGCTAAGTGAATAGGTTAGTCTCTTTAGAAGGTATGATGTGCTAAAAGCCTGACATAATCAAATTATGTATCTTTTAATATCTTTTTAATAAATCACATAATCTATTCTAATTAAGATCACATATACTTTTCCATCTTTTTTCTAAATAGTTCCACATCAATTACATGACCTTAAAAACAATGCATACTCCATATTTACTATTAATTCAAGACATTAAACATTAGTGCAACCACTAATCGCTAATAATTCAAACATAAATATTGGGGCAACCCCTAAAACTTGAACACAATCCAAATTAACATGACATAAACTCAGTTCTAACTTAAATTGATTCTAACCATCAATTAAGAAAACTAATTTCTATTGTTCACTATCATTTATAAACACTTCGAAACATAATATAAGCATTACAAGATCAATAGAAACAAGTAAATTAAGCATATTTCATAAGCCTATCAATTTTTGCTAGAAACTAACTTAACTAGCTTAGTTTTGGCTTCAAGTCTATCCCACTTGAGTTTTCAACCATACAAAAAAGATACTAAAACATGTAACCATCCAAGATACCATAAACTCATCATAGGAAAAATTGAAAAAGAATACACTTGATTAGATTGGAATTAAACTCCAAAATCAATTGTTTCCAAGCTTAAAAAAGTAGAAACTTGCTCTACTTTATGTTCTATGGATTTCTATGGATTGAATTCAATTTTTATGAGTATGAAAGTGTATAAAATTAGGAAAAACTTAAGAAAAGGAGGGCTGGTCATTTTTGAGTAGCTTCCACAAGAAAATTTGGATAAAAATGATTTCTTTGACATTTTAAAGAGAGATAAGTGGAGGGTGATGATTGGTTGACTCATGATTGGTGTCTTCTCATGCCAAGAGCCATGTTTATGGGCTAGGGAGATGAAAAAAATTGATACTTTGGTGTTATAATCAAGTGTAATATGGTTTAGAATGATTTCATGCAACTTAGTCAACCTACCAATCAAATTGCACCATTTTGCATACTTTTAGTTTTAACCAAATGTGACATATTTCAAGCAAATATTTAATAAAAAAATCACTTTAGAATGTAACTATTATGGAGCAATACAAACAATTCATCATATGGCCATTCAATATAGTAATCTTTCTTAACCGAGATACTGAGCTTTTTACTGCAAAAAGACAGTTAAGGAATATGTTAAATCAAGAAATAAAAATTTAATCTCATATTTCATGTACTAATGCATGTTAAAGCATAACTGGAGCATATAGTAATAATTGTTCATGTTCATGCAATCATGTTATTTGTATGCCATAATTCGATAATACGTAATGGTTAGATGCATATTCATGCAAGATACTTATTATTGGCTATGTAGGAGATAATTGAGCATTCCTGCTCCTCTTTCTTAAACTTTGCTAATTTGTTAGGAAAATATGGAGGTGTTACATAAGTATAAGAGAGAGGTTTATGAGTGATTATTGACTTTAGATTCTCATTGACTATGGGTGATAGATGAGTAGAAGAGATGGTAATGCTTGACTTTAGATTCTCATCTAACGAAGGGATGATAATGCTTGACTTGCCATTCTCATCCTCCTTGGATACTTCTTTTGTTGGCAAGCTATAAGACTCCAATTGCTTCCCGGTTCTAAGAGTCATGGCACTTGCATTTTTCTTAGGATTCACCATGGGTTGGGAAGGTAACTTGCCCAATCCTTGTATTTCCAATCGGCTTAAGCTAGTGGCCATTTACCCTACTTGATTCTCATATATTGGAGATGGGCTTGTGTTTTTTGTTGAAATTGCATAGTGTTGATAGTAAGTGCTTTCACGAGATCTTCCAAGGTTGTACCCGATTGTTATGGAGATTGGAAGGGTAGTTGCACCTTTAGTTGGAGAAACCAAGTGGTCAATTTGGCATTTGAACTGGAGTGGGTTGTTGTTGTTGGTTTCTGTGTCTCAAATTGGGATGATCATCCATCCTTCATTATACATGTTGGAGAAAGGATCATATCTTTGCCTTAATTGACCCGGAAAACCACCAATCACAATTGCTTGCTCCATTGAACCTTTTTGGAGGGATGGACACATATCTGTAGAATTCTCTACCATGCAACATACTCCACAAGTTTTGTCTTGTAGCCCTATAGCCATTTGTTGCACTAAAGAGGTGAGATGTGAGAGCTTTTGTTCAAGAAGTGATGTGTTCACCTCATTGACACTCTTAGTTAGCGGTGATGGAATATTGCGATTGATGAATTATTGAAAATTTGTAGTTATGTTTGCAATTAGATTCCTTGCTGCCTCGGGTAAGATGTTAACTAAAGCCCTCCACTTACAGTATCAATCATGCTTCTTTCTATTGGCATAAGCCTCTCATAGAAATATTAGATGAGAAGTTGATCACTGATTTGATAATAAGGACAACTAGCGCACAACTTCCTAAATCTTTCCCAATACTCATAGAGAGATTCCCCATTGCATTGTCGAATCCCACATATTTCTTTCCGGATGCTCCATGCTTTGGATGCTGGAAAATACCTCTCAAGGAACATCCTTTGCATTTCATTCCATATGGTAATCATTCCAGACGATAGATAATAAAGCTACTCCTTTGCTGAGTCTGCCAATGAAAAAGAAAGATGATATAAGCTTGATGTTTTCTTTTGAAATGCCTATCGGTTTCATACTAGAGCACATGACATGAAATTCTTTTAAGTGTTTGTTTGGATCCTCACTTGTAAAACCTTGGACTGTGGGCAAAAGATGAATCATCCCTGATTTGAGTTCAAAGCTGGCTCTAAGTTGGGATAGGTGATACATAATGGTTGATTCTCCAAATTATGAGTAGCCAACTCCTTCAATGTTCTATGATTATGTGTCATTTCAATGATTTCAATTTGATAAGGAGTTTCAAAAGTAGGAGGAAGAGCTTCAAACTCGAGCTTGGGTGGTGAATTGATTAGAGGTATAGGTGGAAGTGGTGGTAATGATGGCAACGGTATGTTCAAATTAATCCGAATCTGCTCAAGTCTTAGCTTCAAGTCCTCCAATAATATAAAACCTAAAAATAACAAGAAAACAAACTAAATTAAACTAACAAAAAGAATTAAGTAAAGAAAAATGAAAAATTAAAAAGGATAATGAATCAATTAGATGCTTGATCCCTGACAATGATGCCAAAAACTTGGGTCGGTTGTTGCAGGCCTACCAAATTTAAACCTTACTCTTTAATAATTTGTTAATAAGTATAGAGCGAGTAAGAGTCGATCCCATGAGGATCAAGGCTAATTGATTTACTATCGACTCACTAACTAAGAAATTTGACTTCAAAATTACTAAACCTAAAGCTAAGACCCAACAAGTAAACTCTAGAAATAAACAACAAATGGTTGGGGGGATTGAGTTGATTAACCAAGTCATAGAAATTAAAACTAATTAAAATGTAAATTAATGAAAATCAAAATAATAAGCAATAAGTGGTTAAAGGAGGTTGAGGTTTCCTTCACCACCACTAGACAATGGGTTGTAATTTCATATCAATATTATTAACAACTTATCATTGAAATTATTAACCATAGGTACTAAGAAACTCTACTACCCCGATCTTTCCTTAGTTGTTTGTTGATTAAGGAAAGTTGATTCTTTGAGTTGCCTGTGTACATTCCAACTCACATGCTTCCCAAACCAAGACTCATCTTCAACGTAGCTACCGAGTAGAAATGAATCAATTTTCTGCTCGTTTGATCTACCCGAGCTATGTCCTTCTCCATAAGCTTCTTTTGTTTTGGCTAAAAACAAGACAAGAAGAGGGTTAGTAGTCTCTGTTGTTGAGTCTTTCTTTCCGTTCTTAACTACTTCTAATGAGTAGCTTCTTTAACTAGCTCTTATAGCTCTTTCAAGAACAAGCTCTCTACCTAATTCCCTACCCATCAAACAACCTAAAACAAACTCTCTAGATTTAATTCAATAGATGCATCAAAATAAGAAAGATACACAAGCTCAGGTCATTCAACTTAGGTTATGTTTTTCATTATTATTAACAAAAGTATCCCATAATCATTAATCACAATTTACAACATATGATTAGAAATTTAAAACAACTACGGATCCAAAATCTCTAATCGAGTTGTAGGTAATTCTCAAACCTAATTTGGTTGTGCACCCAAACAAAGCAAGAAAACACCCATTAAGACATTAACATAGAAAAAATAAACAACTTCAATTGAAAAATTGATCAATAATACCAAATATTTAATTACAAGAACCTATGTGTAACACCCCCATTACTACACAACTAAATATATAGTATAATTTGACATGATAGAACCTGTGTGCATGCAGGAATATTTTTTTTTTGTAACACTTAAGAAAAGATAAATCACTTTTTACATGCACAACCCTATTTAAAATACTTTCTCACACGTCATGTATATAGCAGGATCAGTATTTATATAAAAGCATAACACCCACAACGACCCAATATTTACATACTTATTTATAGTAAAGTTTTAAAAGCAAAATATAGTACAGTCTTAAAATATAATACAACAGACTCAAAATATAACAAGCCAACAAAATAGCCCAACAGGTCGTCATCCATGTACACACTCCCTCAGACACCTGCAGGAGCTCTAACAGCCGCCCAGCCAATAAAAGATGCTTCAAGCATCGCCGTACTCACCTACAATGCATAAACTATATGAACTAACGCTCATCAAGTAATGATTATGCATGTCAAAGAATAATTCATGATATCAAGCCATGCATCTCAACATGCTATGCTCACAATGCAATTTTATACATCAAAATATTTCTCTCAAAATCATTTCTTTCTTGGCCCCCTGACCAACGCTACTATCCCATGCACCAAAAAAAAGCTCTGTACACCGCCATAATCCAATAACCAATAATCATATAAGCATGAAAATCCATGCATACTTATACACATGCAAATCCATGCACGCGAACCTGCAAATCCATGCATAAAACCATGCAAATCCATGCATGCTTCGGTGCACTAGTAGTGGTCAGCAATTTTTTTTTCTTTTTCAGAATCATGTCGTGTAATGCAAGATTTATCACAATGCTCGTATATAATGCATGCACATGCTAATGCCCATGTATGTATGCTCAATGGACATGAATGATAGTAATGTGTGTCCTCTGCTTTGCACATATGATCTATGGTATTACATATAAATCACACATTTACTATGTCTATGCATTGTAGTTGCAAATGAATCTTTACTTACCTTTCACTTTGTTGGTGGCTTAGTCTAGATTTGTTTATTGTTCTCCTCCAATCTTAGATGTAAAATAGCCTGTAATATTACCAACATGAAGCACCATTCCCAATTTGGCAAGTTGGAAGCATAAAATATCATACGAAGACCTTAAACACCAAGCTATCTAGGTTTCACAAACTAGAACCCAATCTAGTCCCTCCAATACCTTAATTTCTCATCTTAAATACATGTAAACATCATATAATTGAAGTATTATAACTCTAATATCATGTACCTAATTGTTAACACTCAATAGCAACATGTCTAGGTTGAAATATGCTAAGTTATCAAATAGGACAGATTCACATTTTCATATTTACTTGTTGTCCAATTTAGTTGCATGATAATTTTGACATCCCTAAACATATCCAATCACTCCCAAATTGTCACCACACTTAGATAACATGTATATAAATGTAACCATATCATATAATTGATAAAACTCATGGATATAGCTTCCCAAGTTCAGCTCTCTTCACAACATACTGAAACAGATTATTTTCCTACCGTGACAGTTTTGCACACTTCATGACATTAATGGTTTTGGCACCCTTACGTATATCCAATCTCTCCCAAATTTTTACCACACTTATATAACATATACACAGAGACAAACAGGTTATATTATTTTCAAAACTAATGGATTTAGTTCCCTAATTCAGTCTCCTTCACAGCACACCAAAACAGATTTTGCTACTTTGGCAGTTTGAGTGTTTCTCCAATATCATTCTCTATTCCAATTTCTAACTGATCAAAATTAATTCCAATACTCTTAACTCATATATAAACATGTATATGATGATAATTACAGATTTTATTCAACACACCATACACTTTTGAAGCCTAAAACACAAGAATACAGCAAGGTGACAGTTTCTAGCAAAAGTGTTTTCTATCAAATATTTCCAACCACAAACCCTTTCTTTATGAATCAAAGCCTATATAATAACATCCTAACACATTTATAAATAATATTCAAAGCTTAATAAGCCAATAAACCTCAAAATAAATCTGAAAGTCATGCCAAACCCGTAGGTTAAGCTCACCTTGCACAGTTTTCTACTTGAACTTGGTTATTTCTCTTTCCCTTTGCTTGTTTTGCCTCCTTTTTTGGTTGGAATCACTTAGGACCTATTTAGAGATATTTTTCCATGTATTTAGAAGCTGAAATGGTTCAGAATAAGGTTCAAGTCATGGCTGTTAGCTTAAGAGTGAAGAATAGGTTGAGGTGCTAGCTTGATAAGTCTAAGCATGAGGTGGCATAAGCTTGAGGTGGCATGTAATGGTATAATCTGATTTTCTTCCTTATCTTGAAACCCTAATCTTGTGTGTCTCACATATTTTTATTTGGTTGCAACCTATCTTCATCACCATTCATTCCCGTAGCAAATTCCTATGTCCGTTCACCCGAAAAATCATTGATTCTTGCCCGATTGATAAGTTTGTGCACCGAAAGTCTTACAAGCCTATGAACCTAGTTATATAACATTTAAATTATAGTATTGTATGTCTAGTTATCCCAAGTGTATGATTTAAATATACATATAATATTAAAATTCATGATCGAACCGACCCCTTTTCTATAAACTTTTCGGTGACACCTTTCGAACTCCTAAGGTTACCACGTGTAACCTAGCACTATTCACTATATTGATACCTAAATTTCTTCTTATCTCAATACAAAATCAACAACTTAGGTTAGGGGATTCAATAATCAATACCGTGCGAGAGTTTCAAAATTAAGTTTAATGGTTAACATTACCGTATAAAATAAAATAAATTATATGATGTCATACCAATGCAAATGGCACGTAATTAACCTGTAATGCATGAATCATATGTGGCCATGTAAGTAGTAAGAGGCTCGGGTATCACACCATGTCTAGGCACCTTTTATATTTTTTGATATGTATACACTAGATACAAATAATATATCACACATATCCATATATACACTCTAGATTCCTAAAATCACAATGCACATTACACACTCTACAACAAATTTACACACACCATCTCACACTTTTCTCACACACTATCCTCTCAATACACACATCATTTCTCACTCACTCTCTAGAATTCATTCACATTTGGAAGCAATCTTGGGGTCTTAGGCATCAAAGAATACGAAGTGGAAGAGGCTTGGAGGAGGAGACATCCATAATCCAACATCAACCTCAACTATCTTCTTCAACATTTAAATTTATTTGGCTCTCACTATTGTTAGTTTTAATTTTCTTATCATTTTTTATCATGATAGGCTAGAGTTTCTTTTTGGTTGAGGGTGATTTCAAACTTATCACCACTCCAAGCAAAATGAATCAATTGTTTTACACAGATGGAACCTAGGCCCTGTGCCCTCAATTTTCTTTGGTGCTGAGATGCCCTATTTTGGTGTCTAGGCATGGTTGTTGCAGTTTTTCTCCTTCACTTCAGTGCTTTCACAATATTTAGCCATTTTTAACTAAGTTTTAACCTCTTTCTAGGATGAATTGGCTTTGGTGTCTTCATAAAAATTATAACCTTATCTATTATCTTTCTTTATCCACTTGAATCAAATATATATTACATTTGGGGAGAAAGTTATGCCAAAAATATGAAAACTGTCATATCTAGAAGTCTCAATGCATTTTTTACTCTTTAATTGAATTTTTCTCTTTAAAATCAATTAAACTGGGATACATTGTCAACATGAAAGTTGTAGATCTATCATTATATTTCTAATGAACAAAAAATTAGGTCAATAGAGCTTTGGATGAGAAATTTATGCCCAAAATACAAAAACTACTGCAGTGACACCGTGTCATTGAAATTTGGCCAAAAGAATATTTATTTCAACGTCGTTTTGGCTTATTTTGGTTCTCTTGATTTCCAAACTCCTATCACACACAAAACATTAATAAAACCCAAATATTAACAAGAACAAAGCAAGAAAGACATAGATGAATTGATACAAAATATATAAAAATATCCACTTATCACTCTCTATCACTTTCAAAATTGTTAGGGTTTTCAATACAGGAGTTAGAGTTTTTAGAAGTATATATATACAAGGGCATAATGGAAAACACATCAAAACATTTGATTGTGTTAGTGTTAGATGATGGAGAAGGAGTGTGCAAAATATTTATTAACATAGGGGGTTTTTAGGCTACTTTAACATAGAGGGGTTTTAGCAAGTTCCTAAATCACATGTTTTTTTTTCATTTATCCCTTTTAGAAAATACAGCCTGATTTTGGAACATCCCAAAAATAAAATAGGAGTAATAAATCGAGAATGATTGAGTGTTTATTCTTGTGCTGATCTTTTCAATAAATACATGCACTTTAACAATATTTGGCTTGAGAGACCAGTTGCACCCTAGGAAGTCTTTATTTAGAACAAAAAAGTGCATGTGGGAGGCTATTAACACAACAATATAGTGGAAATTAATAGACATTGCATCAACCCTTTTCTTCGGATGAGATAATAGATAAAGCATGACAAAGTACCATGTAAATTTTTTTGTTAAACGAGCTCCACCAGACACCCTCAACCATCACCATCTCTGCTACCGTAAAACCACTACAAGAGAAAAAAATATCTCAAACTAGGTTTAAAAATAAGCAAGAAGGAAATATAAAAGTCTTATTTATTTTTCTTTTCCTATATAATATGCTAGTTCCAGCCTCCAAAGTCTCATCTTCAGAGGAAATAGAATTTTGTGCATTGATGAAGCTAAATTCCTCGCTTAAGGTGAGAATAGATAACCCTGTGGTTGACAATTAAACATCCATATGTAGTTATATTACCTCACTTTCTATGGAATAGGTTGCTTAAAAACTAAGATTAATGTAATGTCAATTTACTTTTTAGCTGTCTATCCAAAATGTAGAAAGCTTATAGTCATGATCTTAAGAAGAAAAATTCTAAAGAATAGTACAAATTCCATACAAATAGATTTATTAAGACTTAATTGCATAATTTTGAGCATACCTCTAGAATAATTCCATAGGATTTACAAGAACTCCATCATCGGTCCAGCTTACATCTTTTGCATCTAGTTTTTTTCCAATTAATTGAAGAAGTGCATATAATGGTGGTGGATTCAGCATACAAAAGTTCAATACAAGATATACCATTTAAGTTAATCTTTTGCATCAAATCAGTAAAAGCAATCATCTGGATAAGAAATTAAACCCGAATTGTTTGATATAATCAACCTTTTCCTATTAGATAAAATAGGTTCGAGGGTGGATACCATGCAACGAATGAAAGGCTAATTGATTCCATGGAAGAAAGGGTGTTGCTTGATCTCATTTGCATCACCATTTGATTTGAAATAGCTTGTTGGATCTCAATTTAATAATACATGAATCAATTACCCTGCTGCGAGAGTTACCTAGAATCATATCATATCAAAATTTCTGGTTGACTTGAAAAAGAATCTCCATTTCTATGGATAATATGAAAGAATCCCAAGACAAGGCCCAGAAGTACTTAATTTTGTGTCACTCCCTTCTTGTGTAGTTATGTGTATGTATGTACTTTTACTCAATTTCAAGGGCTGAGTGCTTTCTTGCCAAAAAATATTTAAGTTAATCAACTCTCATAATCTAACAACATTTTGAAACTGATGGACATGTTCATCAAATTGTATATCTTCATGAGATATTATGGTGATCCTAGAGTTCAAAGCCAAGATAAGCACAGTCTAAAAATCAATCATGTGGAGTACATGATAACAAAATTAATACTAAATGAATTATATTCACGTCACCTATTGGTGTTCTTGGCTAATTTTGAAAATTTCTTCTATAACACCCGTTAACCTAATACAAAACATAAACAAGCTAATACAACTAAGTCAAGAAGTGTTAACTTTTTTGTTAATACTAGAGTTATGGTTTTAAAAAAAGTTCACATTTTTGCTTATAAGAGAAAATACTTGAATTCATTTGTTGTTTCATTTTGTTGTAGACACACCATATACATAAATCAAAACTGAGTACATATGTTTAAAAAATCATAACAGGGCGGCTTATTTAAAAACAAAACAGAGTTTTCAAAATAGAATACAAAATAGCTTGAAGCATGGCATATGAACAAATCTCTGTTCGGCCGCTCTAGAGACTTAGTCAACCTCTAAACCTGTGTATTTCCACCTGCATCACATGAATCTAATGAGCTAAAGGCTCAGTAAGGTGAAACTGATGTAGTAGCAAATAACATACATGCAAGTCACATAAATAATTAAATGCATTATTAATAACTTTCATTCATAATTCATTCTTTAGGGCTCTTGAAGTGTGGTACCTAACTAATAACGATAGGCAGTAGTTTTCGGAACCTGTTCATAATGATTGGCCAATAAGAGAAATAATACAGGGTTTCCATAATTGGTCTTTAAACCTCAGGTATTAGCCGTATTCTGTCTTATTCATTGTGGCTTTCCTATACCAGTTTTTCAACCTCAAGTATTTGCCAGCATTTGTTGGGTCCGCCGATCCCTTGTCTACCCGACCATCAATTAAATACCATACTTTCTTTTCAAAAACCTCATTATATTCTTCATTGTATCTGCTTCATGAACCATAAATGAATCAAACATTATATCATTTGACAAATAATAACAATCACATTAAAACATGAACAACATTATATGATTTGTGTGACACAACAAATAAAAATTTCGACTTACCTCAAGTCCACTTTGTGTTAAAGGCCTTGATTAAGTTGGAATTAATCTTCAAAATCAATGATTTTCAAGCTTAAAATGGTAGAAACTTGTTCTAGTTTATGTTTTATGGATTTCTATGGATTGAATTCAATTTTTGTAAGAATGAGAGTGTAGAAATTTGGGAGAAACGAGAAGAAGGGTTGGTCATTTTTTAGGAGCTTCCAGAAGAAAATATGGCTAAAATGACTTTTTTGACATTTCAAAGAGAGGTAAGTGGAGGGTGATGATTGGTTGCATAATGCTTGGTGTCTTCTCATGCCAAAAGCCATGTTTATGGGCTAGGAAGATGACAAAAATTGATGCTTTGGTGTTATAATCAAGTGCAATGTGGTTAAGAATGATTTCATGCAACCTAGTCAACCAACCAATCGTATTGCACCATTTTGCATACTTTTAGTTCTTAATCAAATATAACATATTTAAAGCAAATATTTAGGCAAATCATCACTTTAGAATGTAACAAGTATAGAGCAATATGAATAATTCATTTTACATGGCCATTTAACACATCAATCTTCCTTCACTGAGATACCGAGTTTTTCACTGCAAAAAGGCACTTAAGGAATATGTTAAATCAAGAAACAAAAGTTTGATCTCATATTTCATGTACTAATGCATGTTAAAGCATAACTGGAGTGTATAGTAATAATTATTAATGTTTATGCAATTATGCTATTTGTATGACATAATTCGATAATGCACATTGATTAGATGTATATTCATGCAAGATACTTATTATTGGCTATGTAGGAGAGAATTGGGCATTACAATCCTTCATTCCTTATAAAATTTTTGTCCTCAAAATTTGACGTATCAAATAATTCTGGATACTTGCTCTGCATTTTTTTTTTCTGTATGTGGCCTCTTCTATAGAATGATTCTTCCACAATACTTTAACAAATTGAATATTTTTTGTTCTCAACTCTTTTTCTTCCTGATCCAGAATTTGCACTGGTTTCTCTTCATAAGCTAAATCAAGAGTCAATTCCAATGGTTCATAACTCAACCCATGAGAAGGGTTTGAAATGTACTTTCTCAACATACACACGTGGAAAACATTGTGAACACTAGATAATAACAGAAGTAAGGCCACTCTATAAGCTTTATCACCAACTCTTTTGAGAATCTCGAATGGGCCGACATACCTTGGGTTGAGTTTTTCTTTCTTTCCAAATCTCATGACATCTTTTATGGGAGCTACTTTTAAGAACACATGATTCCCAATGGCAAACTCTAGATCTTTTCTTTGTTTATCTGCAAAACTTTTCTGTCTACTCTACGTGATCTTCATTCTCTCTCGTATCTTCTCCACTACCTTAGCGGTATGTTGAACTATTTTCGGACCAAGTTGGCTTCGTTCTCCAACTTCATCCCAATGAACTGGAGCTATACATTTTCTTTCATACAATGCTTCATAAGGCGCCATTCCAATTGTTGATTGATAACTATTATTATAAGTAAACTCTACTAATGGAAGCTTCGCATCCCAACTCATGTGAAAATCTAGCACACATGCTCTTAACATATCCTCTAATATCTGAATAATTCTCTCTGCTTGCCCATCACTTTGTGGATGAAATACTGTACTAAATGCAAGTTTCATTCCCATGGCACTGTGTAAGCTCTTCCAAAATGTAGATGTAAACTTAGGATCTCTGTCGGACACTATTGAAACTGGCACCCCATGTAACCTGACTATCTCTTTAATATATTATTGAGCATACTGGTCTATATTATATGTGGATCTCACTGGAAGAAAATGAGCTGATTTAGTTAATCTATCGACAATCATCCATATAGAATTATACCCCTTTTGAGTTCTAGGTAATCCAAGCACAAAGTCCATTATAATGTGCTCCCATTTCCACTCTGGAATCAACAAAGGCTTCAACAACCTTGATGGTCTTTGATGTTCAATTTTAACTTGTTGACAAGTTAGACATTCAACCACAAATTTTGCTATATCTCTCTTCATTTTAGGCCACCAATAATGTTGTTATAAGTCCTTATATATTTTTATGCTACCTGGATGTACCGAGTAAGGAGTAGTATGAGCTTCTTCTAAATATCTCCTTTCATAGCCTTGTCAAATGGCACACACAGTCTCCCTTTCTATCGAATAATTCCATCATCAGTAACAGAGAAGTCTGGCCTCTTTCCAGCATTAATCTTTATTTTCAGTCTACATAAATGCATATCCACCTTTTGACCTTCTTTAATTCTATCTTGAAGTGCAGGTCTCAACACTAAAGCTGACAACGAACACTTTTTTCCTTTAGGTATAATTTCAAGTTCTAATCTCTGCAAATCCAGTAATATTGACTTTTGTATGACAAAAAGAGAAGACGTGGATTTTCTGCTCAATTCATCTACAACCACATTCGCTTTACCAGGATGATTGTTCATTATACAATCATAATCCTTCACAAGTTCTAACCATTTTCTTTGTCTCATATTCAACTCCTTTTGGGTAAAGAAGTACTTCAAACTCTTATGATTTGTGTATATCTCACACTTCTCACCATATAAACAATGTCTCCAAATTTTCAAGGCAAAAAACACAGCAGCAAGTTCTAAATCATGGGTTGGATAATTCTGTTCATACTCCTTCAATTGTCTTGAAGCATATGTAATAACCTTCCCATTTTGCATCAAAACAACACCCAAACTATTTTTTGAAGCGTCACTATACACCACGAATCCACCAATTCCTGTTGGAATGGTAAGAATAGGAGCTGTAGTTAATTTATGTTTCATTTCTTGAAAACTTCTGTCATAAGCATCGATCTACAAGAACTTCACATTCTTTCTTATCAACATTGTCAATGGAGTTGCTATCTTTGAAAATCACTGAACAAATCATTGATAGTACTATGCTAATCCCAAAAAACTCCTTACTTCTGATACATTTGTTGGTGTTGGTCACTTAATGACAACTTCTACCTTGCCTGAATCAACAGAAATACCATTTTTGGATACTACATAACTTAGGAATATCACTTGCTCAAGCCAAAATTCGCACTTCTTGAATTTAGCATACAACTGCTTTTCCTTAAGAACTTGAAGCATAATCTTCAAATGTTCCTTGTACTTTTCTTTATCACGTGAATAAATTAGGACATCATCTATAAACATAATTACAAATTTATCAAGATATTGGTTAAACACTCTATTCATTAGATCCATAAAAGCTGCACGGACATTGGTTAAATCGAAGGGCATCACCAGAAATTCATAATGTCCATACCTTGTTCGGAATACAGTCTTTTGTATGTATTCTTCCTTGATCTTTAATTGATGATACCTAGAGTGCAAATCAATCTTAGAAAATACTGATGCTCCTTGCAATTGATCAAACAAATCATCTATTCTTGGAAGTGGATACTTATTCTTGATTGTTACTTTATTCAACTCTCTATAATCAATGCACAACCACAATGTACCGTCCTTCTTTTTCACGAACAACACAAGTGCTCCCCAAGGAGAATAACTAGGGAGAATAAAACCCTTATCAAGCAATTCTTGCAATTGAACTGTTAACTCTTTCAATTCTGTTGGTGCCATTCGATATGGTGCTATAGAAATAGGGGTAGTCCCCAGCATAACATCAATCACAAATTTGATCTCTTGATTCGGTGGTAGTCCTGGTAAATCATCTGGAAATAACTTAAGAAATTCTTGAACCACATCTACATTTTTTGGCTTCAATTATGCTTCGACCGAGGTATCTAGAACACTTTCCAAATATCTAACACAGCCTTTATTCAACATCTTTTGAGCTTTCAAAGCAGTTATAATTGGTAAAGATAGTGAGAATGAGGTACCACTAAACACAAACTATTCTTCCCTAGGTGGCTGAAAAATCACAATCTTCTTATCACAATCAATTGTTGCATGATATTTGGTGAGCCAATCCATACCCAGAATAACCTCAAAATTCAGCATCGGTAAAACAACGAGATCTGCATAGAGAGTCCTATCACTAATCTAAATAGAACAAGCCCTTAACATTTGGTTGAAATCCATTTCTTCCCCGGATGGAACAGTCACACTCTACCTTACTTTTAATAAATCTGGTGCAATGCCTAATTTTCTCACAAATGCATGTGATGCGAATGAATGCGTGATCCAGAATCTATTAATGCAATTGCACGTATCCCAGAAATTAAAATAGTACCTGTGACTACGGAAACATCTACATCAGCTTATTCTTGTGTCATTGTATATACTCTTCTCTAAACTCTCCCCTGTACTGTTGGGTAATCCTTTGCTATATGTCCAGGCTTTTTACGCTTAAAGCAACGATTAGTACCACTAAAGCATTCCTAAAAATGATTCTTCCCACACTTAGCACATTTAGGCCTTTCAACTGTAGTAGAAGTCTGCCTAACTCTAGGACGTTTTTCATTCCCTTGGTTAGATTTTTGCTCTTCTTTCTTCCACTGGTTTAGATTTCTTAGAGTGAATACTTGCTTTTTTTGTTGATGGAATTTCTCAATCTCTTTCTCATCTAAGTCAACCATCAAAGTCTTGTCCACCAGTTTCTTAAACTCTGTTACTGAAGACATTCTCACATCTCTTCTAATTTTAGGATTAAGGCCCCTCAGGAAATGATCCATCTTCTCATTGTCGTCTCGGGCGATGTATGGCACATACTTGCAACCCTTTTCAAATTTTTGCACATAATCATATACAGAGATCCCTCCTTATTTGAACTCCAGGAATTCTTTTACTTTGAGGGACCTATCATCCCTAGTGAAATACTTATCATAAAAGATTATTTTAAACCTCTCCCAACTCAACTCTTCCATCATCAATTCACATGTAGTCAAAGATAGTGTCCAAGATTTCACCCATTCCTCTGCAACAATGGGATCAGACCTACCATTAAAATCAATAGGTTCCATATTTTTAAATTTCTCATAAACAGCCTGTGAAGTATCCTGTCGAGCTTTTAGTGGAGGAAGTCATTGATTCTGTTCTTGGCTTCTTTGTTCCATATCTAGCAATTGTTGTATATGTTCACCATGCATTCTAGTCTGTTGTTGAATGAGATCAATTAAATTGTTCACCACATTATGATTACCCTCATGATCATCCATTGTCCTCATTTTTGGTACCATGACTTGATATGCATTGCCCAATCTCATTCCATTCATTAGCCAATAATAAATGCATAATCATGATAATAACATGAAATGAAATATAATCAAATAAACATAAAGGCAGATAAACAAATAGTTGATCGAGTTTCCCAGCCAGGATGTGTTTATATTCCTTCTTCTATCTATAGGAACGACTAAACCTCCGCTCTGATACCACAAATTATAACACCCCTTAACTTAACTGCAGAATCTAAACAAGCTATTACAACAAAATCAAGAAGTGTTAACTTTTCTGTCAATACTAGAGTTATGGTTTTAATAAAAGTTCCCCTTTTTTGCCTATAAGAGAAAGAACTTGAATTCATTTGTTGTTTCATTTCATTGTAGACACACCATATACATAATCAAAACTGAGTACATCTATTTATAAATTCATAACAGAGCGGCTTATTTAAAAATAAATAGAGTTTTCAAAATAGACTACAAAACAGCTCGAAACATGGAATATGAACAAATCTCTGTCTGGCTGCTCTAGAGACTCAATCAACCTCAAAACCTGTGAATTTCCACTTGCATCACATGAATCTAATGAGCTAAAAGCTCAGTAAGGTGAAACTAATGCAGTAACAAATAGCATACATGTAAGTCATATAAATAATTAAATACATTATTCAATTTAATAACTTTCATTCATAATTCATTCTTTAGGGCCATTGAAGTGTGGTACCTAACTAATAGCGATAGATCGTGGTTTTCGGAACCTGTTCATAATGATTGACCAATAAGAGAAATAATATGGGGTTTCCATACTTCATCTTTCAACCTCAGGTATTAGCCATATTCTGTCTCATTCATTGTGGCTTTCTTATACTAATTTTTCAACCTCAAGTATTTTTCACCATTTGTTAGGTCCGTCGGTCCTTCCCGCGTCCCTTGGCTACCTGACCATCAATCAAGTACCATACTTTCTTTTCAAAAACTATATTATATTCTTAATTATATCATACTTCATGAATTATAAATGTATCAAACATTACATCATTTGATAAATAATGACAATCACATTAAAATATGAACAACATTATATGATTCTTGTGATACATCAAATGAAAGTTTCAACTTACCTCAAGTCCACTTTGTGCTAAGTGTAAATGTTAATCTATTTGGAAGATATGATGTGTTAAACGCCTTGATTAAGTTGGAATTAACCTCTAAAATCAATGGTTTTTAAGATTAAAAGGGTATAAACTTGTTCTAGTTTGTGTTTTATAGATTGCTATAGATTGAATTCAATTTTTGTGAGTATGAGAGTGTACAAATTTGGGAGAAACTTGGAGAAGAAGGCCTGGTCATTATTGAGGAGCTTCCACAAGAAAATATGGCTAAAGTGACTTCTTTGACATTTCAAAGAGAGGTAAGTGGAGGGTGATGATTGGTTATATCATGCTTGGTGTCTTCTCATGCCAAAAGCCACTTTTATGGGCTAGAGAGATGAAAAAAATTGATTTCATGCAACCTAGTCAATATACTTTTAGTTCTTAGCCAAATGTAATATATTTAAAGCAAATATTTAGGTAAATCATCACTTTAGAATGTAACAAGTATAGAGAAATACGAATAATTCATTTCATGGTCATTCAACACATCAATCTTCCTTAATTGAGATACCGAGCTTTTCACTGCAAAAAGGCACTTAAGGAATATGTTAAATCAAGAAATAAAAGTTTCATCTCATATTTCATGTACTAATGCATGTTAAAGCATAACTGGAGTGTATAGTAACAATTATTCATGTTCGTGCAATCATGCTATTTGTATGTCATAATTCGATAATGCACATTGATTAGATGCATATTCATGCAATATGCTTATTATTAGCTATGTAGGAGAGAATTGGGCATTACATCTTCAGTGTTCTCACAGGTTTAAAATTTGAGAAAGAAAAGAACTGACGTTCACAAGTGAAAGTATCAAGAATCACAAATAATATGTTATGGGATATTGAAGTATTTCAGAGATTAGGAATCCAAAAATGTGACTACTTTAGCAATGTGAGTGCATCTTTAGGAATTTCATTATACGATAACTATACTAACTAATTTGGTTTGGAGCAACAGAGTCTTGTAAGAAGCAGCAAAACCAAATCTTGAACCAATGAGTGAAGTCTAACAAATGAAAAATGATATAGAGCAATTGGAAAATAAATTTCTAGCAATAGAGGTAAGCTAAGATACAATTGGTCCTTTTTTTCTATATTGGCTGAATGAAATTGCATTGCATCATTTGACTGCTAAAAGGTGAAAAAAAAAGTAAACTCTAATAGTATATGGCTATCTTTTTTACCTCTGAAATTTTATTTGAGATGCTACTTTATATTTTATTTAGGGTCTGCCAGAAATAATTATCAAGTGTAAATCCGTAATTTGTTGAAATATACAAATTTGATTAGTGATAATTATATGCTTTATTTATCCGTAATATGCTTTATTTCTCCAGAAAAATCTAAAACTATATTTGGAAGCATACACAGTTGATATCATCTATATAGGTATATCAGTTAGGTGATTAAATATGAAAAAAACTTTATTTATGTACGATTAGAAATTTGAAAAAACTGGACAAATGAGGAATGAAGAACCATGTATGCATGTGATGCATATATGCAATAGATATGTTTTATTTTCATTTGAACCATCACCCTTAGGTTGACCTAGACCCACTTTCCCTCGAGTGGATCGCATAGGATAATGGCCCACGATCATCTCTTTATTTATGTATGTGTATGATCCATGTGTGATATATTTAATACTTTTCTTTTGATTATGTTTGCGATCATTAGGATAGTGTAACATTAAATCAACAAAATTAGGAATAGATAGATAGGGTCTTACGTTATAAAATTAAAAAATTTAAGTTTGGAGTTTTAATTAATTCTATATCTAGCGGATATGAGCCATATTGGGTTGGACCCAATTGTCCATGTCTTCTATCAAAAGTATGTGACATGAGACTTGCTACCACATTTAATAGATTGCAAGGAGTCGTGGGATGTGCTAAATAAAGAAAAGTTGTGATCAGTGCTCGCATTGAGATGCTCATATTGATACAATGTTTAAGTGTTGGCCACGAGTCATGCAATATTTTAATATTTTATTAATATGGATGTTTGATGGGTCGTGCTTGACACTAAGTACCATACGGGTTCATAAATTTAGGGTATATAGAAAGTGAGAGGTAAAATAGCTTGACGGTTGCATAAGGATGCAACTGTTAATTTGCTAACCACTTATTATCATTATTATATTAGCTCATAAAATTAGGGTATATGACAATACAATTTAGATATCTAACATACTGGGAAATAAGATTTCTTAAATTGCTATCTTGAGGGTGATGAAATTCAAATAAAATAGTAATAAACATTTATAACTAAAGACCATATTATAAGTGAATAAATTTTTGAATAAATGCTTATTTTCTGCCTGACTTAGGATAATGGTTATCATTTTTAGCTCCATTTAAAAGTATTCTAGACAAAAATAAACATCACCGTTCCAATCTGTCCAGATTGTTTTCAAATTTGAGAATGGTTCTTGAATTCAAGAGGATAACAAATGTGCAAAAATGAGTTTCTATAGTAGTTGTATAAACAAGCTCCCACAATCGTTGTGGAAGCACCTCCTACAAGTATTGTAGGCGCACATTCTGCAGCTGTTGTAGAGAACCTTCTATAATTATTAAAGAAGGAGCTCCAATAAATGTTATAGTAGACTCTAGTTGTTAATGCCCATTTTGAATGTTGGTTCTACATACTCTAGCATAAAAAGTCTAAGAGAAGAGAAAGAGTTCTCAATAGAAACATATATAAAACGGGGTAAAGCTAGGGAATTAATTCGAATAAGAAAGGTTCATATACCACTGTTGTATGCCAGGGCATTGAAATAGGAATGCAAGTAATGACTTGCTTAAATGAATTGGAAAGGGTTTTAATTTGAACTTTGAATTAGAAGGAATTATAATTCAAGTTTATGCTTTGTTGAAGTTAACCATTGGGGTTGACAATTGTAATATACGAGCCTCACACTACTCACTTGACCAATATAATTCATGCATTACATATTATTCATATGTGCTTGTATTAAAACTAGCATGGTATGATCCGTTTTACCTTATAATCACATTTGATCATTCAATTTCTAGAAAATCTCATATGGTGTTAGTTGTCGATCATCATAATATAAGTAATCAACATTAAATTGAAATAAGAAGAAAATGAGGTTGATCAATATTGGATATAGATGGGATATATAGGTTATAATTTTGAAGTGTTAAAGGTGTTACTAATGAGCTTATATGGTTTGATTCTATTTCATCCAGGTATTTCAAAAGTATATATCGATAAATTGCATATTTGGAACATTAGACATAAGTGATATTACAATATTCATTTATGTATAAGATTATATAATTTTTAATATGGATAATTATTCAAGAATCTGGTGATAATCGGATAATAAATTAAATAAACGGTTAGGAAATTAGCTTATGAATTATCTATGGGATCTTGTGGTAATTAAAATAGGATGCAATAAAATTAATCTATAGTAAGATACATCTGATCTAGGCTTGAAAAATGGGTGAAAGGTCAGATTTATACCACAACTTCCCACCTCATGCTAGCTACCAAGCTTAAGAAAGTACCTCAAGTACCACCTCAAGCTTTCCTTCACTCTTAGCCATTTACCCATGACCCTCAACCATTTTCTGTCATTTTCAGGGTCCAAACTCATTTCAAAATCTCTATAATCTGGTCCTAAGTGATTCTAAGTGATAGAAAAGGGCAAAGGAAGCAAAAGGAAGTAGTAATAACAAGTAGAAACTGAAACTAGCATAAGTGAGGTTCATATACTATTTTGACATCAATTTTTATATTATTTGAGGGTTTTGTGATTTCTTAATATTCTTATCTTGTTCATGATGATGTTATAGGTTATTTATAGGGTTATTATGCATAAAAGAATGATTTGTGGTTGCAAACATATAGTAGAACCACTAAGGGGCAGAATCTGTGTATATGCTGATTTCTAGTTTATTGACCTTGAAATATGCAAGAAACCTTGGGTAAATTCTATATTTATCATCATGAATGTGTTTATATAGGATTTAATATTATGTATTTAGTTTTGGATAGCTTAGGAATTAAAATATGGCATGATAATTAAAGAGATGCTCAGAACTGTCTCCATCAAATTTTAGATTTTGTCCTGTGTGAAGGGGACTGGTTTTACATCATTAAATCCATTAGTTTTGGCAAGAATATGACCTGGTTGTCTCTGTGTATATGTTATCTAAGCGTGGTAAAAATTTGGGAGTGATTGAATATAGTTAAGGGTGTCAAAACCATTAATGTCATGATGTGCACAAAATTGTCACTATAGGAAAAATCTGTTTCAGTATGCTATGAAGGGAGCTGAACTTGGGAAGCTATATCCATGAGTTTTAGCCATTCTATGATATGGCTACATTGTTTTTTATGTTAGCTAAGTTTGATAAAAATTGGGGAGTGAATTTTCCTTCTCACTAGACCATATACAATACCAATTAAGACTCATTGTGCTATTAGCCATCAAGATAAATCAAACAATCTCAACCATAAACCTAATCAAGTTTGACAATTAGAACATGTTTTCTCTTAGATGTTCATCAAATAATTCATAACAATTATAAAAATTCACCAAAAATTAAAATATTAGCTCAAATTTTCAAAATTTTCACACCTCTAAACTTAATTGCAACATTGTCCTCAATGTTGCACCATGAAAGAAAATAAGGGGGAAAAGTGTTAGAGTAGGATGCCCAGCGCCCCAATTAGTTTAGGTGTTTTTGTACTCTTTTCTTTTGTAACACAATCTTATTAGAAATCATATTAATAAAAAGATATTTTCTTTATCTTATATCTTGCATTTATCTTCATGTACATTAGATAAAGTCCTTAGACCAAATTTAGCTACGGGGCATGGTCATGCATATAATGGTGATCATAGAATATACTTCTAAAGCTTTGGTCTTAAATAAGTTTCGAGTCAAGGGCTTTTTGAGACGGGACATCAAATACGATGCATGCTCGTAAGACGAGGATGTCGCATTCCATTAGCATTACCATAGAGACACAAGTGCATGTATGTGGGTGCTTGTTACAGAATAAGTACACTGAACATGGATTGCAGAAAATTCTTAGTTGGAGGCTTTGTCTATCGAAATAAAAAAATTTATGTTGCGATAGTACACGGCTAGTCCTCATACTTGAGGCACAATGGCAACCTTATGTGCATCCTGCAGCACTTTGATATATCTTCTGATTACTTGACAATCACAAAGGAGGTATGTCAGGTGTTACACTGGTGTGCATGGAGGTTAGTCAGTGGCTAACATATAATTCGACACTTGTCTTTTATTTAACAATGAAATATCATGTGTTTTCATAGTTCATGATTCAAGGACCTTGTCCAAGGTAGGATGAATATTGATTCATCAGGAATCGGCGGAATTTGAAATTGAATCACAATTATTGAATCATTTAGCGTTTCAACTTATAATCCATGCTCTAGATTCAATTGGGAGATTAGATGTCGAAAGAACCGTACGTGTATGGTACTCACAACTAAAATAGGTTTACTCGCTATTTCACTTGAGACTAGTTTGCCATTGTTACTTGATAGGTATTTTCATGGATGGTGAGGTTCTTGAAATTAAGGAGTTAATTTCAAGCGAATTAATTAATTAGATTAATTAATTGGAATAATTGTTATTCATAAGTTACAAATGTTGTAAGCCCACTACTAGCTTGTTAGTGAATCTAAAAGGGTCACACATCTTTATGGAAAGCAAAATTTCTATTTTAGAATTTTCCCAATTATTTGATTAATATTGATTAAATAATTAACTAGGGGTTCTATTTAATTTAATGGTTAAATTAAATTATTTGATTAAATAATTAAATTATTTAATTGGACTATTTGATTAGGAAGACCAATTGGAGTAAATTATAATTAATCAATTGGATTGATTAATTTGGAATTAAATCAATTGGATTGATTTATAGAATTTTAAGTCCAAGCCTAAAAATTAAATTGTATTAATTAAGAAGCCCACTAGAAGATAAAGAGGATAATTAAAATAAATATGATTTATTTAGTTATTATATTGATATAATTAAATATATTGTGACCTATTTTTATGAGATAAAAACGGCCACTAGCATTTTTTTTTATATAAATATATTTTTGATATATATTTGATATATATCTATCTTGGTATTATTTGAAGAGTTCAAATTAATATCAAGGATGTATGTAGAAATTTTTTATGACTAATGTATTCTCAAATAAGTCCACATACACTGGAGAGAGAAAAGAGAAGATTTGTTGGAAAATTTAGAATCTTTCCAAAATTAAACTTTGAAGTTGTTCAAAAATTGACAAACCCTCCAAGAGTTGGAGTAAAGCCAATTTCCGGCCCCTTTTAATAGGGTAGGGCCAAAAATTACTTCTTGAATTTTAGAAAAAAATATTTTGTTTGTCTTCTATTTTTCTCTCCAAGAAAAGAAAATAAAAGAAAGAAAAGAAAAAGTATTTTCTTGAAAATCTTGATTTCTTGTTCTTTAAAGAAAATAGGTTTTTTGATATTCTCTTCACTTATTTAAAGAAAATATTCTCTTCACTTCAAAATTTCAAGAACATAAAGAATTAATCTTTATTGTTCTATCCGGATCTAGAATAAAAAGTGATTTTAAGAATACTCGTGAATTCTTCTAATCAGTGTTGATTTTAATATTATGGACCTAATGGTGGGGAGACACATGGATTCCTATGAGTTCTGATAAGCAAGGAATATAGCAATTGATTGCTTCATTCCCTACATCAACTGGAGTGTTTGAAAGGCATAATCTGAATTTAATATATATTGTTTATATATATTCATTTGAATAAGCGCAATTGTTAGAATCGCTTTTGAATCCAAGAGATATATTTATAGATAAATCTAAGTTTTTATAGAATTTTAATTTTTCATTGCGTATGCCCCTGCGATTATAACGGACCCAACAGTGGCATCAGAGCCACGATTTCGCTTATTCAGTGATTTTTTTTGGATTTGTGTGTACATGATTTAAATTATTTAAATTCATGTTTAGCATGTTAAATTTGATTTTGAATGATTATTGCAATTGATGATTTGGATTTTATTTAATTATTTTATTTAAATTATTTAAATTTTAAAATAAAAAGGACATAAAAAATAGGTTGCACGCGCGTCGGGTGTGGGACACCCAATGGGTGCGCGCAGCACCCGACGACAAGAAGCAATAGTTATTACAATCGCACGCAGCAGCACGCAATGGGCAGCAGTGCCTGCTACTGCTACCCATCGTGATTACTGCACATCATGGGCGGCAGTTGGCGACGGGCAGCCGTCATGCTGCTTGTCACACTGTTTTTTGGGTCTATTTTATTTTTTTAGAATTTTGAAATTAAATGTTAATTTTCATAATTTCTAAAAAATTGTTTTTTAAAGAAAAATTATTTTTCAAGCAATTAAAAATTATCCCAAGTCAAAAATTGTATTAAACAACTTGGTAAATTTACATATTTTGATAATTGCATATGATGTTTATATGAGCATGTATAGGATGATAATGAGCCATTGGACCAATATGATTGATTTTGTTTTATTATTTTAGGTTTTAAAATGGGGCCTCTAAGCCTCTTATTCCATCTATGTAAGTTATTTATTTTTCTGCAAAGAGAGTAGAATAGGTGGTAAGGTTTTTTTTTTCTTTAGAATATGAAGAAGAATCAAGAATGAGGTTTTAATGAAGGCCCATGATTGTATGTGATACAATTATGTGATAAAATAGGTTCTATTTCGTTTTATTACCTTTAAACTGGGCTTATATCCATTTTTGGCTCAAATGGACCATATATGACTGGTTCATGATCATCCATTTATTTAAGTGTATATTAGATGCATTCTTAGGATTTTAATTAATGCTTTTATGCTTGCGCAATGATAGTATGATGTCATGCATTAAATAACCAACCTAATTTTAATTATGATGAGGTCTTGGATAAAATTAAATACAACTTAATTTACGAAATTACGTAAAAAAGGTTTTAATAAAATTTAATTTCAAACAAAAATGGACAGGTTAGGTAGGACCTATCGTTCCATGCCTACCATCAAAGGTAGAGGCATGACGACCGCTACCGCACTTGATCACTGGCCATGAGTCGTGGAATGGTCTTATGTTGGAAGGCTGTGATCTCTACCAAACATAGAGATGCTTGTGGGATGGAATCGTTATTATATTGGCCATAAGTCATGGGATATTTTGATGCTCCATCTACACGAATGTTTGATAGGTGTTGTTTGATACCTAGTACCATATGGGCTCATGATATTGGGGTATATGGGAAAAGGTGAGGCAAAACAAACTTGAGGGTTGTATAGTGATACAATTGTCAAAGAGTTGAATACTGATAGAAATATTTCATGGGCTCATAAAATTACCAATAGAAATATTTCATGGGTTTATAAAATTGGGGTGTGCAATATTTCTATTGGACCTTAAGCCCACTAGGAAATTCGATTTCCAAAACTTCCTTAGGGGTGATGGAATTCGAAGAAAATAGTGGAAGACATTTAGTATTAAAGACCTTATATTAAATGAATATGTTTTTTCCATAGTTTACTTATTTTCTTCTTCGTGCATGTTTTGTAGATTTTTCTACTAAAATGGCAAATAATCCACTTGCAACAATTCTTGAACAAAATAAATTAACTAGACCAAACTTTATCGATTGGTCGAGAAACCTTTAAATAGTCCTTCAATCTAAGAAAATAGCATATGTCCTCGACGCCGCGCATCCTTCGATTCCACCGGAGGATATTGCTTCAGAGGCTTATGTAGATTACCTACCTCTGGCATCGATATTAATTGAGTTGCAAAGGCAGAATAAGGATCAAGATACTGCTTATGGGATCCTCCTTCACCTACAAGAGATGTATGGTGAACATACTTGGCAGATGAGATATCAAATCTCAAAGGAACTTTTCAAATGCCGTATGATTGAGGGTTCTTCAGTCCATGATCATAGATTGAAGATGATAGCTCTCATTGAAAGGCTAGCATCCCTTGAAGTCATTATGGAGAATGAACTCTATACAGACCTTCTGCTATAGTCTCTGTCTCCCTCATTTGACATCTTTATTGTCAACTTTAACATACACAACGTGGAGACCAGTCTCCCTGAGCTTAGAACATGTTAATGACGGTTGAGTCTACCATGAAAAAGGACAAGCTAGTACAACTTGTTAGTTCTTCTTCCAGATCAAAGGCTAAAACGCCCAAGAGAAGAAAGAAGAAAGGAAAGGGTTTTTCTTAACCCAACAAGCTAAAGGCAAAGGGCAGTGTCAAGAAGGTTTCTTCTCAAGTTAATGACAAGTGCCTTTACTGTGGCAGGGTACTAGAAGAGGAACTACAAGGAGTATCTTGCAAGTCTGAAGAGCTCAGGTATATATTTTGTTGAAGTTAATTTGTTTGTTAACAATACTTCTTAGGTATTGGATACCATTGTGGCTCACATATCTGCAATGATTTGCAGATGATCTCTTGAGTTTTGGAGAGAGAAATAGTTATTTATTCTTTTTACCTCCATTAATTGCCATTATTAGAATGCATACATAATAAAATTTTCAATGGGAAGATATTATCAAATAGCTCATGCAATAAGGTAATCATAGTATTGTCTTACTATTCCAAATTATCTTTTAATGCCAACACTTACTTACGGGATCAAGCATTTATGCACACCTTCGTCAACAACAAATCAAGGTTTCACATTAGCAGTCGGTGGGGTAAAACCGTACAATAAACTAAATAAACATAAGTATTTGTTGTGCCATTGAAGATACATAAATCAAGAATCACCACAAAACAAGGAGTGTTTAGATCAAAACTCAAAATAATAATATAATATATTTAAACATTTTATACTCTTATAACCATTCATCTTCCTCAATCAAGACGTTCACCCTTTTTTCTCAGCAAATAAAATTTATAAAGACATAATAAAAGTAGCAAAGACTAAAAATAGAAGAAAAACTAGAGAATGCATTTCTATTACTACTAGAAAACTTACATTACTAGAAAACATATATACTAGAAAACTTAGCCTAAAGAAACCCTTTACCCCCCCCCCTTTACAAGCTTAATACATAGCCTATTTATAGTACTTGAAGTAAGTTAGAGGCCAAACAAATAATGGAGGGGTTAATCAAGTAGTATGCTAGTTGCCAAGAGTTGGTAAGTTGTTACACTAAGTCCTCACCTACCAAATTAAATTATATTTTTTGGTCAGATACAACCAGAGTTTGAAGATGTGTATAGAATACAAATTGTATCTATTTTGGTGCTGATATATTTTCATATATCATTTGTTAAATTTGGTGGTTGGATGAAGGAGATATGGTCAAATTACTGAATCATGTCCAAGAGTCGTCCTTTAACAGTAACAGCAACTTGTAGCCTATGTTTTTACCGTTTTGACATATTTTCTTACCATCTTGTCTTTAGAAAACTTGTTTATTTACCTCGTGTATAACATATTCAAATTTCAGCCCAAAATAAATTTGGTTTTAAGAGATATGACCCAATTGATCAAATAAGTCAATATTGGGCTGAACTTTGATCCGAATTTTGGTTATCCATTTTGTGCAACCACTTGGATACATGTTATCTATAATCAAGAATTAATTGGGCTAATCTTCTAACATAAAAGTTGTACTTCTATCTCTTGTCTTTCAAATGAAATAAGCTTCAGGTCCATATAGTTTTTGATCATGAAGTTATGCTCAAAATACAAAAACTGCACAAGTTTGAAAACATGCTTCTTTTAATCTTTTTATATTCATTGATTCCCTAACATAAAACATTAATAAAACAATAATATTAACAAGAATAAATCAATAAAAGTATAAAGGATTTGATACAAAAATATGTCAAAATATGCACTTATCAAAAGGTACACATAACCATACCTAGAGAAGTCATTGGTAAAGATTAAGAAGTAGTTATAGTTCCCTTGGGCACTAACACTTAGTGGCCCACATACATATATATGAATCAAATCTAATAGGTGTTTGGCTCGCTCCACTTGTCCAACAAATGGAGATTTGGTCATATTTCCTTCGAGAGAAGATTCACATGTTAACAGTCTTACTCATTCTTTAGATCAAATAATTGTGCTAACTTGTCAATCATTTTATCAGAAATATTCCATAATCTTGCATGTCATAGGCTCATGGAACTACGATTATCTAATTTTATTTTATTTTGTTGAATTGAGAAAATGGGGTTATAAGGAGTAATAGTATATAAATAATTTATCAAGGAACCCAAATAGATAAAATCAGTTTGAAAATGGAACAATTTCTATTCTCAATAGTAAATCTAAAACCTTCTGTATCCAAAACTAGAATAGAAACAATGTTCTTAATAATATTCACAATAAAAGACAATTGTTTAAAACTATTACAGAACCATTCTCAAAAGCTAGATTAATGGTGCCTACAGCTAATGCAACAACTCTCACTCCATTTCCTATCCTTAGGACTTTCTCTCCTCCATCTAGCTTCCTCTCTAATTCTCAATACTTTTATTACTTTGGGTTTTTTTAGTTACAACATACATTAATTGTTCATATATTTTGATTCACATAAATCCTATTTTTTTTAGAAATATAAACTTGAATTCTTCAAACAACTTTCGTGTGGATCAATCTCAGACTCACGATAAATTTATTACTTAATACAACCTACACTTGAGTTTGCAAACTTAAAGTTGTAGCAAGTTTTTGGCGCTGTTGCAGGGGATGGCTATGTAAGTATTTAGGTTTATTAATATTTTTCCTGTGTAAATATAGTTTGTTTATTTTCTTTATGGACATATGGTTATATGGTATCGTAGTCATAATTCTTGGTATTTAGTTAGAAATAATTCTGAAACTTTGTTTGGAAATTTGTTTGAATCATCTCCACACACTTCTACCATGGCTGAAAATGAAAGTGTCCAGGATGAAAATGAAAATCAAGAGGTGCATATCATGCATTATTACTTGCAACCTCCTCGAAATTCTTCTCCTTCATGTTTTATTTTTCCTCTCAATGCAAATAACTTTCGATTCAAGCCAGGTATAATCCCTTTACTTCTTAATTTTCATGGTTTAGACTCTGAAAGCCCTTACTTGCATTTGAAAGAATTTGATGAAGTATGTGCCACTTTTGATGATCAAACTTGCACAAATGAAATTCTTTAGCTCAAATTAATTCCTTTTTCTTTAAAAGATAAAGCAAAAAATTGGCTTAATTCTTTAACACCTAGGTCAATTGGCACTTGGCTAGAAATGCAAGCTGAATTTTTGAAAAAAATCTTTCCAACTTATAAAACTAATGCTTTGAAATGTCAAATTCAATTTTTTTCTCAAAATTCTAATGAACATTTCTTTCAATATTGGGAAAGATTTAAAGATATGTTGAATTCATACCCACATCATGGTTTTATGAAGGTTTAACTTCTTAAACAAAACAATTTGTTGAAACAATGTGTAATGGTGAGTTTCTTGATAAAGAACCTGATGAAACCCTAGAATATCTAGATCATTTAGCAAAAAACTCTCTATCATGGCATAGTGTTAATTCTTCCGAAGGTTCTATTAGATCTATACTTGCTAATATTAATAAAGAAAAATATTACCTTAGCCAATAATATGATCTAAATGCTAGGCTTGCTAGTTTAACAAGAAAAGTTGAAGCCATTGAACTTAAAAAAGTAAAGAAAATCAAATATGTGCAAGAGGAAGAAGTTTGTAAAAATTGTGAACTTTTGGGGCACTCCATCAATGAATATCCAAACATTCCAGTACAAGCAAATTTCATGAACACATTCAAAAAACCTTTCCATTCTCCATATTCTGAAACTTACAATCCATAATGGAGAAATCATCCTAATTTTAGTTGGCGAGATGATAACCGTGCCCAACCGCTGTATTCACAAAAACTACCAAACTTTCATTCTTATCCATCTCCACATACAAAATTCATTGAGGATACTTTGCAAGCATTTATGCATGAACAAACAAACATCAATAATCAGACTTCACAACCTTCAATGAGATCAAAAACACACTTTCAACACTGAGATCTTCTTTGAATACTCCTGAAAAAGGTAAATTTCCTGCTCAACCTCAACCTAATCCTTCCACTCAGTGTCATGTTTCTTCTTCAGGTGACAATTCAGTCAAGGAGGTTAATTTAATCACAACTCTTTGGAATGGAAAAGTTATTGACAAGACTATTCATCCCAAGGAGAAAGTTTCTAATCCACCTCTAGAAATGAAAAATAGGAATAGTCTTGACGATGAAGGTAAGTATGAAGAAGGTAAGTATGAAAATGATGAAAAAGAAAAATATGTACCTCCAATACTATTTTCTCAAAGATTGCAAGCAACTCAGAAATTGAACTCAAATGCTGAAATTTTTGAAATTTTTAAACAAGTGAAGATTAATATTTCATTGTTGGATGCAATCAAACAAGTTCCACCTTATGCCAAATTTTTGAAAGATTTGTGTACAATAAAAAAACATCATGTACAAAAGAAGGCATTTTCAACTAAAAGTATTAGTTCAATCATTCAACAATTCATTCCACCTAATTATAAAGATCCAGGTTGTCCAACCATTACATGTATCATAGGAAACACTAGAATAGAGCGTGCTTTGCTTGATCTTGGTGCTAGTGTAAATCTTCTATCTTTATCAGTTTATGAACAGTTAGGTTCAGGAGAACTTAAAATGACTTCTGTTGTACTCTAACTAACTGACCGTTCGATTAAAGTTTCAAAGGGAATAGTAGAAGATGTGTTGGTACAAATTGATAAGTTTTACTTTTCAGTTGATTTCATTATTTTGGACACAGAGCTTGTTGCACAAACACATATACAAATTCCTATCATTTTGGGTCATTCTTTTCTTGCAACTTCAAATGCTTTGATCAATTATAAGAATGGTATTTTGAAGTTATCATTTGGAAATATGACTTTGGAACTAAATGTGTTTAATATTTATAAGCAACCTGTAGAAGATGTCGAAGTACAAGAAGTGGATTCAATTGAGGAACTTATTCATGAATACTTTACTACCATTAACTCTTCAGATTCTTTGGAGACTTATTTCAAAAATAAAAGTATTTGTAAAAAGGCACACACTAATACTATCTCTGAATTTTTACAGGTACAAGAAAAATATTTTTGGAGACCAAGGTTTGAAAAACTTTCATCATCAACAGTAAAATCTATTCCATCAAGTATTAAAGCTCCCGTGGTTGATTTGAAACCTTTGCCAATTGATTTGAAATACTCTTTCTTGGGTGAGAATAAGACTTTTCCAATAATAATTTATTCTAAACTCAATGCATCTCAAGAAGGTAAGTTGATCGAAACTTTAAAAATGCATAAGAATGCTTTAGGATTGACCATTGCTAATATTAAAGGTATTAATCCTTTCATTTGTACATATAACATCCATCTAAAGGAAATGCTAAACTTTCTAGAGAAATGCAACGAAGGCTAAATCAAAGAAGTAGTGAGAAATGAAGTCATTAAACTCTTGGATAATGGAATCATTTATCCTATTTCTGATAACAAATAGGTAAGTCCTACTCAAGTTGTACTTAAGAAATCTGGAGTTACTGTAGTCAAGAATGAGAATGATGAATTAATTCCAACTAGGGTTGTTACTGGATGGCGAATGTGCATTGACTATAGGAAACTCAACTCAGTTACTAGAAAATATCATTTTCCATTACTTTTCATGGATCAAATTTTAGAAAAAGTTGCGGGACATGAATTTTATTGCTTTTTAGATGGATATTTTGGGTATAATCAAATTGCAATTGCACTTGAAGATCAAGAGAAAACAACTTTTACATGTCCTTTTGGTATTTTTGCATATCGAATGATGTATTTTGGATTATGTAATGCACTAGCTACATTCCAATGATGCATGCTTAGTATTTTTAGTGACATGGTTGAACGTTTTCTTGAACTCTTCATGGATAATTTTTCTATTTTTGGTAATTCATTTGATGATTGCTTATCTAATTTAGAAAAGGTTTTGATCAGGTGTGAAGAAAAGAATCTTGTGCTCAATTGGGATAAATATCATTTCATGGTAACAACTAGTATTGTTCTTGGACACATTATTTCATCAAAAGGAATTGAGGTTGACAAATCTAAAATTGAGTTAATTACCAATTTACCAACACCAAAGACTGTGAAGGAGGTTAGATCATTTTTAGGACATGTTGCTTTTTATAGAAGATTTATCAAAGATTTTAGTATAATATCTAAAATTTTTGTGTAATCCTCTAACAAAAGACACTATTTTTTAATGGACAAAAAATTGTGAAAATGCTTTTGTTAAGCTTAAAAGCATGCTTACATCTGCTCCAACCATGCAACCTCTAGATTGGACTTTACCTTTAAAAATAATGTGTGATGCTAGTGATTATGCTGTTGGAGCTGTCTTGGACAAAGAAAAGATAAGAACCATATGTTATTTACTATATGCAAGTAAAACTTTAAATAGTGCTCAACTGAATTATACAACAACTGAAAAAGAATTACTTATTATAGTTTTTGTATTAGACAAATTTCGATCTTATCTTGTTAGCTCACTAGTTATTATTTTCAGTGATCATGCAGCTTTGAAATATCTTTTGTCAAAAAAAGATGTCAAACCAAGATTGATTAGGTGGATTCTCTTACTCCAGGAATTTAATATTACAATTCGAGATAAGAAGAGAGTAGAGAATGTGGTGGTTGATCATTTGTCGAGACTTGTTTGTGATGACTCATTTCAAACCACACCGATTAATGACACTTTCCCTGATAGACAACTATTTAATATTTCTATTTTACCTTGGTTTGCTGACATTGTTAATTTTCTTGTGACAGGAAATATGCATCACATTGGAACTCTTAAGATAAAAAGAAGTTTTTGACTGAGGTTAAAAACTTTTATTGGGATGATTCATACTTATTCAAATATTTTCTGAATCAAATCTTTCAAAGACGGGTGCCTAACAATGAGATAGGTAATATTGTCAAATTTTATCATTTAGAAGCATGTGGTGGTCATTTTTCAATAAAGAAAACTATTGCAAAAATCTTGCAATGTGGATTTTATTGGTCAACTCTTTTCAAAGACACTTACACTTTCTGCAAAAGTTGTGAAAATTGTCAAAAGTTAGGGTCCCTTACAAAGAGAAATATGATTCCCCTACATCCTATCCTAGTGATTGAAATCTTTGACTGTTAGGGTGTTGATTTATGGGGCCATTTCCATTATTATTTAGTTTTCTTTACATATTGGTTGTCATAAATTATGTTTCAAAATGGATCAAGGCAATTCCTTGTCGAAACAATGATCACAAAATAGTGATAAATTTTTTGAAAGAAAATATGTTAAGTCAATTTGGAATTCATAGATTTATTATCAGTGATAGGGGAAAATATTTTTGTAACAAAGTTTTTGGAACTTTAATGAGAAAATATTAAATCATACATAAAGTTGTAACTCCTTATCACCCTCAGACAAATGGACAAGTTGAACTTGCAAATAGGGAGATAAATTTTTTTTTTGGAAAAAATAGTTAACCCAAACCGTAAAGATTTGTCTCTTAGACTTACTGATACACTTTCGGCATATAGAACTGCTTTCAAAACATCATTAGACATGTCTCCTTATAGGATAGTTTATGAAAAACCTTGTCATTTACCTGTTGAACTTGAACATAAAGCTTATTGGGCAATCAAAATGTTTAACTTTAACCTAAAATTTATAAAGCAAAAATCAAAGATTTTCATGATAATAAAAATTCAAGAAAAATATTTGAGGTTGGTCGAAAGGTTTTTCTTTATAATTCTCGATTGTATTTGTTTCCTGGAAACTAAGATCAAGGTGGAGTAGTCTTTTTGTTGTAAAAAAAGTATATCCTTATGGGGCGATTGACATTGAGAATCCTAAAAATGGTAACTGATAAGTTGGTTTTATACTGATAATTCATACATATTTTGATTATCATTTAGTTTGTTTTCAAGTATTTTTGTTACTTTTTATGCATTTAGTTTGAAATCTTGTAGGTAATGACAATAAGAGAAGAAAATGAAGAATTCGAGTTGTGGTGCTACTGATAGTAGTTTTCGTATTTAAATCATATTTATTGGACCTAATTTCATATCACATTGATTATTGATCCATTGGAAAGTTAAGAGATATATCTATAACTTGTATGTTTACCATAAAATCCAATTCAGTCAATTTCAATAAGAAAAACTGAGTTTAAGAGTCAGCACTGGGCTGCAATTGTCTGGTACAATATATCTTAGAATTTCAGGAATAACTTGGGCCACCGATGTCCTATTCCATTGATTCAAGTGCCTACAGAACTATAAGACATAGATATACAATTCATTAGAAGACATCCAAATCTAATTCAACTTATAAAGAGGTCAAAAAGCAGTTTCAATGGGCTGTATAGTGTCAAAATGCTGAAATTGAGCTGCTAGGAGAGAATGCCCGATGCCTAGGCGCCTTCCAAAGCTTCCCAAATAGAATGCACAGCGCCTAGGCGCCGTTATTCCATGCCTAGGTGCTGCCCTTCCAACAAAAAAGACGCTGATGCAATGTTTTGGCGACAAGTGGCAATAGATCACAAATTTTGGCATTTTTAGGAGATATACACATTAGATACACCTATACATCATTACCCATGTGATGGTCTAGTGGATACACTACATTAGTGGAGAGAAGAAGGAGAAAAAGCCAAGAAAAGGGGAAGAATTTCAGGTTCCTTTTGAAAAGCCAAGAAAAGTGGGAGGATTTTTAGGTTTCTTTTGAAGAAAAGCCAAGAAAAGTGGAAGGATTTCAGGATTTCTTTTGGAAGACTCTTGGAGAGAGAATCATTGGGGAGAAGCTTAAAAGGGAAAGATCAACATCAACCAAAGGAGGAGGATTGGTTCTTGGAACCAAAGAAGGTCATTGGGTGCTTGGAGACAAGACCTATTCCATTTTCTGCAATTGAAGTCAAGAAGTTATTCTTGGAGACAAGGAGAGCTTCAATCATTCGTTCCACTTCACAAATTGGTGAACAATTTCCATGTTTTTTCTTATTTATTTCTTGAAGTTGTATTTATCCATGGTGAACTAAACATTTATTTCTAGAGGATGATGTAACCTTATTTGATCCTATGTTTTGAATTCCAAATGATATTAGTTCAAGTTATTCATCTTGTTTGTGTTACCTTATTTAGTATTTCATCTTGATTAATTGATCACTAATTGAGATTGTTTGACATATGAGATTCGGCACTCGAGAGAGGGAATTTTATACATGATCATAGGGATAACACAACCTAGGAATCATAGAGTTGAGAAGCTTATGAAACCTTTAAAGTTTTGAAGAAGAATTCATTTAACTTTTGTAGAGTTTTATTTTTGAATTTTTATAGAGATATCGAAATTCATGTTAGAACTCATAGTCAATTCGGCACTCGAGAGAGGGAATTGATGAGCTTAGGAATTCTTAACTTACATGTGTTGTTGACTTGAATTGATATATTTTGGAAGGAAGAACATAGGTGATAATTAAGTGAGTCATTCCTCTTGAATATCTTGTTCATAAGGTGCTTGTTATATTGTTTCTAAAAACTCCATTCTTGTCTATGCATTTTTATCTTACTTTACTTTATTTTCCAATCATCATTCGATCTTCTAGATAAAATTAGGACTATTTGAACTACGGTACTTAATACAATTTTTTATTACGATCCCTGTGGATACGATACTCTTGACACCGTTCACTTGTGGTTAGCAAAATAATTCACGAACAGTAACATATTCAAAGTAAATAGACAAAGAGTAAAACCATTTCAAGAAAATCAATTTTCACAAGAGGAAATTCTTTTTCTTTCTAACCCTTGTTATGATTAGTGTTGTATATACTCATTTTCTCTAACTTTATTTGTTTTGAAAGTTTTTTTCTTTTATTTTTCTTTTCCCGATTAAGTGATAGATAACGGTACTCCGTGGCTATTAAAGCCAGACTTGTCAATTTTCCAAACAACTAAAATCTTTATACAATTTTTTTCTATTTTTCTCATTATCTTTTCTTGTTCTTTTCAAAATAGGTGACATTTTCTAACTCTCAAGAAGCGATTTTCTTTTCTTCCTAAAAATGCAATTTGGAAATTTATAAAATCAGGATTGAAAGATTGAGGATGCTTATGCACAAGGGCATCTCGGAGGACATACGATGGATAATTGAAGCAAAGATAAGAGCAGGTGAGACATGAGTTTCCAGATTTGCTTACTAAATACTGGTTTTGGTGAAAGCACATATTCAAAAAGCGAAGGGCAAAAAAAATAAAAGTTTGTCACAATTGTGCTAGATAGACTTGCAACACAAGTGTCGTTCTTTAGGAATGGTCTCTAAAATCGAGAAGATAAACTTAAATTCATTATGGATGAACTGAGTAAGGAGTCTTTAGATCACATTATATTGACTCCTGAGATGCATTCATGTGGATTGGTACAACGTGCAATTCTTGATTTATGGGATCATTTTTGAAATGAATATGAGCTTTATAGTCTTGGGAATCTGACATTAAAAGACCCTATTTACCAATTTATAAGAAAACTGGATGGGAAGCATATCCTCGACCCATAGAAGGCATTTAAGCCATTATTGAACGTAAAACCAGAGGAAGATGTGAGTCACGATCACAACTACATGTACATTCATGTGTAAGTAGGTAATTTTTAAATTTTGTGTGTCCTTATTTTCAACCTTTTTTGAAAAAAGAAAAAAACATGTAATAAATGCATTCCTTGTTCACACTTCAATAAATATCACCGCACTCACTCTATTTTTGCACAACTTATTTTCAAAAAGAAAAAAAAATAAAAAAATGGAAGTTTTTTCAACTCGCAAATTCAATTGCATTTGTGTTTTTTATGGATCCAATCTAGGAAAAAATGGTGAGTTTATAGGGGCAGCCAATAACCTTGGTAGAACTTTAGCAGAAAGAAAAATTCATTTAGTGTATGGAGAGGTAGTTTGGGGTTAATGGGGGGAGTGTTGCTATTTCTGCTTATGTAGGAGGTGTCAAAGTTCTGGGAGTTATCCCAAAATCTTTAACAGTACAGAATATCACAGGTATGACCATTGGAGATGAGCTAAAAATATCACATATTCATGACAGAATGCCTAACATGTTAAACAATGCGGATGCATTCATCATTCTACCTGGCGATTTTGGTACATTGGAGGAATTATTCCAAGTTGCCTCTTGGACACAACTCAACATTCACAAAAAACCTATAGGTATTCTTAATATTAATAGTTTTTATAATGGTTGCTTAAAAAAAGGTTTTATTTAACCGTCTGCGAGAAGAATCCTCATTTCTACTCCAACACCTGACTAACTGATTGATCAACTTCTAGCATATGTGCCCGAACCTAATCCAGCCTTGGCCAATATGGATTGGTCCAATAGGAACAATGGTCGAAAATGTAAATTGCATTTGACTCTCAGTCTGTGATACTTATTGTTAATGGTTTCATCTAATAGTATATGTTTTTTTTGTTTCAGCTTTATTTTTTTAGCCACACTTCAAGTGATTTCTTTCAAACTCTACTTTTCTAACTATTTTTGACATTGGGGACAATGTCTCGATTAGGTTAGGGGGAGGGATAGTTGATATCATGACTTGTGTGTTCAATGTGTATTTTTTCAGTATTTAAAAAAAAATCAAACATGTTTTTTTATGGGTCCGTTGAAATCATGAAAAATGGTGGCGGAGTAAAGGGTAATTGTAACACTCTTGAGACGCATCCCTATTTTTTGCATAACATGACAAGTTTGTGAAGTTTTTAACAAACGTTTGTGAATTACCAATTATTTTTAATTTTTTTGAGTCGTAGAGGTTCTTCCAACATCAATGATTAAAATTAAGCATGAATAATATGGTTTGATTGATGATGGGTGTTATTTTGGACTTGATGGTGTTATTTGTTTAATATATTTTTATGATAATTATACTCAAATTTTTTTTGCACAAATAGTTATGTTATTCAATGTGAAGACAATCATGTCAAAATAGAAAATTCTTATGCCCTTGCTCTAATCAACATTTGGATCTTCAATATTTAGGGGTTGAGTATTAGAACCTTTACGTTTGGTATGTCGAGGCAAACGACTAATAGTACACCTAGAAAAATGATTAAGGCATTAAGTTTTCTAGCACCATTGCTAAATTAACTTGTTCCCCATGTGATGTTTCAAGAGAACATCCTCCTAGTGAACCACTTTGAGCCTTTTAATAAATAATTTTTTTTGTAACCATATATTTTTACCTAGCCTAAATACACTATTATCCAACCTTTGTTCTAAAAATGATTGAAGTTTAAGAGACATTCCATTGACAGCGTGAACTTACAAAAGAAATTCATGTTGGAATAGAAGATAAGTGTGTGGGAGTTTCTCTTCAAAAAAGAAAAAAAAAAAAAAAAAGAAAAAAAAAAAAAATTGCAAAGTGCTACGAGTTGCAACTAAAAATGAGATATTGCAAGATGAATAAGAAGGATCCAATTCAATAACAATAGACCCCAGTGTTGAAATTTGTGGAGTTTGAAAATTCTTCATCGATAAACTCTATGTCTCTAATTCCGTGAAATTTTTAGAACCTTTGTTGCATCTTAGCTTTTTATTTCTTAGCTACATCATTACACTTTGGCCCCATTACAACCTTTGTTGAAGACCTTTTGATTTCGTGTGGTGCCTTTAGTGCAGTGGAGATTTGCACCAAAGGACGAGCCTATGATGTTTAACTTTTCTGTTAAAGATTGGGTGATGATTTTTGTAAGTTTTTATAAGAATTCACTATTGACATTAACTATCCACACACATACTTGAGTATGCTTATTGTGGAAATGCATTGACTTTTGAATGACTAAGAGTTAAACTTAACACTTGTTTGATTTCATTTCCATATTACTTTGTTGCTTCATGAGAATAATAGTTGGAAGATAGTTATTATAGGTGTTTGTGGGTATCACTGTTGGAAACCCTCACAAGACTATATCTCATCCTCTATGGGCTACCTAGGGGTTTAAAAGCTTGTTGCATATGCTAAATACAATCATGATTTCCTACGAAAATGGATTAGTTTAGGTTTGTTTTAGGCTCGCTCGAGGACAAGCAAGGGTTAAGTGCGGGGGAATTTGATAAGTGTATATTTTGACATATTTTTGTATTAAATCTTTTATACTTTTTTGATTTATTCTTGTTAATATTATTATTTTATTAATGTTTTGTGTTAGGGAATCAATGAATATAAAAATATCAAAAGAAACATGTTTCCAAACTTGTGCAATTTTTGTATTTTGAGCAAAACTTCATGATCAAAAGCCCTATGGACCTAAAGCTTGTTTCATTTGAAAGCCAAGAGATAGAAGTACAACTTTTCTATTGGAAGTCAACCCAATTCAGTCTTGATTATAGTAGAAAATTCCTCTAAGTAGTTGCAAAAAATGGATCACCAAAATTTGAATCAGAGTTAAGCCCAATATTGACTTATTTGACCAATTGGGTCATATCTCTTAAGCCGAAATTTATTTTGGGCTGAAATTGGATATGTTATACATGATGTAAATAAACAAGTTTGCTGAATACAAGATGATAAGAAAATGTGTCAAAATGGTAAAAACATAGACTGCAAGTTGCTGCTACTGTTAAAGGATGACTCTTGGACATGATTCGGTAATTAACCATATCTCCTTCATCCGACCACCAAATTTGACAAATGATATATTAAAATATATCAACACCAAAAATATCTACAATTTTAGTTCTTTACGCATCTTCAAAATTTGGTTGTATGTGACCAAAAAATACAATTCAATTCGATAGGTGAGGACTTGGTGTAACAACTTACCAACTCTTGGAAACTAGCATACCACTTGATTAACCCCTCCATTATTTGTTTGGACTCTAGTTTACTCCAAGTATTATAAATAAGCCATGCATTAAGCTTGTAAGAGAGGGGGTAGAGGGTTTCTTTATGCTAAGTTTTCTAGTATGTATGTTTTCTAGTAATGTAAGTTTTCTAGTAGTAATAGAAATGCATTCTCTAGTTTCTCTTCTATTTTTAGTATTTGATACTTTTATAATGTCTTTCTAAATTTCATTTTACTGAGGAAAAAGGGCGAATCTCTTGATTGAGGAAGATGAATGGTTATAAGGGTAGAAAATGTTTAAATATGTTGTATTATTATTTTGAGTTTTGATCCAAACCCTACTTGTTTTGTAGTGATTCTTGATTTATGTATCTCTAATGGTACAGTAAATACTTGGGTTCATTTAGCTTATTGTACGATTTTACCCCACTGACTGCTAATGTGAAACATTAATTTGTTGTTGGCGAAGGTGTGCATAAATACTTGATCCATAAGTAAGTGTTGGCGTTAAGAGATAATTTGGAATAGTAAGACAATACCATGATTACCTTATTGCATGAGCTATTTGATAATATCTTCTCATTAGAACCTTCATTATATATGGATTCCAATATTGACAATTAATAGAGGTAAAAAGAATAAATAACTGTTTCTCTCTCCAAAACTCAAGAGTGGATCCCTAATCCTCAGTACTTTTATTACTTTTATTTTTCTTTAGTTACAGCATACATTAATTGTTCATATATTTTGATTCACATAAATCCCATTTTTTTTAGAAATATAAACTTGAATTCTTCAAATAACTTCCTTGTGGATCGACCTCAAACTCATGAGAAATTTCTTACTTAATACAACCTGCACTTGGGTTTGCGAACTTAAAGTTGTAGCACCTTTTAAGGTACAAGTTTGAACTATTTGAAAAGTTCAAAGAATTCAAAACTGAGGTAGAGAGACAAACTGGCTCGAGTATAAATACTTTTCGATCGGATCGAGGAGGAGGAGAATACTTAAGCACAGAGTTTTTGGATTATCTAAAAGAGAATGAGATTCAATTATAGTGGACTCCTCCTACTACTTCACAACTTAACGGAGTTACGGAGTGCAGGAATTGAACCTTGTTGGATATGGTTCGATCCATGATAAGCTTCACTAATTACCTTTTTCATTCTTAGACTATGCCTTGGAAACAACGGCATACCTATTAAATAGGGTGTCATTTAAAGTCATGCCCAAAACGCCATATGAGATGTGGTGTGGCAAGACACTTTCCTATAAATACTTTAGGGTATAAGGTATGCTGCTTATATGAAGCAGTGAGTAGGAAATAAGTTGGATATGAGATCCAACTTATGCAAGTTTGTAGGGTATCTAAAGGAGTCTATTGGATACTATTTCTATGACGCCATAGAAAGGTGTTTGTTTTGAGGAACATCACATTCCTGGCAATGCTTAAATCTATCTAGATTCCGTTGGCCATATCCGCATATTATGGTTATGAGATATGGAAAATAGATGTGAAGATCGCTTTCCTTAATGCAAACATTAAGAAAGAGATTTATATGAAGCAATCAGAAGGCTTCATATCTAGTGGGAGCACGCAAAAGGTTTGTAAGCTCCAAAGATCCATTTATGGACTCAAACAAGCTTCGAGGAGTTGGAACATCCGATTTGATGAAACAATCAAAATATTTGATTTTCATAAGAATCCAGATAAACCATATGTTTACAAGAAGGTTAGTGGGATTGCAGTTATGTTTGTTGTGCTTTACATTGATGACATCATACTCATTGGGAATGATGTAGGGATGCTACAATCAACGAGGACTTGGTGGTCTAATCAGTTTTCTATGAAGAACTTGGAAGATGCATCTTTTATCCTAGGGATAAAGATCTATAGAGATAGATCCAAAAGAATAATCAGACTATCCCAATCCATGTACATAGACAAAGTGCTAAAAAGGTTTAGCATGGAGGAATCAAAATGAGAATTCTTGCATATGAGTTATGGGGTTTCACTCTCTAAACCTATGTCTCCCAAGACACATGAAGAGAGAGAAATGATGGCTCGTATACCTTATGTTTCCATAAAATAGGGAACATAATATATGTAATGTTGTGTACAAGGCTTGATGTTACACATGCTCTGAGTTTATGAGCAAATATCAGTCCAATCCAGGAGAAGAAAATTGGAAAGTCGTTAAGAAGATCCTCAAGTACTTGAGAAAAACTAAGAATATCTTTCTGATATACAACAATAGAGAACTAAAACTTGAGGGATATATAGACTCTAATTTCTAGTTCGATATAGACAAGTTGAAGTCCATGTCTGGATATAGATTCACCCTGAATGGTGGTACGGTCAGTTAGAAGAGTTCCAAACAAGAGACGACTGTAGACTCTACCACTGAAGCTGAATATATTGCTACATCAGATGCAGCAAAAAAAGTTGTTTGGATAAGAAACTTCATTCAAGGGTTGGGTGCAGTTCTATCCATTGTTGATTTAGTAATGATTTACTGTAATAATAATGGAGTCATTGCTCAAGCAAAGGGGTCAAGATCTCATCAAAGATCCAAGCACATAATGAGACGATATCACTTGATCAAAGAAATCATTGGTAGAGGCGATGTCATTGTGGATCGAGTTGCCTCAGTAGAAAATATAACAGACCCACTTACTAAGCCCTTAGCATAGAGGGTATTCGATGGACATCTCAAGAATATAGGCCTTAGATACATAAGCAATTGGAGCTAGGACAAGTAGGAGATTGTTAGAGTAAGTAAGATGCCCAACACCTCAATTAGTTTGGGTGTTTTTGAACTCTTTTCTTTTGTAAGAAAATTTTATTGAAAATTATATTAATAAAAAAAATTATTTATATTAAGTCTTGTATTTATCTTCCTGCACATTAGATAAAATTCTCAAATCAAATTTAGCTATGGGGCATAGTGGCGCATATCATGGCGATCAAGGAACATGCCTCTAAGATTTTGGTCTTAAATAAGTTCTGTTTCGAGGGCTTTTGGAGAGGGGACATCAAATAGCCCAGTAAGACTTGCGCATACGATGCATGCTCGTAAGACGAGGATGTCACATTCCATTAGTATTAGCATAGAGACACAAGTTCATTTATGTGGATGCTTGTTAGAGAACAAGTACACTGAACATAGCTCGCATGAAATTCTTAGTCGGAGACTTTACCTATCGAAATAAGAATTTCTATGTTGCGATAGTACACAACTAGTCCTCAAACTTGAGGCACAATGGTAGCCTTGTGTGCATCGTGTAGTGATATATCTTCTGATTGGCTGACAATCATAAAGGAGGTATGTTGGGTGTTGCACTGGTGTGCAAAGAAGTTTATCAGTAGCCAATATAGAATTCAACACTTGTCTTTTATTTAATAAGGGAATCTCCTATATTTTTATAATTCATGATTCAAAGGCCTTGGTCAAGGCAGGATGAATCTGGATTTATCAAGAATCATTGAAACTTGAAATGAAATCACAATTATTGAATCAGTTATCGTTTTGACTTGTAATCCATGTCCTAGATTCAATCGGGAGATTAGTTATCGAAAGAACCATACGCGTATGGTACTCGCAACTAAAATAGGTTTACTCACTATTTCACCTAAGACTAATTTGTCATGATTACTTGCTAAGTATTTTCATGGATGGTGAGGTTCTTGGAATTAAGAAGTTAATTTCAAGCAGATTAATTAATTGGATTAAGTAATTGGAATAATTATTATTCATATGTTACAAATATTGTAAGCCCACTACTAGCTTAGTAGTCAACCTAAGAGGGTAACACATTTTTATACAAAGCAACATTTCTATTTTTGGATTTTTTCAATGGTTGAAAATTAATTAATTAATATTGAAAAATAATTAATTTGGGGTTCTATTTATTTTAATATTTAAATTAAATTATTCGATTAAATAATTAGATTATTTAATTGGTCCTAATTTGATTAGGAGGCCCAATTAGACTAAATTATAATTAACCAATTAGATTGATTAATTTGGAATTAAATCAATTGAATCTATTCATAAACTTTTAAGTCCAAACCCAAAAATTAAAGTGTATCACTTAAGCCCATTAGAAGATAAAGAGGATAACTAAAATAAATATTATTTATTTAATTAATATATTTATATAATTAAATATATTGTGACCAATTTTTATGAGATAAAAATCAACCAGTAGCATTTTTTTATATAAATATATTTTTGATATATATTTGATATATATCTATCTTGATATTATTTGAAGAGTTCAAATTAAAATCAAGGATGTATGTAGACAATTTTTGATGACTAATGTAGTCTCATAAGTCCACATACATTAGAGAGAGAAAAGAGAAGATTTGTTGGAAAATTTAGAATCCTTCTAAGATTAAACTTTGAAGTTGTTCAAAATTGGCAAACCCTCCAAGAGTTGGAATAAAGCCAATTTTCGACGCCTATTAATAGGGGAGGGCCGAAAATTACTTCTTGAATTTTAGTAAAAAAAATGTTTTGTTTATCTTCTATTTTTCTCTCCAAGAAAATAAAAGAAAAGAAAGAAAAGAAAAAGTGTTTTCTTGAAAATCGTGATTTTCTTATTCTTTAAAAAAAATAGGTGGTTGATATTCTTTTCACTTCAAAATTTCAAAAACATAAAGAATTAATATTTATTGTTTTTGAAAGATTGTTCTTGATCCATCAATTGGATTAAAGGGCAAAATTACTCCTAATCTAGAATAGAAAATGATTTTAAGAATATTAGCGACTTGGTAGAGGGGAGACACGTGGATCCCTAGGAGTTCTGATAAACAAGGAATATAGCAATTGATTACTCCTACATCAACCGGAGTGCTTGAAAGGTATAATCCAAATTTAATATATTTATTTATATATATTCATTTAAATAAGCGCGATCGTTAGAATTATTTTCGAATCAAGGGGATATATTTATTTGATAAATCTATTTTTTTATAAAATTTTAATTTTTTGCTTTGTATGCCCCTGTGATTATAGAGAACCCAACAGAAAGGAACTTTCTTGTGAGCAGAGTGTGCATTTGAAAGAGGCCTTTAGATTCCACATTTACAAGTCTATGAGCTATCAAGATAGCTTGAAAGTTGCAATCAACACAAAACGAAGAAATAGACGAGAGAAAAGACAAGAACAAAGTGATAACTAAATAAAGAAAAACTAAACATGCCTAATCTAGAAAGAAAATATACTACAAATTCTAACTACGAAATTATTCGAAAGCAAAGGAAAAAAAGGTTTGAGTTACCTATCAAGAAGTACTTGTTTTATAGTCATCAACCTGACTATTTTCTTTGCTCAACCAGGATCTAGGAATATGTGTTTTTCATGCCAAGTCTTTGTGTGCTCCAAGAGTGTAGATAATTCTTCAAGATAGGTATGGTGAGGATGATCCAACACAACATGAAGGGATTTTTGTACATCAATGAATATATGCCTTATTACTAAGAATGGTCTTCCAAGCATGATAAGGATATGCTTATCTTTTTCCATATCAAATATGATAGAATCAGTAGAACACATGAGTTGGTCACCATTCTCAAGTACATCTTTAGTCACCCTAGTAGGTCTTGCTTTATCTGGTTTAAGCTTCATGAAATTAGACAACAGTATTAAATTAATGCTTGCGTCTAGATCACACAATGCTATTTTAAAGATAGAGTCTCGAATTGAGTAAAGAATAGTGAAACTCCCTGAATCTTTAAGTTGTGAGGTAGCTTCCTTTACAAGATGGCATTGCACTCTTCAGTAAATGCAATAGTCTCATAGTCCTTCAATTTTGTTTATGTGAGAGGATGTCTTTGTTATCTACCACAAAATTTGATACACTCTTGCTTTTTTATAGGAGTTGAGGATAAGTAACCCTCGATGATTGCTCTTAAGGAGAGCTTGGTTGAACTTCTTCTTAGCATTCTTTCTTTTCCACTAGAAGTGTTTATGTTGATGCCTCTTGTTCATCCTCGATGAATTTTTTCCTTGATGAAGTTTTCAACTCCCACAATAATAACATTACACAATTCTTCGCCCACTTTATTTACCTCAAGTGTGCAAGGTAAATTTTCTTGTTGTCCATGAGAAAACATATTGGCTAGCTCACTAATTTAGATTTCCAAGTTTTGAAATATTGTTGATGGATTTTGGAAACTATCTTCTGCCTTCATTATGAATTGAGTCGATGCTTCTTCAACGCTTGATTTCTTTTTATATGGTGAATAAGTAGGTTCAAGTAATGTTATATTGTGATCATTTCTCCATTAAAAATTCAGATGAGCTTACCATCCTTGATTACAGGTGTTGGAGAAAAGAGTGTCATGTTTCATTGTAATCCTACATATATTGAGCATGATCAGCCTGTGATGGTGCCAGTGGATTGCTCTCTCGATATTCTATTCTTGCATGGAAACCATCATACTACTCATGCACTGCAGCGCGTGTATAGATAGCATTTGCTAAAAAAATTCTATCCGCTTAGATAAAGCATTTACTTAGGCGGACAATGCAGCAAGTGTTTCTAATTCATGACTTCCAAAAGTCTTCATTGTCATGGTATATTCATTAGCCAATAATGTGTATAAGCTGCCATCTTATCCAACGACTAAACTAGAACAAAATAACAAAAATAAAGCAAATAAATGTTAAACTACAACTACATAAATCAATTTTCGATATTGTAAAAACATACCCCCCAGCAACGATGCCAAAAAATTGATGTGCGTGCAGTGTAATGCTTGATTAGCAAGTGTACTAATCGTAAATAATAAAGTGTGTGAGGAGAGGATTGTTGTGTCCTCTAGAAGGTGTAAACAAGTACCGAAAATAGACATTCTAGTTATATTTAACATATGGAAATTAGATGGATGATTTGAAAACTAAAATAAACTAATTAGCAATGCAAAATTAAAATCCAAGAAATATAGAAAAGTGAAAACCAACCTATTTCATTATGAGTTTCAAAAATTATGATTAGAATGAATATGCAATCATGCGACAATGGGATTTATGTATGTATTTGGTAGATTCTCTCAAGACTTACCAAATCTACTATTAACAGGTAATCGACAATATCTCTATTACGGGTTTAACTAATTAATAATGAATTAATTCATATGAACTCCACTAGCTTTCAATATAATCAAATTATGTCTATGATTATTGCATGTACTAATTTCTATATCTCTATATTAATTAGTCTATGATATGCATTACACAAGCACTTATTGCAACACTACCTCTCGGTCTTAATTATAATAATAAAGATCAATTTAAAGTTGGCCAAACTTGAAAATGAATTAAGATCATAATACATGCTCAACACAATTTAAAATATTATTAAATCATAAACAAGTCATTAACTCATAAATCTATAGATTAGCTTTTCAAGCCTTGACTAAGAAAATTTTGTTCATAGTGTAAAAGATCAAATACAATTTGGATACATCTATCATGGGTCTTTCACAATACCATTAGACTAAGCAAAATTTGTAAGAATTGAGAAAAATTACAACTTGGATTCTTCAAATCTTCAATCAATCTTCCTAGCCCATGGTGAATTTCTTCTCCCCTTGCTCCCAATCTCGGCCTCCTTTAATGGATGTGTGGACTAGTGTGCGGAAATTAAGAGAATTTTTATGTGGAAATAGAGAGAATTATGTGTGTAAAATATGTGTGGTATATAGATTATGATGAGATATATGAGAGTATGTATTGTATATGAATTGTGTATCTAATGAGGAGTGATGTGATATGTGTATCCAGGGTATGTATAATAATAAAGATGCCAAAAGTCACCATTTTGCACCACTTGTCAAAGCATTAAACAAAAGAAATTAAATCTATTACGCGGCTAGGCACCTCATTCAGTTTCAGGCACCAAAGTGCTCTATGGCAGAGCCTAAGCAAGATACCTTTAGTTTTGGGATCTGCATTGGTGCGTAGGTGCTAACATGTTTGTTTTACATCCTGTAATTGGCGCTTAGGCATAATAAAACATCGCTTAAGCGCAAGTTCTGTTCCGTATTTTAAAAAAAAAAAATCACCCATCATCTCCAAAATGATCCCTACACAAGAATTTATCAAAACTATATACAATTACCACTAAAATGCATGCTAAAACACATCAAGATCATGATGCTAATGGTATCAAAATTGCATCAAATTGTAAGCTTATCGGATAGTATCAAGAAATTTCTTCCACTTCTCTTAACATACACACAGTGATCTTCCTCGGCCATCGTAAAGCCTATCGTGGTGATAACTCGATAAAATCGATGGCATCATTATCTGGGCGATTATTTTAGTCCATAAATGGAATGTTTTATGTGGCACACTTTGCGCTCTTGTCCTATTTCCTTATTGGTTGATCCATACAGATCTTCTCATCTAGCTCTCCATTGAGAAATGTTGTCTTAATATGTATCTAAAATAATTCCAGATCTAGGTGGACGACAATAGCTAATATGAGGCCAATAGAGGCAAACCTCACCATCAGAGAGAATGTCTCTTCATAGTCTATACCTTCCTTTTGGGTATAACCCTTCAGCACAAGTCGAGCTTTATACTTGTTGATTGATACATCTGCCTTGCGCTTGACCTTTAGAATCCACTTGTCGTTGGTTTTGCATCTAGATGGAAGATCTACAAGCTCCTAAATATGGTTCTTAGCCATTGAGCTTAATTCTTCTTCCATAGCAACTATCTACTTATTTACATTACAAGAAGTTATAGTTTTTTGTAAGTAGATGGCTCATTAACATCCACAAAAGCATACATGAAAGATTTACAATCAATCTCATAACGTAGAAGGGGTATTATTCCATGTTTGCTTCTATGTATTTGTGGATTTTGAGAGTATTCTTACAGTAGGGCGTTCCTACTGACTCTGAGGTTACTTTCATTATCCCTATCAATTACTAGATAAGGTTGTGAAGCCTCATCCTCGCTAGGGACAAGAGTATCGCCCTGAGGATCTTGTAACTTGTATAGATCAAGGTCCTCTTTGACTCTACCGATGGTCAGAAAATACTCAAGAAAATTCACATCAACGGACTCAATTTTAGTCATTCCTCCATCAGGGTGTTCACTGTATATCAAATAGCCCTTTGAGGCTCACAATATCTTATAAAGATATGTTTGATTACTCTAGGACCATATTTCTCCATGCTTATAAGAAGTGTTATGAACAAACCTTGTTGACCCCCAAAGGCACAAGCCTTCCAAATTAGGCTTTCTGCCCTGACACAACTCATAAGGTGTCGAAGAAACTAATTTTGAAGGCACACGGTTCAATGTATAGGCAACAATCAAAATTGAATCTTCCCAAAATATTATTAAAATATTTTCTTGAGCATCATTGATCCGGCTATATCTTGATATGTTTGATTCCTTTCTCAGTAACCCATTTTATTGTGAAGTGTGTAGAATTGTTAATTGACTTATGATTCCTTTTTCCTCACACATATGTCTAAACTGATCAGATAAATATTATTGCCCTCTGTCAGTATAGAACTTTGAGGTTCTTATCTCTTTGATTCTCAACATCTGCCAACAATCACTTAAAATAATCAAGCGCTTCTCACCAACGAGATAAGAGATATAATGACCCATACCGCAAATAATCATCAATAAAAGTGAAAAAATAGGATACACAGTGTCATGCCCTCACATTCATTGGTCCGCAAATATTCGAGGAGACTAACTCTAGATAATGAGTAGGCCTGTTTGTGTTTTCGAAAGGCTTCTGGCAAGCATGTAATAAATGTTTTTGAATTTTTAAAATAACTCGAATTAAACACGATGTTTTTATTTTTCTTTAATAAAGCGATGTATTGCCAATTTTTTTTCTATTTTAATAGAATTACACTATAGGAATTTGTTTTTCTTTTTTATAAATATATAATTTTATAAAATATTATAATTTTTATTGACAAGCTTCATACATAAATGTATTATTTTTTTGAATTAATTAAGTATTTTATATTGGTATATTCTTGAATTAATCGCGTATTTTAAAGGCAAATTTTGTTATGTATATGAGATTTTTTTGATTTTTTTATAATTAACTCGAATAATACCCATATTATGAATATTAAGAGCTAACTATTATTCTCAAAGTTAGAATTTGTTACTATGCTGGCAGGCTTTTCCCGCCAAACATAGTTCACAGACATGAAGGTTGGCTTTAGCAAGATAGCTCAAAAGGCCTTCTCGAGCTAACCTAATCATTCTTTTTTTATTCTATGTGCATGCCAATAAACATAATCATAAATAACATCCACAATAGAAGAAATATAAGAAACACAATCATTGAATAATTCTAGTGTGAAAAATCTTTTATTCATAAATCCGCCATAAAGGTCTTTACCAAGAAAATAGACAAACTAGTTTGCTCAAATAGGAAAGAAAAACCATGTCCTAAAAGTGTAGTAACTGAAAGTAAATTACATCATATGCTAGGTTCATATTGCACATCACTATGCAGTAACTCGCACCCACTGTTAAGCTTGAGTTGGTATATTCCAACTCCAAGGACCTCTTTTTGTACGATATTCCCCATAATAATGTAGTGGCTACAAGTTGGCACTCGATGATAATTTACAAATCCTGCTCGATCCCTTATCACATGTTTCGTTGCACTTGTGTCTACAATCCGACTAAGGAGAGAATTAGCAATAAAGACATGCGAGCAAATAAAAAAACTAAGAGAGCTAGTTGCAAATGTTACCTTCTTTGACTCAGTGCAATCACGATCGAAGTGCCCAACTTGTTGCAGTTATAGCACTTGACTTTTTTTTCCACCCCTCTTGCTTTGGTGATGTTTTATAGCCTTATCACGTTACGGTCCAAGTTTTGGCTTTGCCTATTGCTTTATCTAACATCCTTTTGCTTGTTCTAAAAAATTTACCTCTGTTGTGCTAACTCTACCCAACATATGCGACAAGAGCAGCTGCTTGTGCTCGTTTCAACTTTTGGCAATCAACCTCTAGCTTAAGATGAATGGTTATATTGTTAAATGTCTAAATTTACTTATTATGCATTAGAACAAGCTTATCATGTCCCCGGGTCTACTTAGGCAGAGTGACCTTAGGAAATCCAAAACTTGTTGTTCATTAGTGAACTCACATTTCACATTTTGAAGCTCTTGGATGTTATCTTTCATCACATCAGATGTTGGGTCATCGAGTGCTTTGGGGTAAGTATGTACTGATTAAACTTGAGGGTAAGTGCCCTCAGTCTTGTAGTTAAAGTTCTATCATACGTGACTTTCAACACATCCCATAGCCCCCAGCCATAGGATACTTCTCAAACTCACAAATTAGATTATCGTGCATATAGCTTAACATAGTAAAGCACACACTCTTATTTTGATCCTACCACTTATTATACGCATCCATATCACGACGATATTGACAATTTATCCATTTTCCGACTAAATTAGCATAGGCATAGTAGTGGTAAGATGATAACGGATCTTTTCTTTATGCAACAAATATTGGATTTTCCTATGCCACATTGCATAGTTTCGGCCATCTAATTTGCTAGTGCCATAGAGGTTAAAAAAAGTTGTTTATGCCCTATTATTGTATTTTTTATGTGCAATGTTAGGTAATGGTCTAAAATTTTATTCTGGATTCAGTTAAATTTTTATTATTTTCTTCAGTATAGTGAGATTGAAAATTTATCTACCAAAGCTAGTAATCATCTCCCACTGAATTAAAGATCATAATAAAAAATTATCAATCAATAAATCAAATACACAATGTCCATAAAATTGTGCATGCATAAATATATGAATAACATTAAAAATTAGGTTAACATTTTGTGCGGCATGTTGAGATAATTGTTGGTAGATGGTGATTATTAATGAACATATCCCAAAAAAATACATGGCCTCCAAATGAAATTATATTTTTCAAGACTTACTAGATCAATCTAAAATTGGAATGCTGCATTAGCACCATCTCCACTAATTAACTCTCAAATAAATAAACTATAAAAATATCATATAATATACATGGGCACCCAAAATGTCAACTCCTATACCATTCGCATTTACAATCTTCATATTGTAGTAAATTCCACAAGAACAAAAATTGTAATTAAAAAGACACTTTTTTTAAGCCTATAAATTATTCTAATTTCTATCCAATCACAAAGGTGGCTTAAAAAATAATTGTGAATTATAAATCTATCAGAAAAAATAAAAATTTCTTTTTGCTTTTTGGCAATTTTTTTATTTTTTATTACTATTTTGGCTGCCAAATAAGCCTTTAAGGGCTTAGGGTCCCACACACCCAATACCATTGGGTATGCGAACTGGTGCACGCCCTATGGCGCTTTTCTATTGGCATGTCAGGTATGCCAGCTGGCATTAGCATGCTAGTTAACGTCGGCCTACTATAATTTTTTACTAAATCTAAAGCACTTGGAATTTTGCACTCAACTATTTTTTTCGACGCATTTTTCAGCAGATTCTTTACAAATTCAAATATTTCTCAATTCTTGTCTGCTTTTGACCGATAATATACTAATTTAACCATCTTTTCATGCTCTACTGATTCAATTGTTGAGCATAAAGTAAATGAGTCTTTTAACTAGGGCTCAAAATTTCTCCCTAATGGCTCATGCGATTTTCACCAAATTAAATATGCATTTCACATGTTAAAAAATACAACATATAGTGCAAAACTCATAGCCTAAGTTTCATGCTTGAATTAAATTAAAAAAATTCATAAATATTAAGCATAAAAATATACTCATGCATTAAGTCAATTAAAACAACAAGGTCGAGCCGTATTGGCTCTTATACCTGTAGGAAACTTAATGCGCATATAACCATCTAAAATTAAGGGGAATTGATATTACCTTTCAATGCATCAGATGATTAATCGATTCAACCAGACCAGAGACTCGCCTATAAGCTTCTCCAAACACCACGAAAAGTACTACGCCAAAGTCCTTCTCGTTCCAATGGATGCTACCAAACTATCCACTGTTGTTTTTTACATACATGGAGGAACTCTCTTTATTTGGTAATGCTCCAAGAGAAACATAGAGAGAAAATACATGGAAAGAGAGGGTTTTTTCTATTTGGAAGAAGTAATGATTGTGATTCACTTGTTGGGATATAAAGTTTTATTTCAAGATATTTCTCCATCTCCTTTCACAATTAGAATCCAACTAGGAGATACAAAAAATCATCGATATCACAATAGGATCATTCAAATATGGGTGCACATCTAAATGCACCAATAATTTATTTTCAAATATGTGTTAACAAGTGTTTTATAAAAATGGAGCACATTATTACAAAATGGGGTGTGGCTTTGAAGATACAGTTGAAAATTGGTGTTTTTTGGATACATTTTGCAAATCATCTGGGAAAAAAAATTGAATTGAAAATGCTAAAATAATTCTAAATAATGAATCCCAATTTGACAAAATATATTTACGAATAAAGAACTTAAAAATCATATTGCCAAAAGGACATTGTCGAGGAACCTTTTGGTTGGGTTGGTGGGATTGGGCTTACTGAAAAATTAATATAATGAATTTCTAGCCCATTAGGGAGCAATTTAATAAAGCATTTCGTGGTCGGATTACTTGTAGGACTAAAAAAGCATGATCTTTAATTTGACAATTACAAATTGTAATTGCCATTCATTATTCTTTTTCTTTTCTTTTTTTTTTCTTTTTGGCTCTCTCTCTCTCTCACTTTTTCTTCCCTCTTTTCTCTCTCTTTTTCTTCTTCAGTTCACACCAGTGCTTTTAACCGTGCTTCTCAACTAAGCCAAGGTTTTTTTAACAGTTTATTATAAATTAAAAATTAAGTTAACTGATTACCGTGTAAATCCATGATATTAAAATTTTATGCAAAACCGCAATACAAATGTGCAAACTTTGATCAGAAATGCAATCAAACCAACAAACGCTGTCAAGCACTACGTTTCCTGAAATTTAAACTTTATTTTGATAAAAACTTAAGACGCAGAATTAACCTGCATCTTTGAAAAAAATTTTAAAAAGCAAAAAATATATGACACCGTCACTATCAGCGACGGCTGACACCCTCGAATAAAAGGCTGACTCCCGGTCAACCTTCTAATGTTAGGTCGCGTCAATTTTATTTTATAGTTGACGCAAATTAACATTCACGGGCGAAAGCAGTTATAACAGCCTCTTTGTTCATTCAGCTCTCAACTTCTCAACTTCTTCATTTTCTTCCTCCATCTTTCAGTCAAGTTTTCATTTCCATAAAAGAACCAAAAAATGAATGTTTATTTTTTTGCAGAAAAACTTTGAACTTAAGACGGTGTTCTGCATCAATTTTCTTACTAGTAAGTTTTTTATCAATATTGTATCATATCTATTGTATAGTATTGTAAAGTAAAATTTTATATCTAATTAAACTAATTAATTTGTACGGTTTATGGATCAATATAATTTGAACAATTAAGCCGTGAGTTTATTTTGTGGAGTGAATACGTAAGATTTCAATATTATGTTAGACTATAGTTTAATTTTTTTTGATCATATAAGTTATTGATATGTGATTTAATTACTTATGTTGTTAAAAATTAATTTTTCGTTTACAAAATCTTTTTGTACTATATAGCATGAGATATTTGATATTTTTCATGTTTAGTTAGTTATTAAATGTACTTTGTTTAGAGAATCAATTGGCCTCATAAGTTGGCTTTCACATTCCTTTATTTTTTATAACTCCCTCACTCAATATAGCTAGCCTGTACATCCAATATTGTGTATTGGATTTATGGCGGCGTTATATATATATATATATATATATATATGTGTGTGTGTGTGTGTGTGTGAGAGAGAGAGAGATTTAAACAACTTAAGTTAAGGTTAGGTGGATTGAAGAAAAGCACGAAGGTTTATCTAATAATGAATATTTGGTGAAATGGATATAAAAATAAAATCACTTAATTTAATTAATTAATACTATTTATTTATTACTAAATATGTATAATTATTATAAACATATTAAAAAATAGCAATTATTATAAAGTATGATAATAAAATTTAATAATTAATGGTTATATAATTAATTTAAAAAATATGTTATTTATATATCTCAAAAGTAACAATAATAACACATTTATAATACATTAATAGTTTTTATTAATAATATTAATTAATTTTATTACTAAACCACATTTTGACATTTTGATTTCAGTTGACATCATTTTTGAATTCGTAGGAGAAAGAGTTTTTCTAAGAAAAACGCTTTTAACACTGCCCAATACCCCTTTCTTTTCTAAAATTTTTTTACGAAGAAGCTTTTTTAATGCAGAAGTATGTTTTTTTGGAACTACCATTTAAATAAAAAATATGAGATTACTCATTGGTATAGTTGGATATGAAAGACTTCTATTGTTAAAAAAAAATCTGTATTTTTCTAATTCATTATGTATTTCTTTTCTATATAATATTTTTTAAAGAAAATCTGAAAGAATAGATAAGATGGATGAAAGATATGGAAAAATCACATAAATTATTACTAATTTTTTAAAAAACAAAAAAAAGAATCTATTTTGATTGTGACACTAACTCACATGTACGATTAATGTTTTTCTTATAACATGTGCTTTTTATTATGATATAGGTTCTGACTAGATTTAATATTATATTTAAGAAATAAATTATTTTATGCAGAATTAAATGTGTATAGTTTTTATGATAATAATTATGTTATTGAATATTGATATGATCTTGTATGTACTGATGCATGTTAGTTTATGTGAGTAAGTATAAATGCTTAAATTCTTAGACTGAATTTTTTTATGCATGTTACTTTATGTGATTAAATAGAAATGCTTAGATTATTGAAGTAATTTTGATGCATGTTTGTTTATGTGAGTAAGTAGAAATGCTGAGATTTTTAGATAGAAAAACTTTGATGCATATTAGTTTATGTGATTGAAAAAAATAATGAATTTATAATTAGATGTTTCAATTGATAATCTATACCATCTTTATATGTACAATTTATTTCATTAAATAAAGACAATTATGAAATAATATATTTAGAAAATAATTTATTTAACAAAAATGAGAAACTATATCAAAAATATTGATAATATTTAAAAATTAATCATCATAACCTTTACAATTTTTTTTTTAATTTAGTATGTAAGTTAGTACTATTAGAAAGAATTAATATTTAATTATTAAATTTTAAAAATAAATTGTTTGATAATAATAACATTATATATGTGCAATATTTATCATTTAACAATTATATTATTTATATATCTTATTTTAACAGGAATTAAGAAAATATCATTAATAATTTAATTATAGTAATACTATGATAAGTAATAACTTAATAAATAATAATGTAATTATGTCTTTAAGTAATAAATAATAAAATTACACATTAATTATGTGTTTATAATAATTATGTAATACTTTTTATATAAATAATTGCAAATATTATATATTTCATTGACAATAATTTTTCATCTAAATATATACTATTAGACATTAATAATTTTTATAAATAATTAATATTTGTAATCATATAAAAAATATTATATATTCACAATCAAATTACTTAACCTAAGTTATTTATATAGCTTATTATGCACATATGTATATATTATAATCATATTTATACTAACTATAATGAATAGGTAATGGTAAAAAATACTATGTATTTTTAAAGAAAATTAACTTTTAATTCATATATAATGAATTATAAAATAATATTAATAATTTATATTTAATTAAATAATATTAATAATCTATATATTATTGTAGTTTAAAATAGATATAATAATAGAATAACTTGATTAATTAATTAATATTATTGATATTAATTAATAATAATATTAATTAATTATATACATAAAAAATTATTACATAGCGCATTGATTAATAATTATTTACGTAGATTAAGTTTATAATTTAATATTTATTATCTATATATCTAAAAAATAATATTAATAGTGAATTATTTACTAATTAATTATATAATAAAATTATAAAGTAACATTGATAAATAATTTATTAACTATTTATAATAATAATAATTAATTAATAGTTATTTTATTAGGTGTGTATTTATGATATTAATTAATTAATAGTTATTTTATTATGTATGTAGTTATAATATTATTATATAAATACATTATTAACTTATATATCTTTTAAACATAACAAAAATACATTATGAAGTAGTATTGAACATTAATTAGTAATATAATGTAAATAATTTATATTAAAGTTGTAATCATATTGTTAATAAAGTTCCATATACTTTTAAATTAAAAATAGTATGTATTCATATCAAATCAAAACATCGATCTTATGATGCAGTTTGGAGGTCAAACTATACAGGATGCTTATTTGGCGATATATGATCGTCATCCGATTGGAGCTAGGAGAATGTGTTGTAGGACATTTTTTTCGAATTGCTATTGAGATTGTATAACAGATGATGGGCATTGACAACAATCAATTCTTGTTGAAAGTATTCGCTAAGTATTGTTTGAACAATATATCGTGGCTATACCAATTTGTGGTTTTCTTGGATCCAGAGGTGGATAATTGATGTCTGGATATTTTGTTGAGATAAAACAATTCCAGCATAATCTTGCGCCCGAGATCCCAATGTATAATGAGGAGGGCTCATATATGTCGTTTCTAAGAGATGATAGTATGTTTGATTTGCCTACAGTTATGCAAAGGATGGCAAGTGTTGGGATCAATGACTTCTATGCAGGTGCTTTAACCTTCGGACAAGAGAATATAGGAGTCTATCATCAAAATATTGAGTGTGGTACTAATGTAGAACCTAAAAATGCATACACCGAGGAATTGCCTGACCATGCATACACCAAGGAATTGCCTGACTGGTCGATAATTTTGCTGATGAAGAATATGTTAATTCCGAATTCGATGGGAGTGGATCCTATGGTATAACCAATGATAATGATGATGATGTTCAGGTTGATGTTACTGACATGTCGGAGATGTAAGAGCAACATAATGCAGCAAGTGTCAGTATATACACCAATGTCTTCTACAACAAATAACTGTAGCCTTTACCCGACCATTCCATTCTTCACCACAATGCATCCAAAAATACTTGTTGATTCAATTGATATTCCAAACGA
>CM033107.1:11035833-11086517 GCA_019321725.1 Paulownia fortunei | reverse complement strand
ATAAAGAGCATAGAAAACATGACTACGATGACCTGGGATAGATTTAAAGAGTTACTTTGAAATAAATATTTCACAACTCCATTTCGTGCAATGAAAATGAATGAATTTATATATCTGTGGTAGGGTGTTATGACAGTTGGGGAGTATATTTGCAAGTTTGAATAGTTGTCCCGATTTGCCACATATATGGTCAGCATTGATGCATTGAAGGTTGAAAGATTCCTTGAAAGCTTGAGACTAGAGTTATATAGGGATGTGTAGGGAGTAACATATTTGTACGTTGTTCAAAGAGCATTAGTTGCTGAACAAGCTGAACTAAGAATTGCTCTCGCTGAGAAAGCTCGATACCAATTCAAGAAAGGACAAGGGCATAAATGGGTTGCAGGTGAGAAAAATAGACCTTTTCAAGCTCAAAATAAAAAATCTAATTTCAAACCAAGGGCAACAATAGTGGGATGAAAGTAAGCGCCAAAGGGTAGATCAAAGTAAAGCACCAATGCTATAATCTACATGCCCTAAATGCGATAGCCAGCACAGTGGAGCATGCCCAACAGATTTTAGAACATGCTACATGTGTGGAAAAGTCAGACATATTTCCAGAGCATGCCTAAAAAATCTAAATCTTGCAAGACAAAAGAAAGTGTCGGCCAGAGTTTTCACCATCACTAAAGCGGATGCAAAGGCAAACCCATCTATGGTAATAGGTAAACTATCTATCTCTAGTACTCCAACATTCTTATTATTTGATTATGGAGCTACACATCCATTTGCATCCACTGAGGATGTGTGGAGACTAGGTAGGGTACCTGATACAACTAAGGTTGGTTATAATGTAATGATTCCCTTTGGAGATTCCAAACAAACTAACCAGATTTTGAGAGCTTGTGAAGCCATGACCAATGCCCCACTTGGTCCTATACAAGGTAGAGAACTATATGGTCATCTGATTATATTGGCCATGAATGACTATGATATCATTTTGGGTATGGATTGATTGTCAAAGTATGGTACTACTATAGATTGCCAGAAAAAGACAATGATATTTCAACCTTCTGAAGAAGAGACTTTCACTTTTATTGGGATCGTGAGAAGATTTAAATTTCTAGTAATATCAGCATTGAAAGCAGAAAGATAGTTGGATAGTAGTTGTGAAGGGTTTTTGGTAAGTGTCATGAATATAGAAAAACAAGACTCTCCAACCCTCAGTGAAGTGTCAGTGGTTTGCGAATACCCTGAAGTGTTTCTAAATGATCTCCCTTGGCTACCACCCGACCATGAGATAGAGTTTGTTATTGACCTATATCTGGGAACATCTTCAATCTCTAAAGCTCTGCACCGAATGGCTCCACCCGAGTAGAAAGAATTAAAGATACAATTGCAGGAGTTCTTAGATAAAGGATTTATCAAACCTAGCTTGTCACTGCGGGGTGCACCAATTCTATTTGTACGTAAGAAGGATGGTATGATGAGATTGTATATTGACTACTGAGAATTAAACGAAGTCACAATCAAGAATAAATATCCTCTACCTAGGATTGATGATTTATTTGATTAGCTTTAGAGTGCAGCTATATTTTCGAAGATTGATTTGCGATCCGGATACCATCAATTAAAAATAAAAGAAGCTGACATCCCCAAGACAACATTTAGCATGATATATGGACACTATGAGTTTCTGGTGATGCCATTTTGGCTGACTAATGCTCCAACAGCCTTTATGGATTTGATGAACCAAATATTTAAAGACTTTCTTGATGAATTTGTTATTATATTTATTGATGATATTCTAATTTATTATAGTACTAAAGAAGAGCACACATAACATTTAAGAAGGGTATTAGAAGTTCTGAAGGAGAAATAGTTGTATGATAAATTTAAGAAATATGAATTCTAATTGGACCGAATGGTATTTTTGGGACATGTTATATCAGGAGCATGAATATTGGTGTATCCAAGTAAAGTTGAAGCTATTAATAACTGGTCACAACCTAAGAGTCCTTCAGAAGTATGTAGTTTTCTGGGTTTAGATGGATATTATTACATATTTGTGGAAGGATTTTCCAAGATTGCTTTTTCTCTGACTCAGCTAACCAGAAAAAGGGTAACATTTAAATGGACAGATTCCTATAAACAAAGTTTTCAGAAAAGATTGACATCAGCACTAATCTTTTTGATCCCATCAGGCCTGGAAGGTTTTATGGTTTATAGTGATGCTTTGAAAAATGGGTTGGCCTGCATTTTGATGCAAAATGGTAAAGTAATTGCATATATATCCAAACAACTTAACGAGTACAAAAGAACTACCCCACACATGATTTGGAGCTCATTGCAATGGTATTTGTACTTAAAATATGGAGACATTATTTGTGTGGTGAATGGTGTGAGATATATACTGGTTACAAGAGCTTAAAGTACTTATTTACACAGAAAGAGTTAAATATGCAACAACGAAGATGGTTAGAGTTGGTGAAAGACTATAATTATGTTATTAATTATCACCTAGGAAAGATTAATGTTGTAGCTGATGCATTGAGAAGAAAATCAACATAAAATATGGCAGCAATGGTTTTGATTCAGAAACCAGAATTAATTGATTTATAGAAAATGAACGTGGAGATTATACAAAAGGGATCCATAGAGGAAAAATTAGCAGCTCTGACACTTCAACTTACTTTGATTAATAAAATCCAATTGGGACAACAAGTTGATGAATATTTTGCCAAAGTGAAGAAGGATATCGCTTCAAAAATGTCTTTTGATTTTAAGATATCCCAAAATGGTGTTATGTAATTTAGAGGATGATTGTGTATGCCTAATATGAACAATACTCTGAAGGATATGCTAGTAGAAGCTTATTTAACACTATATTTACTACATCGAGGAGCTACTAAAATGTATAAAGATTTGAAAATGCGTTACTGGTGGTCAGGTATGAAAAAGGATATTGGTCAGTGTGTAGATCAATGTTTAACATGTCAACAGATAAAGGTAGAACATCAAAGACCATCGGGAAATTTGCAACCTTTACTCATTCTAGAGTGGAAATGAAAAAGAATTACTATGGATTTTGTGATACGTTTGCCTAAGACTATTAAGGGTTATGATGTTATTTGGGTTATTATTGATAGGTTGACCAAATCTACTCATTTTCTTCCCATTTGTTCTACTTATTCTATGGATCGTTATGCCCAGATATATATACAGGAAGTGGTCAAACGTCATGGTGTATCGCTATCTATTATTTTTGACAAAGACTCAAGATTTTTGTCTACCTTCTGTAGGAATCTACACAAGGCATTGGGGACACAACTATCATTCAATACTGCATATCATCCTCAGACTGATGGACAATCTTAACGAATAATACAATCTTTGGAAGATATGCTCAGAGCTTATGTATTAGACTTTCAAGATTAATGGAGCAAATTTCTACCTTTGGTTGAATTTTCTTATAACAACAACTATTAGTCCACTATTTAAATGGCTCCCTATGAAGTGCTATATGGCAGAACATGTAGGTATCTAGTTTACTGGGATGAGGTTGGTGAAAAGAAGTTGTTAGGCCTTGATATGTTTCGTGAAATGACATGAGTTGTGTCACAAATTAGGGAAAGAATAAAATCGCCCAGAGTCAATAAAAAAGCAATGCAGACCAAAGAAGAAGGGCATTGGAGTTTGCAATAGGAGATCAAGTACTTCTAAAGGTGGCTCCAATGAAAGGGATTATGTGGTTTGGGAAGAAAGGAAAGCTTAGTTCAAGATATATTAGTCCATTCCTAGTAAGTGAAAGAATTGATGATGTTTCATACAGACTCAATCTACCTGCATTAATGTCTCAAGTACATAATGTATTTTATGTATCGAAGTTGAGAAAATATATTGCAAACCCATTTCATATTTTGAAGAATGAACCAATTGAGTTGAAAGCCGATGTGAGAAGTAAAATAACTCATAAATAAGAAAATTCCAAAAGTTAAAGTGCTATTGAGGAATCTGTCAACAGAAGAAGCTACATTGGAGAGAGAGGATGAAATGAGAGTATTTATAACTAATTTAGTAAGTAAATTTCGGGGATGAAATTTTTATGAGGGAAGGATATAATACCCAAGCCCCACACTACTCACTTGGCCAATATAATGCATGCATTACGTACTAATTTTATATGCTACTTGCATTTATATCGATATTGTATAATTCATTTCATTTTATATGACATTCTTGAATATTAAACTTAATTCTAAAGCTCTCGCACGGTATTAGTTATTGAATTTCCTAACCTAAGTGGTTGATTTTATATTGAGATAAGAATAAATTTAAGTATCAATATAGTAAATAGTGGTAGGTTACACGTGGTAACCTTAGGAGTGTGAAAGGTGTCACCAAAAAGTTTATAGGAAGTGAGTCAGTTCAATTAAGAATTTCAATATTATATGTATAATTAAATCATATACTTGGGATAATTAAACATACAATACTATAATTTAAATTTTATATAACTGGGTTCATATGTTTGTAACACTATCGAAGCCCAAACTTATCAATCGTGTAAGAATCGGTGATTTATTAGGTGAAGAATCTAATGAACGGACATAGGAATTACCTATGGAAATGAATGGTGACCAAGATCGGTGGCAACCGAAAAAAAATGGGTGAGATACACAATATTAGGGTTGCAAGATAACGGGAAAAATTAGTTTTTACCCCTACATGCCACCTCAAGGTTATACCACCTCATGCTTAGACTTTTCAAGCTAGCACCTCAAGCTATTCTTCACTCTTAAGCTACAGCCACGACTTGAACCTTTTTTGGCACCACTTCAACTTCCAAAGACATAGAGAAAGCTCTCTAAATAGGTCCTAAGTGATTCCAATAGAAAAAGGAAGCAAAACAAGCAAAGGGGATGAGAAATAAACAAATTCAAGTAGAAAATTGTGCAAGACGAGCTTGACCTATTGGTTTGGCCTTAGTTTTCAAATTCTCTTGAGATTTTTATGGCTTATGAAGCTTTTAATATTATTTATAACTATGTTAGGATGTTATTAGATAGACTTTGGTGCACAGTTATATTGTTCTCCATGTTGGCTAAGTGTGTTAAAAAGTTGAGAGTGAATAAATATGTCTAAGGATGTCAAAATTAGAATGTGGAAATTTGTCCCATTTTACTTGTTAACATGTTTCAACATATCTACAATGTAATTGATTTTTATTATTTAGGGACTTGTTATAAGAGTTATAGCACATCAATTAGGTGATCTTAGAACACGTTCAAATGGGAAATTAAGGTACTTTAAGATATTTCCTAAAGTTCTAGCTTCTAAGTTGCAATGTTTGATTATTACCTAGTTAATTTAAGATTCAAGGTGTTTGTATGATATTAGGAGTAGTAAAATTGTCAATTAAGGATTTTAACTCATATAATATATTTTAACAAATTATTCTACACCTAAGGTTGGGGAGGAACACTAATTAACCTAGACATGAACAAGTGTAAGGTAAGTAAAAATCCATTTGCAACTATAGTACATGACATAATATTTCTTGGAATATCTATACTATTTGTGATGTGATGTTTGAAGAGGTGTAATAACAAGTATATTAAGTATCGTTTGATTATTCATATTATGCAGAGCTCTTTTCGGTGCATAGTAGGTGGGCCAAGGGCCCAATGAAAAAAATGATTTTGAATAAATTGTTTTGATTCATGAGCAAGGATTCTTAGCATGATATCTTATAAATATTTTGCATATGTTTCACATCATTTTTAGCATGCACGGTTTTTACTTACTTGGTGTTAGCTCATGTAGTTCATGCATTGTAGGTAAGCATGGTGATACCTGAGACTCTGAAGCTTACTGGGCTGGTTGTTGGAGCTCCTACAGGTTTCTGAGGACCATTATACATAGATGACGACCTGTTAGGCTATTTTTGTTCACTTGTTTTGATTTTGGAGTTACTGTAATATATATCTTAGGACTTGGACTACATTTTTCTTTTGAAACTTTGTTGTATATAAGTCTGTAAATAGAGTGGTTGCTGTAAGTATTATGCTTTTATGTAAATGGTCATATTTTTGCAAATATGTATATTTATAGGGTTATGTGTGAAAATAGTGTATCTGTTTAAAAATGTTCTATCATGTTAAATTGTACTATATATATAGCTATTGGGTAGTGGGTGTTACTGTCCTTTCGACAACTAATCTCTCGAATGAATCTAGGACATGGATATAAGTCTAAACCCTAAATGATTCAATAACTGTGATTCCATTTCAAGTTTCAATGATTCTTTATGAATCTGAATTCATCCTGCCTTGGCCAAGGTCTTTAAATCATGAACTATGAAAATACAGGAGATTCTCTTGTTAGACAAAAGATAAGTGTTGAATTCTATGTTAGCCATTGACAAACTTCAATATACACTAGTGCAACACCCAACATACCTCCTTTGTGATTGTCAAGCAATCAGAAGATATATCAAAGTGCTACAAGATGCACACAAGTCTACTATCATGCCTCAAGTTTGAGGGCTAGCCGTGTACTATCACAATACTTAAATTCTTATTTCGACAGGCAAAGCTTCCAACTACAAATTTCGTGTGGGTCATGTTTAATGTACTTGTTCTCTAACAACCACCCACATAAATGCACTTGCATCTTTATGCTCATATCGATGGAACGCCATATCCTCATCTTACGAGCATGCATCGTATGCGCAAGTCTTGTTGGACTATTTAATGTCCCATCTCAAAAGGGCCTTCACTCAGAACTTATTTATGACCAAAACCTGATAGGCATGTTCCATGATCGCCATCATATATGCAACCATGACCCGTAGCTAAATTTGGACTAAGGACTTTATGTAATGTGTAGAAAGATAAATGCAAGACATAAGATAAAAAAAATTTCTTTTTCTTAATATGATTCCTAATAAAATTATCTTTCAAAATAATTAAGTACAAAACACTCAATCTAGTTGGTGTTGGGTTCGCTATAATTACAAAGGCATGCGCAGTGGAAAATTAATTTTTTTATCAAATATAAATTTATCCCCTTACTTCGAAAGCTATTCTAACGACCGCGCTTATTCAAGTGAATATATAGAACAAATATATTAATTCAGATTATACCTTTCGTGTACTCCGATTGTTGTAGGGAATGAAATAATCAATTACTTATTAGAACTCTCAAAACTCGCAAAGATCCAAGTGTCTCGCCTCTATCAGGTCCACAATATTAAAAATAACACCAATTAAAAGGATTCGCTAGTATCCGTTTAATCGTTTACTAATCTAGATCTAGAGTAAATTTTGCCTTTTGATCCAATTATTGGATCAAGAACAAGCTTTCTAGAATAATAAAGATTGATTCTTTAAATTTTTAAAACTTGGATATAAAGAGAATATCAAGAAACTAGTTCTTTTTAAAGAACAAGAAAATCAAGATTGCAAGAAAACACTTTTACTTTTTGTTTCTTTTCTTTTCTTTTCTTGGAGAGAAAAATAGAAGACTTAAAAAAATAATTTTTTGCTAATTATATATGTAATTTTCGTCCATCCCTATATATAGGGGCTGAAAATTTCTTCTACTCCAACTTTTGGAGAGCTTTGCCAATTTTGAACTACATCAAAGTTTGATCTTGGAACGATTCTAAATCTTCCAACAACTCTTTTTTTTTTCTCTCTAATGTATGTGGACTTGGTTGAGACTACATTAGTCATCAAAATTGTCTACATACATTCTTGGTATTAATTTGAATTCTTCAAATAATATCAAGATGGATATATATCAAATATATAACAAAAATATATTTATATATAAATATGTTAATTAAACAAATCATATTTATTTAATTTATTCTCTTCATATTCTAGCGGGCTTCATAAGTGATCTACTTTAATTTTTGGGTTTGGACTTAAAAAGTCCACAAATCAATCCAATTGATTTAATCCCAAATTAATCAATCCAATTTATTAATTATAATTTACTCGAAGTGGGCTTCCTAATCAAATTAGGTCAAATTAAATAATCAAATTACTTAATTAAATAATTTAATTTAATCATTAAATTAATTATAATCCTTAATTAATTAATTAATTAATTTTCAACCATTGGATAAATCCCAAAATTAGAAATGTTACTTTTCATAAAGATGTGTGACCCTCTTAGGTTTACTACTAAGCTAGTAGTGGGGTTGCAACATTTGCAACTTATAAATAACAATTATTTCAATTAATTAATCCGCTTAGAATTAACTCCTTAATTTCAAGAACCTCACTATCCATGGAAATACCTAACAAGTAATCATGGCAAACTAGTGTTAGGTGAAATAGCAAATAAAACTATTTTAGTTGCGTGTACCATACACGTACGGTCCTTCTGACAGCTAATCTCCTAATTGAATCTAGGGCATGGATTATAAGTCGAAACCTTAAATGATTCAATAACTGTGATTCCATTTCAAGTTCCAATGATTCCTGATAAATCACTTTGAATCACGAACTATGAAAACATAGGAGATTCTCTTATTTAAAAAGACAAGTGTTGGCCACTCACAAACCTCCATGCACATCAGTGCAATACCTAACATTCCCCCTTTGTGATTGTCAACCAATCAGAAGATATATCAAAGTGCTGTAGGATTCACATAAGGCCACCATCATGTCTCAAGTCCGAGGACTAGGCGTGTATTATTGCAACATATAAATTTTTATTTCGATAGGCAAAACCTCCAGCTAAGAATTTCTTACGGTGACATCCTCGTCTCAAGAGCATGCAATGTTTGTGCAAGTTTTATCGAACTATTTGATGTCCGATCTCAAAAAGCTCTTAACGGATAACTTATTTAAGACCAAAGTCTTAGAGGCATGCATGATTGCCATCATATGTGCGACCATGCCTCGTAGCTAAATTTAGTCTAAGGACTTTATCTAATGTGTAGAAACAAAAGGTGCAAGATATAAGATAGAGAAAATGTCTTTTTTTATTAATATGATTCCCAATAAGATTGTCTTTACAAAAGAAAAAGAGTATAATACACTCAATCTAATTGGGGTGTTAGGCATCCTACTCTAACAGTTGGAGCACTAGACATCCTACTCTAACACTTATATCACACCATATAACACATAAATTATCACCAACACACATTCCACACATAAATTCATACACACTTTTCCTCTCCATCAAAACATACACTTTTACACCTTTTCACATATACACTCTATCAAAACCATTTACCCATTCATTAAGGAGCTGGGAATTAAAGCTAAGACGAGGAGGATTAATTGGGCATTGAAGATTTTTGAAGAAGAAGTGAGGATTTTTTTGGGATTGTAACATTCTTCTTTAAATTCTTCTTTATTTTGTTACTTTTGAGAAATTTGTAAGAATCATAAGGTTGGGAAACACTTGGTGCTTGCACAATTTCAATATGAGCTATTTTTTTCTAGTCAAGTCCGGGAAAGCCGTTTCTATGAATTACGAATTGTTAACTTGTATGTGATGTGCATGATAATTTATTTGTGATGAGCATGCACTAGGTTTTTAATGCTTCATGAAATTTGGCCAATTTGGAGATGAACCATGTTGTTGTGATTGACATTGGGAGATAGTGTCATAAGAAATGCTCCTATAGTGTATGCCGGGGGCTAGGTTAGTATAGGGATATAGGATTTAGCACACGCAGTAGTCATAGACTTGACCATTGAAAGCTAGAAGAAATCACGAAGCTTAATGCATTATTATATAATTTAACTTGTATAGGAATATATTTGTTATTTTCTAGTGATAGGCTTGCTATGTCTTGGGAAAGAGTATCATATACATCTGGAGTTTTTGTTGTCACATAACTAAACGTCGATCTTAATAACTAATAAGAATTTACAATACAATAGAACAACAATTAAATGCCTTGACACTTCTCAACCTTAAGTTTTAATCCCCTATTTTTCCTTGGTAATAATTGTAATGTCTTTGTTTATTCATTTGTTAAAATTTTTAAATCAACCAATCACTATTCAATCCAGTCAAATATAGCTGAATAAGTCTAGATTAAGTACTTGCAGATATGCTCCCTTGGGAAACAACAATCCATATACTCATACACTTTATTTCTTGGTGACCCGTGTACTTGCGGTAGAAGTGTGTAAATTCACAACACATCAGATACTTATTACGGTACTAGACATTTTAGTGGTTTAGGGTGATGTATTATGACCTAGGTACGTTTATATACTACATTGATTATTTTGTTACAATCAATACATGTCCTTTAAGAATGTAAATATCAATATATGCACATCATGTGCTAGATTAGATCACAATGGACAAGAGACATAACTAGTAAAAGAAAGCTCATTAAGTTTATCTTTTATAATTGATTGTCAACTTGTGTTGTAAGTTCTCATTGGAACCATTCAAATAGTTATAGAGTCGAGCTTTCTTTGCTATTAATTCTTATAGATTTTTGTGATCAAATTATTATGAAGGTTAGGTGTGGAGTCTCGTGTTTCATTATATTTTGAAAGCATTCACATGCCATGATCATATTTATTAGATATCTCATAATTTGGAACACTAGATTGATTTAGAATATTAGAGAAAGAACCAAATTGATATAACTTCAATGTTAGATCTATGGAGTAAATAGTTTATTTCGATTACTGTAATGATCAACGAAGAAAGAATGACAAGGTAATTGATTATCCTAACATGCATAGATAATGGAAAATTATTTTGATGTAATAAGATCCATGGAGACTCAAGTTAACTTGTTGATTTTCTTCAGGAAAGATCCTTTAGTTAACTTGAATCTACATGTGATTAGAACACCTTCATGATTAATATTTCTATTCAATAAAAACTATGGATAGGTAGATGATTTGGCATAAGCTACCTTATATGTTGAGATTGATAGTCTCTATTCATAAAAATTTTCAATTAAGTTTGAAAAACTATATTTGAGAGATAATAAATGTATATCTTGAAGATGTAACAGTTAGTCTAAGGGGGTATAAGTTCATAAGTGATTATATCACAGGTTTGGAGAGTGATTTTCCTAGGAGGGAAAATCTTAAAACATTAAACCTTGCTTGAGTTAAATGATTCAGATTGTAGCTATGTGCCTAATAAATCACTTGTGATGTAAAATAGTTATTGCTTCATAAATTTGAGTGGGAGAAATTCTATTTAAGTGATCAAGTTTTATCACTTATGGTGTAAGATTATTTATTACTTCCTATTTTGAGTGGGAGTAATTTTATCTAAGTGAACAAGCTAAAACATAATCATAACTTTGTGCAAGCAAGAAGTAGTCTCTAGAAGATGATGTTGAGTCTAATATAATAAGGATCTATTGGGTCCCACAAAGGATAATAGAATTAAAGTAACTGAAGAATAATAATAAGTAGTTATGAAATTTGTTAGCTTATGTGGTAGCAATAACTCCTGTAGAAAAAATACTAGGGAGACGATTGTTGGCTTGTATGGCATAATTTCTCTCTTCCTGATGCCACGGGCAAATGTGGAATTTGGGCTATTGCACTATTTAAAAAAATTAAGTTGTAAAGTTGCTATCAACTGTAATTTGTAGCTTAATAGCAAACGTTCGATTATACAAAATCAAATCAAGTTTGGATTTTGGTTAAATATTGGAACAAGGCTTTTGGGAACTAATGTGTTCTCAAAATCTAACCAAAAGTTGATATAGTTATTATGAGGTGTAAAATTGACCTAATGGTGAAAAGGTTATATTTTTGAAGACAAACTTTTTTATTAATGGTGATGTACATCTCTAATATTTTCTTGGTTATTACAGATATCTAAGATTTTAGAATTACATCAAATAGACTAAAGTGTACATTCTCAATATGGAATGATTGGAAGATTCCATAGTAGAAGGCCAAAAAGATAAAATTTGTGAACTTAAAATCTTTATGGCCTGATTCAATCTTCTTGAGAATGATACATGAGATTTCACAAAGAGGTCACCTCATGCACTTTTTTTAAACAAAGTAGATGACACATATTACTATCTCATGAAAATGTCTATTAAGAGGTTTTAAATTCTCTCTATTTTTTTATGATAATAACTAGAAAATAAGGAATATATATAAGCCATTGAGATATGGTTATCCTTTAACTTAAAAGTTAGAGAACATGATGAGTAAAACTCAATACTTTGTGTTAAAATCCATACAAATCATTTAAAAGGCATCTTGCTTAGTGCTAAGAGACATATTTATAGATTTCTACGACAATGTATAACTAAGAGTTTCTAAGCTCATAAATACTCATATGTTATGAAGTTTCAGCCTTGAAATGTGTTCAAAGACTCCAAAGTGAGGTGTTTAGACCACCATAAATTTCAATAATTGTTTGGAGCTTGATTTGCACTATGGCTTGTACATGCTCTAAATATTTGTTATATAATAGGTCAAAAAGTATCAATCCAGTCCTAATGAGTGGCATAGACAATAATGATGGGAAGGTTTAGATACTTTATGAGTACTGTAGATGGTTTTCTTTAGTATGAAGAAAAGTTTTTAATGAGAGAATACATATATGTTGATTAAGGAGGTGATTTGGATAGTGTAAATATATCTTTGAGTTTGCTTCTTTTTTGGAAAAGATGCTAGCCAAAAGAGTAGAAAGAAGCAAATATGTGTAACATCGTACATTGTGTGAGTATAACTTGTGGCACATTTATCTGCAGTATGGTAATATGTTTGGTTAAGATGTTTTTGTATCATTTGGGAATTGCAAGCAGTCATGAGAGAGCTGTGATAATATGTTGAGATAAATAGTAAACTATTTCTTACAGTACTAGAGATGCCAATGCATTAAAACTAAACACAAATAATAATTTTGTAAGAGATATCAGTGAAGAAATAAGTATGTCTACACATTTCATAGTAGCTAATTTTCTCACTTTGTTTCAACTTGAAGATATATTTATGGGCTAGGTCAAATCTCTATGATTGCATAGAATACAATCTCTTTGAACGTTAGAATGTTCATTGAGTTAAGCCCATAAGTTTATGATATTGGAATGTTATGTAAGTATATCTATTTATGATGATATACATTTAATGTATAAGTATGTCGAACAAGTAAAGATTGGCTCTCTTAGATGAGCAATCACCTCTAACGTTCAGTAGCATGCAAAGATGAGACATTTATGATTTTATTGGTATAAAATTATAAAGAAGATGTCACCTTGATGAATGATCAAGAGGATAGTACTAATGTGAATTTGAGTAATCAAAATAGATTGCCACTATCCATGGAACTTGTCCTATGGCCAAATGTGAGTTTTCTTGGTATTAGTGATTTGTTAGCGACCAAAGAGGAAAAAAATTAGATTATGTGTCATGGTACACTTGGACCAAGATTTTTATGGTGCATTATTTTTAACAAATTACATACACTTTAGGTAGAAGAAAACACCATAACACATGTTTCATATCTCTTGTACCTAAGTGACCATTAGGTAATGAGTGAAAATATCTCTGCTTCCTTATTGTGTGAGACCCAAAGGTTTGTGTAACCTCATAGTATACCCCTATAACTTTCAACTGTTTCTCAAAACATTGATACAGTGTTGCTACTTTAGCATGTTACCAATAGCCATGGATAATTCGGTAATGCACATGTCTATGAAAGCAACTATATTTGAAGTTGAGAGATACTAGTTATCTATGGCTAACACCTAATATGTAGTTACTTGCTAGACAATTATGTCACATTTGGATGTTTGGGACATAATTGTTAATACATGATATAATATTAAGATCAAGTATGCTCTTATATTGTATGAGGGATTAGAGATACTTTAATTTATCTTGTAATGCTCGCTGGTCACACGATCTATTTACGTGCATGAATTTTGTGAGTATTTAACTATGATGACACGTGACTTGTGTCTTGCTCTCATGTGCAAATGGGAGATGTAGGAAAATGGGGATATGGGTCGTCCATATGGGCTGACTCGACCTATATTTTTAATTGATGAAATTGGAGGGACTGGTTTTGAATTCAAAGTGAAATGCACTAAACTATCTTTTATAAACTTCATCAATCTTCCAATATAATTAAAAACTTCTTCCTATCTAACTAAAAACTTCCACCTGCAAAAGATAAAACCAAACAAACAAAAAAACATGCAAAAATTACTCATGCATATTGAATGGGCTATAATATGAAGGAAAAAGAGTGATTTCTTGGACGTATTTACTTATCAAAATGAAGCATTTGGATTATGGATCAAAGCCCCTTCTATTGTGGTTTGGTTTCGACAAAAGTGAGGCCTCTAAAGGTGTGAAAAACATCACCTTGGCAAAAAAATCCAAATTTAGAGAAGTTTTTGTCACAACCTCCCAACAATAAGTATAAATATATATATATATATATAAATAACCTGTACAACATAATTTGTGCACGTATACGTGTGTATAACCTTTTTTTCTAGTTAGTTAAACAAAACATTGATAAAAGTAAAGTGCTTTCATATCCTATAATACTGTATATACATAGCTAGTTATTAAAACATTGACCAGGTCTATCAAATCATCACAAACTCAAACTCTCTATCACAAAGGAGTTTTGAAAGTGATATATATGATAAAGTCACTAATATAATATAATAACTGTAAAATCAAAAGCACAACCCACAAAATAGCCCAACAGGTCGTCATCCAAGTACATTGATTTTTGAAAGCCTGTAGGAGCTCCACTGCCAGCCAGTAAACCAGAAGTCTCAAGTCTCACCATGTTTACCTACAATGCATGAACTACAGGAGCTAATGCTCAATAAGTAAATACATGCATGGCAAGAGTATGATATAAAATCTCATGCAACTCATCTCTAAGATATGACGCTATAAATGTGTCAAATTTGAGTACTCATAAATAAATGAGTTTTTATTTAAAATCACTTTATTTATTGGGCCCTTGGCCCACCTACTATGCACCGAATAGAGTTCTAAAAAATATCAATAATCACATGGCCATAAACAAATTGACTCAGTACAAGGGCCATCTCCTTGGATTACTAGAGGTCCACCCCCTGTCTTCCCCTGTGATCCTCCAGAACTCTTCCCATTAGTGGAGTCAATAAGGGCATAGTCAAGTGGTCCACCATCTCGTGACCACCAGAGGCACACCCCCTATCAATCCCTATGATGCTCTGAGAAGTAACACTCGTGGCGCCCCAAAATATCACATAAGCATACCTCGGTACACTAGTAGTGGCCAACCAAAATATTTTCTTTCTAAAAATCATGTCTCAAATTATAAAGTGCATGCAAGAACCTCCACTATACTTATATGCCCTGCATGCATATGTAAATACTCATGAATGGTATGTTCAATATGAAATGCAAGTCATCTTGCTCTCAACATGTTTCAAGAATCATAAAACTCTTAAGGTACACACTATACTTGTCATCGAATCAATTTAAATATCATCAACACATTAGGTATAAATGCTTCAAGACATACTATGTTCATGCATTATAGTTGCAAATGGATCTTTATATATTTTTCACTTGATTGGTGGCTTAGCCTAGCACATGAAATATGAGATCAAAGTTTTGTTTTTTGATTAACATATTACTTAAGTGACTTTTTGCAGTGAAAAGCTCGATATCTCGATTAAGGAAGATTGATGTGTTGAATGATCATTAAAAAAATTATTTGTATTGCTCCATACTTGTTACATTCTAAAGTGATTATTTGCGTAAATATGTGCATGAAATATGTTACATTTGGCTAAGAACTAAAAGTATAATGATACAATTTGATTAGTAGGTTGACTAGATTGCATGAAATCATTCTAAACCACATTACACTTGATTATAACACCAAAGAATCAATTTTTGTCATCTCCCTAGCCCATAAATGTGGCTTTTGGAATGAGAAAATACCAAGTATGATGCAACCAATCATCACCCTCCACTTACCTCTCTTTGAAATGTCAAAAGTCATTTTAGCCATATTTTCTTATGGAATCTCTTAAAAAATGACCAGCCCTTCTTCTCCAAGTTTCTCCAAAATTTCTACACTCTCATGCTCACAAAAATTGAATTCAATCCATAGGAATCCATAGAACACAAACTAGAACAAGTTTCTACCCTTTTAAGCTTGGAAACCTTTGATTTTGAAGCTTAATTCCAACTTAATCAAGGTATATTCTTTTTTCAATATTTCTTATGATGAATTTATAGTATCTTGGATATTATAGTAAGTTTTGTATGAATGAAAACTCAAGTGGGATAAACTTGAAGCCAAAACCAAGCTAGTTAAGCTACGTTCTAACAAAATTGATAGTCTTGTGAAATATGCTTAATTTACTTATTTCTATTAATCTTGTAATGCTTATATTATGTTTGGAAGTTTTTATGAATGATTGAGAATAATAGCAATTAGTTTTCTTAATTGATGGTTAGAATTAATTTAAGTAAGAATCGAGTTTACTCATGTTATTTTAGATTGTGTTCAAGTTTTGGGAGCTGCCCTGTCTTTCATTCAAAAGGCCTTATTCAACTCTAGAATATATGGAGTTCAATTCTTAATTCAACTAGTGAATAGAAGAATTAAACCATGATCAAAAAGTGGATTTTTTATGGAAGAAAGGAATCAAGAAGAGGATGAAGGGTGGTTCTTCTCTCCAAGAGCAAGAGAGTTTGCCAATTTCTCTCTCTTATTTTCTACAAGATTTCAGCCACTTTAGGTGGGGGAGTCCTTATATTAGACTTCTCCAATCCTAGTCCCACTAGGTTTTCACTTGCTCCTTTTCTTATCTGATTTTTTCTCACATATGTAATAAAATGTTTTCTCACATATAACTATGTATATAGAAAAATCATCATTTATATAAAAACACAACTGTGATACCCGAGCCTCTTACTACTCATATGGCCAAATATGATTCATGCATTACATATTAATTGTGTGCTATTTGCATTGATATGACATCATATAATTCATTTTATTTTATACGACGTTCTTAATCATTAAACTTAATTTTGAAGCTCTCGCACGATATTGATTATCGAATTCCCTAACCTAAGTGGTTGATTTTGTATTGAGATAAGAAGAAATTTAGGTATCAATATAGTTAATAGTTCTAGGTTACACGTGGTAACCTTAGGAGTTCGAAAGGTGTCACTGAAAAGTTTATAGAAAGTGAGTCGGTTCGATCATGAATTTTAATATTATATGGATATGTAAATCATACACTTGGGACAACTAGACATATAATACTATAATTTAAATGATATATAACTAGGTTTATATGTTTGCAACACTATCGGTGCACAAACTTATCAATCGGGCAAGAACCAATGATTTTTTGGGTGAAGAACCTAATGAACGGACATAGGAATTAGCTACAGGAATGAATGGTGACGAAGATAGATTGCAACCAAATAACAATATGTGAGACACACAAGATTAGGGCTGCAAGATAAGGGATAAAATCAGATATAGCATTACATGCCACCTCAAGCTTATGCCACCTCATGCTTAGACTTATCAAGCTAGCACCTCAACCTATTCTTCACTTTTAAGCTAACAGCCACGACTTGAACCTTCTTCTGAACCATTTCAGCTTCTAAATACATTTACAAAGCTATCTAAATAGGTCCTAAGTGATTCCAACCAAAAAAGGAGGCAAAACAAGCAAAGGGAAGGAGTAATAACCAAGTTCAAGTAGAAAACTGTGCAATATGAGCTTAACCTACGGGTTTAGCACGACTTTCAGATTTATTTTGAGGTTTATTGGCTTATTAAGCTTTGAATATTATTTATAAATGTGTTAGGATTTTATTAGATAGGCTTTGATGCATAAAGAAAGGGTTTGTGGTTGGAAATATTTGATAGAAAACACTTGTGCTAGAAACTGTCACCTTGCTATTTTCTTGTGTTTTAGGCTTCAAAAGTGTATGGTATGTTGAATAAAACCTATAATTATCATCATATACATGTGTATATATGGGTTAAGAGTATTGTAATAAATTTTCATCGGTTAGAAATTGAAATTGGGCATGATATTGAAGAAAACACTTAAAACTGCCAAAGTAAGAATATCTGTTCTGGTGTGCTGTGAAGGGGACTGAATTATAGGACCTAGACCCATGTGTTTTGGAAACTTTATGGCATGGTTATATTTTTCTACATGTTATCTAAGTGTGTTAAAAGTTTTAGAGTGAATAAATATTCCTAAGGATGTCAAAATGTCTATGAAACCTAATGTGGCAGCAAGAAAATTAGAGGTGAAAATCTGTCCCATTTAATAACTTAGTATGTTTCAGCCTAAACATGTTGCTATTGAGTTCTAACAATTAGGTACATGCTATTACAGTGATAATACTTCAATTACATGATGTTTACATGTATTTAAGATGAGATATTAAGGTATTTGAGGGACTATATTGGGTTCTAGTTTGTGAAAGCCTAATTGTTACCTCGATACCTTGGTGTTTAAGGTCTTAGTATGAGATTTTATGCTTTCAACTTGCCAAATTGGGAATGGTGTTTGATGTTGGATAATATTACAAGTGATTTTACATCAAAGGTTGGAGAGAAATACTAAACAAATCTAGACTAAGCCACCAACCAAGTGAAAGGTAAGTAAAGGTTCATTTGCAACTACAATGCATAGACATAGTAGATGTGTGAATTATATGTAATATCATAAATCATATGTGCATAGTAGAGGGCTCTCCATTGAGCATACATACATGGGTATTATCATTGGCACGTGCATGCATCATATACGAGCATTGTGATAAATCTTGCATTGCATGGCATAATTCTGAGAAAGGAAAATATTTTGCTGACCACTACTAGTGCACCGAAGCATGTATGGATTTGCATGGTTTTATGCCTGGATTTGCAGGTTCGCATGCATGGATTTTCATGCGTATGAGTATGCATGGATTTGCATGCTTATATGATTATTGGCCATTGGATTATGGCGGTGTACAGAGCTCTTTTCTGGTGCATGCATCATATACGAGCATTGTGATAAATATTGCATTGTACGGCGTGATTTTGAGAAAAAAAATGTTTGCGGACCACTATTAGTGCACCGAAGCATGTATGGATTTGCATGCTTATATAATTATTGGCCATTGGATTATGGCGGTGTGCAGAGCTCTTTTCCGGTGCATGGGATAGTAGCATTGGTTAGGTAGGGGCCCAAGAAAGAAATAATTTTGAGAGAAATATTTTGATGCATAAAATTGCATTGTGGGCATAGCATTTTGAGATATATGACTTGATATTGTGGATTATTCTTTGACATGCATAATCTTTGCTTGTTGAGCATTAGCTCATATAGTTTATGCATTGTAGGTGAGTACGACGATGCTTGAAGCATTTTTTACTGGTTGGGCGGCTGTTGGAGCTTCTGCAGGTGTCTGAGGGAGTGTGTACATGGATGACGACCTGTTGGGCTATTTTGTTGGCTTGTTCTATTTTGAGTCTGTTGTATTATATTTTTAGACTCGTACTATATTTCGCTTTTAAAACTTTACTATAAATAAGTATGTAAATATTGTGGTCATTGTGGGTGTTGTGCATTTATATAAATATTGATCCTGCTATATACATGACATGTGTGAGAAAGTATTTTAAACAGGATTGTGCATGTAAGAAGTGATTTATCTTTTCTTAAAGTATTACAAAAAAATAAAATATTTCATGCATGCACACAGGTTCTATCATGTCAAATTATATTGTATATATAGTTGTGTAGTAATGGGGGTGTTACAACAACACCCATCATAGTCACGCTATTCTCAGACTTATTTACTATAAAATTTCAAGAGTTATAGGACACGGGATCCCAAAGTTACAATACGATAGACTTAAAAATTAAAATAATAGCCTATACTTTCGGAAGAAGTAAGGACATTTTACATTTTGTAACCCTTTACATATAGACAAAAATTTACACAATAATAATGATTGTAAAAATTAGAATATGCCCACAACACAACCCAGTAGGTCGTCATCCATGTATACTGATCCTCAGAACCTGTAGTCACCCCAACGGCTTACCTAGTAAGTCCATGATATCAAGTATCACCAGACTTACCTACAATGCATAAACTATATGAGCTAATGCTCAGCAAGTAAAGATTATGCATGTTAAAGAATAATCCACAATATCAAGTCATGCATCTCAAAATGCTATGCTCACAATGCAATTCCATGCATCAAAATATTTCTCTCAAAATCATTTCTTTTTTGGGCCCCTACCTAACCAATGCTACTATCCCATGCACCGGAAAAGAGCTCTGCACACCGCCATAATCCAATGGCCAATAATTATATAAGCATGCAAATCCATACATGCTTCGGTGCACTAATAGTGGTCCGCAAACATTTTTTTTCTCAAAATCACGCCGTACAATGCAATATTTATCACAATGCTCGTATATGATGCATGCACGTGTCAATGCCCATGTATGTATGCTCAATGGACATGAATGAGAGTAATGCGTACCCTCTGCTATACACATATGATCTATGATATTATATATAAATCACATATTTACTATGTCTATGCATTGTAGTTGCAAATGAATCTTTACTTACCTTTGATCGATTGTGTGTTACTTCTAGGTTTCTTAAGTATTACTCCCCAACCCTAGATGTGAAACAATCTGTAAAAATACAAGATATCAATCACTATCCTTAATTAACAAGTTCATTGTACCTAATGTAGTATAAGGATCTTGAATCTCAAATTAACTAAACAACCTTACCACTTAGAAACTATAACCGAATACAACCTTCTATGTACCTTTGTTCCACATCTTAAATGTATACTAACCTCATTTAATTGATGTATTATAACTCTTATAACATCCCCCTAAATTATAGGTATCAAATGCACCACATCTATGTTGAAACATGTTAATGAACCAAATGGGATAGATTCACAATTTCACACTTTTTTGTTGTCACAATAATTTGCATGATGATTTTGACACCCATAGACATATTCATTCACTCCCCAATTTTTATCACACTTAGATAACATCAAAAAAAATGTATCCATATTATATAATGGCTAAAACTCATGGATATAGCTTCCCAAGTTCAGCTCCCTTCTCAACATACTGAAACAGATTTTTCCTTCCTTGACAGTTTTGCGCACTTCATGACATTAATGCTTTTGGCACACTTACGTATATTCAATTACTCCAAAAATTTTACCACACTTAGATAACATATGCACAGAGATAATCAGGTTATGTTCTTGCTAAAACTAATGCATTTAATACTGCAAAACAAGTCCCCTTCACATAAGACAGAATCTGAAATTCGATACCATGCCCTATTTCAATTTCTAACCAATGAAAATTTATTTCAATACTATTAAATCATATATGAACATGTATATGATGATTCTTATAGATTTTATTCAACATACCATACACTTTTGAAGCCTAAAATACAAGAAAACAGCAAGGTGATAGTTTCTGCCACAAGTATTTTCTATTAAGTGTTTGTCATAAAAAACCCTTTCTTTGTGGACCAAAGTCTAACAAAGAACTTTATAACACTTTTATAAGAGATATTGAAAACTTAATACACAATTAAACCATTCAAAATAATCTGAAAACCAAAGGCAAAACCGTAGGTAAGTGTTACCTATGCAGATTTTGAGGTTAAACTTGATGGTAATCACTTCTCCTTTGCTTTTCTTGCTTTTATTTCAACTTGGAATTAAATTGGAGCACTTGGAGACCATAAGGTGTGTGTTTGGAAGATGAAAATGGCTTAAATGAGGGTCTGGTCATGGTTTAAGGGTGAAGGAAAGCTTGAGGTGGCACTTGAGGTGCTTGCTTAAGCTTGGTAGCAAGCATGTGGTGTCAAGTTGTGGTATAAATCTGACCTTTCACCCATCTTTCAAGTCTAGATCAGATGTATCTTACTATACATTAATTTTATTGCATCTTATTTTAATTACCACAAGATCCCATATATAATTCATAAGTTAATTTCCTAGCCGTTCATTTAATTTCTTACCCGATTGTCACCCGATTCTTGAATAATTGTCCATATTAAAAATTCTATAATTTTATACATAAATGAATATTGTAATATCAACTTTCAATCATAGTATCTTATGTCTAATGTCCCAAACATGCAATTTACCTATATACACTTTTGAAATGCCTGAATTAAATCAAATCAAACCGTATAAGCTGACTATTAACACTTTTAACACTTCAAAATTATAACCTATATATCCCATCTATATCCAATATTGATCAACCTCATCTTATTTTTATTTTAATATAAAATCAACTATTTAGATTAGGAAATTCAATAACTAATATCGTGTAAGAGCTTCAGAATTAAGTTTAATATTCAAGAATGTCATATAAAATGAAATAAATTATGCAATGTCAATAGAAATGCAAGTAGCATATAAAATTAGCACGTAATGTATGAATCATATTGGTCAAGTGAGTAGTGTGAGACTTGGCTATTACATTCTCCCCTCCTTATAAAAAATTCGTCCCCAAAATTTTACTTACCTAAAAGCTCTATATATTTTATTATCGTTTTATGCTTCCTTTCCCAAGTAGCTTCTTCTATTGATTGACTTATCCTTAGTACTTTAACTAATGAGATATTCTCATTTTAAAGTTGTTTTACATCCCTTACTAAAATCTCTATAGGTCTTTCTTCATATCTCCGACCTCAATTTAGTTCTATTGGTTTCTTCTTCATTAGATAAAATAGATTCACAATATACTTTCTTAAAATGAACATATGAAACACATTGTGAACTCGAGACATTGATGCAAAGAAGTCGAGTTTACAGGTAATATCCCCAATTGTCTCAGTAATGCAAAATAAATCAATATACCTAGGATCAAGTTTGTATGTAACATCCCCAAAAAAAAAATCTGCCCAAGCCGTATAATCCATTTCATTGGTGACACCTTCAAAAATTTGATTCCCTATCATAAATTGCAACGATATTCCTCTTTAATCCTTAATTTAATTTTTGAGCCCCAAATTAATATATCTCCATTAAATAATATGATCCAACTATTGTACTCTTTCTAACTTAATGTGTGACCCCTTAGTCTCAATCTAAGCTAGCCGTGGGCTCACAACTCTTGTGACTTAGTTGAATTATTTAATTATCCCGATTAATTAATCTAATTAATTAATCCTTTTGGAATTAACCTAATAATTCCAAGAACCTACAAGTCATAGGAAACACCTAACAATGCATCATGACTCCTAGTCGTAGGTGAAGTGCGAACCTATTCTAATTATGAATATCATGCAAGTACGGTCTTTTCATCATCTAATGTCCTGATTGAGCTTATGGCATGGATTATTAGTCGAAACCCTAATATCTCAATAACTATATTTCAATTCCTAGCAGTTTGACTCGATGATAAATAATTAGAAAACCCCACATCTAATTTCCATCCAACCTTAGCTAAGGATTTAGAATCAAGTACAGTGGAACAAATAGGAGATTCACCTATTCATCTGGAAGGTGACAAATCCTTTATTGACCACTCATTAACCTCCATATATGAAGATGTTACACCCAATATAAATTTTTTGTAATTATCATGCAATCGGGAAATACATTAAGGTGCAACATGTTATGCACAAGGTTACCATAGTACCTCGAGTCGAAGGACTAATTCTTGCACTATTATAATGAGAAAATTCTCATTCAACAATAGAATATATTCAATTGGGAATTTCCAAGTGAGGTTGTTCAGTGTACTTGTTCCCAAACAAGCACCTGTATACATGTACTAGTGTTACTGTACCAATGCCCATGGAATAAGGCATTCTCCTTTTGAGCCTATATCATATGTGCAAGTCTCAGTGGGATCAATGCTGTCCCATGTCATTGATCCTTAACTTGTAACGCTTTAAGAACATAACCTTACAGGCATATTTCACAATGGTTATCATATGCGTGACCATACCCTATAGCTATGTGTGAACTAAGGGCTTCATCTAATTCTTATAATGAATTTAAGATAAAAATTAACATTTCAATGAAATTAATATGAATGGAATTGATTCACAAGAGTATAAAATCAGTTGGATCAATTGGTTCATCGAGTACTACTCTAACAGTAGGTTCATTGAAATGGGACATTGATAAGCCTCTAAAGATTTGCATTTCTCATATATGGACGTTAATTGTGTAGGTATGAGGCTTATTAGAACCCCAACTTAGAAGGAATTGAGAGAGCATTTAGACTGAAGAATTCATAACTTATAAGATAAAACCGTATCACACCTTGCCCCAATATTTCAAGGAGATGAGATGGATGAGTGACCACCTAGCATTCGTAAGCCGCAATACTTAACTTAGGTTATGAGAGATAGCAATATGGAAGGAGTCACTACCCGCTGCATTACAAAAGACATTTGAGGAGACGCAGGATCAAGTAGGAAGGAACTATAGAGTTTCTGTGTTAATGGAAGCAATATTGGTGAAATAGGAAGGAGAGACACAAAAGAAAGCTAAGAAGACGATGTTCCTAACTTTGAATTCTAGTCGTCGGAACTTGAGGTTTAGTCTGAGGGGAAATAGTTCACTAGTTCACAAGGGATTTGTTCTAAATAACCCATTCTCAAAGGTTATAATCAATACTTGTTCTAATGAGAATGTTCACACTAGGAGTTAGATAGAGGAGAAGGTTGACAAGTAGTTATATGAAACAAAATTCCTTTTATGTAACACTTGAAGCTTTGCTTATTTTTGAAATGAATGTGATGACATGTTATTTGCTTACTGAGTATGAGTTATATTTTTCTTGTTTTATCATGCATGATACCACCTAGTCCCGTAGAAGTATTAAATGTTAAGTTAGTCGCATCACTGGAAACATAAGTTATGCTTAGTGCTTAGTGCTATAGAATCTCACGGACTGAAGTTAATTTTCAGTCAAGAACAATGGTCCGACCTACTTGCTCGACTAATCAAGAAGATACCTCATGTGCTAGGAATGACGAGAACGTCCCTATCACTTCTTAGGGAATGCCTTTGTTGAGGCCTTTATGTAGGCCTTAGCTGCATTTGGGCAAGCTAACCAACCAAGACGTGCCGAGGCCCTGGAGAGGAACTGTATCTCAAAGTTTATGAGACTAGCCCCACAATCCTTTTTCGAGCATGGTAGACCCCATAGAAGCTAAAGGATAGTTGGCAGAGATACAGAAGATCTTCTTGGTCATGGACTGCACGGATGCTGAGAAGGTCAATTGTGCGACATTCGTACTAAAAAGGAAAGGCCCACGACTGGTGGAGTATGGTGCAGAGACAACATAAGGATGATGGCCAGCCGTTCACTAGGGAATTTTATAAAAAGTACTTCTCTCGAAGCGTACAACAACAGAACGAATGAGAATTCGTGCACTTGGTGCAGGGTACGTGCTCTATTGCGGAGTATGAAGCTGATTTTGCCAAACTAGTGAAGTTTGCTTTGGACCTGGTTACAATGGAGGAACGCCGAGTTAGGAGATTCGAGGAGGGACTTAGGCCCCAAATCAGACTTGTTGTGGTGCCGTTTAAGTTACATACTTACATAGAGGTGATCAACAAGGCCCTACTAGTGGAAAGGGCATAAAAGCTTAGCAGAGAGGAGCTCGGAGTTCAGTCTAGCAGACTTAAAGCAAAGAGTGGAATCCACAAGACGTGGAATGGGCAGACAAAGAAGGATTTCCACAATGGTGCTCAGGGCACTCAGCAGAACAAGCAGGCTACCGCCGCATACCCTAAGTGCGGCAAGTCTCACCAGGGAGAATATCTTTAGGGCAAGGAGTGTGCTTTTGTTGCCCGAAGCTGGGGCACATTGTATTCAACTGTCCTGAGAAGAAGAAGACCACCCAAGCTCGTGTTTACACGATGACTCAGCAGGAAGCCGAAGAAGCTACTACGGTGGTGACGGGTAATACTTCAATTCACCTCTTTACGTTCCTGAAACTTTCATTCATTCTATCCTTACATGCTAGTATATGAACATATTATTTGTCGTTTAGGCGTATTGCATGTGTGTGGCAAGTTTGCCAATGTCTTGTTTGATTTGGGAGCCTCTCACTCTTTTGTGAGCTCTAATTTCACAAAAAGACTTCTGAAACCTCCCTCCCAGTCTGACGTTTCCTATAGTATGTCGACCCCTTTGGGTACTGTTATGAACTCAAACCTGATACCCCAATTTTATTGAATGACTTTTTATTATCTTGGGTAGAATAGAGTCAAGTTTCAGAGATGAAACTTTTATAAAAGGGGGGAGAATTGTAACGACCTAAATTTTGCACTCATTTCCTATTAATTTCATCAAGAACTTTGTTACATTTCATATATAATTGCCTAGCTTAATATTAGTTGGATATATTTAATTAATTGGATTAATTATTTAAGAATTAAATTAATCTAAATTAGATGAGTTAATTATTAAATTAAATAATATAATTATTTAATTGGACCCAATGAAATTGAAAATCCAATTGAGTTAACTAATTGATTGGATCAATTAAATGAACTTAGGCTTATTAATTAATTGAACTCATTAATGTGCATGTTTAAGTCCAAACCTAACTTAAAAATGGTTCATTAGTAGAAGCCCACTTGGAATATTAGAAGAATTAAACTAAAAAAATATATATATATATATACTTTTTCCTATTCAAAATTGATATAAGATATCAAGATTGAATTTATGGGATAGGTTCAATGTATCTAAAGGAGAGAGGGGCCAAAAATTGAAGGCTAATTAGAGTCTATATTTTTGGCTATTAAAGATAGAAGGAAGAGGGAATTTTGGTATGATGTGGAATTGGTATGTTAGGAAAGTTAGACTTTCCAAACAACTAAATTAATATGTGGGGTTAATATTAATTTTGACCTAATTTTTGTAGCCACCATATAAAATAAAATTGAAGACAAAAAAATCCAATTCTTCTACTACTTCAAAAATTAGCCACAAGCAAGAAGTTTTATTCTTCTCTCATTCTCCACTCAAGTTGCATGTACAAACCACCCTTCCACCCTCTACAAATCCAAAGTTAGCATCTTTATAACCCTAGATAGGTGAGGAATAAATTGTTTTATGGTCTACTTCAAGGTTTTTCAAAGGATTTGTGAACGACAACATTGGAGGGTTACTTAGTCGATAGAATTCTAGTTGGTTTAGAGCTCGAAAGGTAAGTAACCCCAAATTGTTCCATACATGCAATTATGTGCCTAAGTGATGATACGTGTGTGATTATGTATTGTTGCTTTAAGTTCTGTGTGTTTATTATCCTTATACTGTCATTGCACTTGCATTTCATGTCAACAAACACGATGCATGATTAAGTTAAGCTTAGAAGGTGACATGAGCATGCAAGTCTATTTTTGAAAGATACATGCACCCAAAATATTTTGTTTGCAAAAGTTTAGTTGGGTGTACATTGATGCTGAGAAGGGTGTGAGTGGGAAATGGGCACGGGGGATCGGCGTTCCGACCAGGGGCCTTTATGGCCAAATGTAATGTTTAATGTTAATGTTGATGTGCCGCTTGCGGCCAAATGAAAGTATATATATTTTTAGTTGCAAATAACTAGGCCCACTGCATCACTGATCAGCTAGATGTCTCACTAAGTGAGCTCGCGACTATGTCAATGAAATGAAAGATTTAAAAGTTTACACGAAATTGTTCAAGTTCACTGTTTCCAAGTCAAAGATTTAAGTTCAAAGGTTTTTTTTTTATGTTGATGTCCAAGTCCAAGGTTGTCAAATTAAAACTTTTTTACATTTTGAAAAAAAAAAGAAGGGGGGGATACTTGATAAGTTTTTACATAACAAGGATTCATGAGCATGCATTCATGCATGGGTTACTTACTGAGTTTGTTGAAAGCTCATTCTGTGTTATATATATATTTTTAGGTGAGGACATCTAAGAGATGGACAGAGATGTCCCGATGCAGTTACTTGCCCATTGTCTTACATTATTAAATGAACGTCCAGTTTTAGAACTTTTAGTCATGTTTTATTTGCGGATGGAACTTTTGCTCCAGGGTTGCCTGGAGGTCAGATTCCAAATCCAGTTGTTGGAGATGGTTCTCTTTGTTCAGGACTGAAACCTTGGCAAAAACTCAAGCCTTCTATAGAGATCATGTGCAATAACCAGGCAAGTTTGCTCTGCGACAGAGCCACTCATAAAAATCCCGAGAAATTGATCTTATGTATAAATCTTTTCCATCCCGGATGGGAGGAAACATTCCAAAAACAAAAGAAACATATATGTTTTTGTGAATTATTTTAAAATTGGAAAGCTGTTGTAGCCAACCACACTTCAGTGATGTTCTTTTGAATGCCTAAATGGACTTCATGATTGGAAGGCTGGATTTTAGAACTTCAGCTACAATTCTCTCTCATTAGTTAAAAATAAATCTTTATCTTATTGACATTGAGTATTGGACAAGTGTCGAGTTCAAAGAAGCTTCAGAACTGTTAGTGTTCCCTGTCCATGATAAATCTCTTATTAATTAATAAAATTATGGCTCCTCAAATAAAGAGATTTTTTTGGATATAATCACGGTTTACAGTTCTTATTTCACTTTTCCTTTTGATGGTTTCTTTTTCAGTTCATGATGTTCTTAAAGCTTTTCAATCACCTATTGTATTTTGTTTGACAAAAAATATTTTCAAACTTTGTTTTCTCTTGAGTTCTAATATGAATAAAGTGTAGAATCTATTTGCTTTTTGATAATACTTCTTTTTGCGGTTTCCTAGGTATTACCTCCAGACATGAGCTTAGCCACTGTCCGTGCATACATATGGAAGAAACCTGAAGACTTATCCTTAACTACAGAGTGGTGCAGGGCAGGTGATGGAAGATAAAAGCATCCATATTTTTTAACATGTTAGCCATTATGTCCTACATTTTGACAATTTTAGCTCATCTCCAATGATTATCCTTGTGATATTCTATATTGTTAAACGTTTTGGTATAACTCCTAAGACTTTAACTCGTTCTAATAACCAGAAATAGCAACACTCTCCATCATATTATAGTATGTTTCTTGACCATTTTGACACATTTTCACACCATCTTGTCTTCAGCAAACAACAAATCCAAATCTCTGCCCAATAGTAATTTTTAATTTGAGAGATATGACACAATTAATAAAATAGGTTAGGATTGGGCTCAACAATGATCCGATTTTTTTGTGATCCATATTGTATAGCCACTTGTAATCCAATTTATGATTCTTACACATTTACAATGGGCTTCAAGGTCTACATGAACTTGTAGATGAATGAGTTATCAATCCATAGCCTCAAGAATCAACCCAAAACCATTTCAGAATCAAATGTTACGCCGGTTTCTTTAAACCTACACCAAAAATGCTTCTTAATCCGATTTTAAGTTGATTTTCCATTTTATTCCTAAAACACAAAAATGCTTTAATTGAGAGTTCTAATGATAATTTCAAAGGAAATAATAATTATATAAATCCTAATTAATTTTACACTTTTAAAAGAAACTTGCAAAATAGTCTAACAATCAAAACAATTATTTGTTAGAGGTCGCAAATGCTATTGAGATTTTTAAATATTTTATTTTATTTTATTATTTATTATTTATTTTTTTTTGTTTTAAACTTCCAAATGATTGTGCAACAATTAAATTTTGATACAAAGGCAATAGGAGAAAAAAGGTTGTTGCAACTCAATGAAATGGAGGAATTTAGGCTTGATGCTTATGAAAATGCTAAAATCTATAAAGAAAAAACAAAACAATGGCATGACAAAATGATCTTGAGAAGGGAATTTCAACCTGGACAACTTGTGTTGCTTTTCAATTCAAGATTAAAATTTTTTCTGGGAAAATTAAAATCTAGATGGTCCGGCCCCTTTATTGTCAACAAGACATTTCCATTTGGGGCGGTTGAGCTCAAAGGTAAGGATGGCATATTATTTCGTGTCAATGGACAGAGTTTGAAACATTATTATGGCAATGAAATTTGGAAGATGTCTAATCTTCCACTTGAGGAAGCAATCTAGGTATTCAGTTTCAGTCTAGCTAAAGACTTTAAATAAAGCACTTCTTGGGAGGCAACCCAAGCTCCTTTTTTTTTTTTGCTTGCTTTGTGAGTGTTGTTATTCTTGTGTTGTTTCATATCATGATAATTGCTCCTTGATATTTTACTCATTTTTGCAGGTTAAAGGCTAAACACCACCCATTTTCAGGAAAGTTCCCTTATTTTACAATTCTTTCAATTATTGAGGACAATACTTATATTAAGTTTGGGGGGGTGTTCAAGAGTTTAGGGTTATTGCTTGTTGCTTGAAAAGTTTACTGATAAACTATGTGCATACTTGAAAAAAAAAGTAAATATTAGAATTTGTACGTTTGTTTACGTGTCTAAACATCAAAATTTGGTTTTAGTTACTTTATGAGGTCTTGTGAATCTTGATGCACTAAGTAGTTTGTTGAGTTACATTTAATTATTTAGAGACAGTTTATAAGGTCTAATTATTTCCTAAATGATCCCACCAATCTCTAGAACTTGTTTGATCACTAGTCGAGGTGAAATCCTAGGTAGCATAACATTAGGGAAATGATTTAGGCTATTTTTGGACCGTTTGAGCCTTTGAAGCCAACCTATACTTGAATTATTCTCTAGTGTCCCCTCTTGAACTTATTGAATCAATTCTTTGGACACCCTATACACATTATCGAGCTTAAAAAAATATCCAATATTCTACCTTTTTCATCTCATTTACACAATCATTCTTGAATGAATTGTTGTATTCAAAAAAAAGAAGAAGAAGATGAAGCACAAATAAAAAGAAGAAAAGATTAAAAAAGGATGAAAAAGAAGAGATTATGAATTGAGGTGTATGATTTGAACTCCCTAAAATAAATAAACCCCCATTGCATACAACAAAAGAAATAAGTTTGGGGGTAATCTAAGATCAAAAAGAAGAAAAATGGGATGTTTAATAAAGAAAAATGAAGGGATTAAGAAGTTGGTACTTATTCAAAAAGGTTCTAGCATGATTGTGTAAAATGGGCAATTTTTAGCTATAATTTTCTATATTTTTCCACCATTACCCAAGCCTCACAATACAAGCTTTGGAAATCATTTTGATCTTTGATGCTATGATCTACCTACATTAGTGGAGACTAGTGTGAAAAACAAGCTTATTGAGTTTGGTATGCACTTCAAAAGTGGATCAAATATAAGTAGTTGGCTTTATAAACCTATCCAGATGATAAATGAAAGTTGATAAACTACTACTTTCACACACACACAAAAGACCATGAAGTTAAGTAAAACCAATATGCATGTTGACATGTAAACTTGGTATATTTTTCTAATATTTTGATATGAGAGGTTAGAAAAATCTTTCTTGACTTTGGTAACCTGATTCATAGGGAGATTGTCATGAGAATTTCATGTTTGATGCTTGAGGACAAGCAAATCTTCAAGTTTGGGGGTATTTCATAAGTTAGTTTTATACCAACAATTCATATACCTTTTGATTAATATTTGGTTTGTTTTCAAGTGTTTGTGTTAATTTTTATGCATTTAGTGTGAAATCTTGTAGGTAATGACAATAAGAGAAGAAAATGGAAAGAAATCAAAAACTTGGTTGAAATATTGAAGAATTCGAGTTGTGGTGCCACTGATGGCAGTTTTGGTATTTCAATCATAACTCTCAGGAAACATTTCATATAAACTTTATTCTTAATCTATTGGAAAGACAAGATATAGATCTACAACTTCTATGTTTACTACAAAATCAAATTCGATTGATTTAAATGAGAAAAACTGACTTCAAGAGTCAGCACTGGGCTGCAATTTTCTAGGATGACACATCTTTGTATTTCTAGCATAACTCTCTCCAAAGAAGTCATATTTAGTTAATTCAACACATAGGGATACAATTCATATGAAGACACCAAAATCTATTTTGGCCTCTAAAGTGGTGAAAAATCGGTTGAAAGAGGCTACAAGCGCTGCAGAAATCGATTCTGGGCAGCAAGTGCAGTGCCTAGGCGCTGTACACACTGTCTTGGACAGACAAGGCAGCGCCTAGGCACTGCTAACCAGCACCTAGGCGCTGTTGGGCGGACAAGCAAGGTCAAAATGGGCATTTTGCCCTCTTTAGGGCATTTCCCATCTATTTTGAGGGATTCCAAAAGCCTCAAAAGGAGTTTTTTGGAAGAGGAGAAGAGTGAGGAGAAGCCAAGAAGACAAGGAGAACAAGGAGACTTGGAGAGAAGAAGGCCATTCTTCTAGACAAACCATTCTTGGAGACAAAGAGAACTTCAACCATTACTTCCACTTCACAAATTGGTGAACAATTTCCATGTTCTTTCTTATGTATTTCTTGAAGTTGTATTCATCCATTATGAACTAAACTTTTATTTTTAGAGGATGATGTAACCTTATTTGATCCTATGTTTTGAATTACAATCAATATTAGTTCAAGCTATTCATCTTGTTTGTGTTATCTTGTTTAGTATTGCATCTTGATTATTTGGCCATTAATTGAGATTGTTGATGTATGAGATTCGACACTCGAGAGAGGGAAGATTATACATGATCATAAGGATAACACAACCTAGGAATCATAGAGTTGAGAAGCTTATGAAACCTTTGAAGTTTTGAAGAAGAATTCATTGAACTTTTGTAGAGTTTTACTCTTGAATTTTTATAGAGATATCAAAATTCATGTTAGAATTTATAGTCAATTCGGCACCCGAGAGAGGGAATTGATGAGCTTAGGAATTCTTAACTTACATGAATTGTTGGCTTGAATCGGTATATTTTGGAAGGAAAAACATAGGTGATAACTAGGTGAGTCACTCCTCTAGAATTTCTTGCTCATAAGGTGTTTGTTAAATTGCTTCTAAAAACTCCATTCTTGTCTATGCATTTTTATCTTACTTTACTTTGTTTACCAATCATCACCCGATTTTCTAGATAAAATTAGGACTATTTAAACTACGATACTTAATGTAATTTTTGATTACAATCCTTGTGGATATGATACTCAACTCATCATTATATTAAAACTTGACAACGTGCAGTTGCGGTTTGCATAATTTTCACGAACATGTTTTTGGCGTCGTTGCCAGGGATTGTTTTATCATAATTACATTAATATTATTATGACTTAGTCTTGATTTTAGTTTAGATTGTTTTTACTTTCTTCCGATATTTTGATGTTGTTTTGCCTTACATTGGATTATACGTATTTGTATGCGTAAGACTAGGAGTCTTGACTTGGGTTATTTTGATCCAAAAATTGAGCGGACTCTTTGTGATACCTGAGCCTCTTACTACTCACATGGCCAAATATGATTCATGCATTACGTGTTAATTTTATATGCTATTTGCATTTCTATTGACATTGCATAATTTATTTCATTTTATACGACATTCTTGAATATTAAACTTAATTCTGAAGTTCTTGCACGGTATTAGTTATTGAATTTTCTAATCTAAGTAGTTGATTTTATATTGAAATAAGAAGAAAATGAGGTGGATCAATATTAGATATAGATGGGATATATAGGTTATAATTTTGGAAGTGTTAAAAGTGTTACTAGTAAGCTTATACGGTTTAATTTGATTTGATCAAGTTATTTCAAAAGTATATATTTGTAAATTAACATACTTGGGATATTAGACATGATATAATGTGATTTAAGTGTCCTATTACAAGGCCCATATATGCATATGATTTTAGAAATGCAAACTTGATATTTCGTTAAAAATCGGATGTGAATCGGTTTGGAGATCGAATGAACGGACATAGAAAATAACTATGGGAATGAATGGTGACTAAGATAGGTTACAACCAAATAAAAATAGGTGAGACACACAAGATTAGGACTGCAAGATAAGGGAGAAAATCAGATTTTGCTATTTACTTGCCACCTCATGTTTTCTTATTAAGCTTAAGCTAACACCTCAAACCCTTCACCCTTAAGCAACAACCAGACCCTCATTTCAGCCATTTTCATTTTTCAAACACACACCTTAAGGTCTCCAAGTGATCCAAATTGATTCCAAGTTGAAATAAAAGCAAGAAGAGCAAAGGAAAAGTGATTACCATCAAGTTAACCTCAAAATCTGCATAGGTAATACGTATCTACGGTTTTTCCTTTGCTTTTCAGATTATTATGAATGGTTTTATTGTTTATTAAGCTTTAAATATCTCTTATAAAAGTTTTAGGAAGTTTTTAGTTAGACTTTGGTGCACAAAGAAAGGGTTTTTGATGACAAACACTTAATAGGAAATACTTGTGGCAGAAACTGTCATCTTACTGTTTTCTTGTGTTTTAGGCTTCAAAAGTGTATAGTATGTTGAATAAAACCTATAATTATTACCATTTACATGACCATATATGAGTTAAGAGTATTGGAATGAAGTTTTATCAGTTGGAAATTGAAATAGAGAATGATATTGGAGAAACACTCAAACTGCCAAAATAGCAAAATCTGTTTTGGTGTGCTGTGAAGGAAACTGAATTAAGGGAGCTAAATCCATTATTTTTGGTAATATTATGACCTATTTATCTCCTTATGTATGTTATCTAAGTATGGTGAAAATTTTGGAGTGATTGAATATACTTAATGGTGCCAAAACCATTAATGTCATGAAGTGTACAAAACTGTCACGGTAGGAAACAATCTGTTTCAGTATGTCGTGAAGAGAGCTGAACTTGGAAAGCTATATCCATGATTTTTAGCAATTATATGATATGGTTACATTTATATACATGTTATCTAAGTGTTGTAAAAATTTTGGAGTGATTGGATATGCTTAGGGATGTTAAAATTATCATGCAACTAAACTTGACAGCAAGAAAATATGAAAATGTGAATCTGCCACATTTGATCACTTAGCATGTTTCAACCTAGACATGTTACTATTGAGTGTTAACAATTAGGCACATGCTATTAGAGTTATAATACTTCAATTACATGATGTTTTCATGTATTTAAGATGAGAAATTGAGGTATTTGAGGGGCTATATTGGGTTCTAGTTTGTGAAAGCTTGATTGTTAGCTTATAGCTTGGTATTTAAGGTCTAGTATGAGATTTTGTGCTTTCAACTTGCCAAATTGGGTATGGTGCTTGATGTTGGGTAATATTACAGGCTATTTTACATCTAAGATTGGAGAGTAATACTAAACAAATTTAGACTAAGCCACCAACCAAGTGAAAGGTAAGTAAAGATTCATTTGCAACCACAATGCATAGACATAGTAGATGTGTGAATTATATGTAATATCATAAATCATATGTGCATAGTAGAGGGCTCTCCATTGAGCATACATACATGGGCATTGTCATTAGCACGTGCATGCATCATATACGAGCATTGTGATAAATCTTGCATTGCACGACATGATTCAGAGAAAGGAAAATATTTTGCTGACCACTACTAGTGCACCGAAGCATGCATGGATTTGCATGGTTTTATGCATGGATTTGTAGGTTCGCGTGCATGGATTTGCATGCGTATGAGTATGCATGGATTTTCATGCTTATATGATTATTGGCCATTGAATTATGGCGGTGTACAGAGCTCTTTTCGGTGCATGGGATAGTAGCGTTGGTCAGGGGCCCAAGAAAGAAATGATTTTGAGAGAAATATTTTGATGCATAAAATTGCATTGTGAGCATAGCATTTTGAGTTGCATGACTTGATATTGTGGATTATTCTTTGACATGCATAATCTTTACTTGCTGAGCGTTAACTCATATAGTTTATGCATTGTAGGTGAGTACGACAATACCTGAAGCATCTTTTATTGGTTGGGCGGCAGTTGGAGCTCCTGCAGGTGTCTGAGAGAGTGTGTACATGGATGACGACCTGTTGGGCTATTTTGTTGGCTTGTTATATTTTGAGTCTGTTGTATTATATTTTTAGACTGGTACTATACTTCGCTTTTAAAACTTTACTGTAAATAAGTATGTAAATATTGAGTTATTGTGGGTGTTATGCTTTTATATAAATATTGATCCTGCTATATACATGACATGTGTTAGAAAGTATTTTAAACAGGGTCGTGCATGTAAGAAGTGATATATCTTTTCTTAAATTGTTAAAAAAAAATATTCCATGCATGCACACAGGTTCTATCATGTTAAATTATAATATATATCTAGTTGTGTAGTAATAGGGGTGCTACACTCTTCGAGCTATTAGAGCAGTGAAAAGAGTTGACGATCAAACCATGGCGGATAACACCAACAATGTTAATGTGAACACCAATCTTCCATTGCAACAACCACAACCACAATGAGCTATTCGGGATTATTTTCAACCAACCATGAACCAAAACTACTCCGGGATAGCTCGACAATCGATCAATGCCAATAATTTTGAATTTAAACCAGCTCTCATTAGCATGGTGCAACAAAACCAATTTAGAGGAAGTGTGGTGGAGGATCCAAATGAACACTTAGCTATGTTTTTGGAGATTTGTGACACCATCAAAATGAATGGAGTGCCCGATGATGCCATTAGACTTCGCTTATTTCCATTCTCTCTCCGAGACAAAGCTAGACTATGGTTACAATCTTTTGCACCATGTAGCATACCGAGTTGGAATGACTTGACACAAAAATTCCTTGTTAAGTACTTTCCATCAAGCAAGACACTTCAACTCAAGAGTGAGATAGCTCAATTACGTCAACAAGATTTTGAGCCACTATATGAAGCTTGGAGAGGTTTAAAGATTTTCTACGAAGGTGTCCTCAACATGGTTATAAGGATTGGCAGCAGGTACAATACTTCTACATTGGTTTGAACGGGCAAACTCGAACCATAATAGATGTTGCCGCAGGTGGGACTTTGATGTCTAAGACTGTAAATGAAGCCCATATTTTGCTGGAGGAGATGGCTACTAATAGCTATCAATGGCCTTCCGAGAGGTCTTCTATAAAAAAGATTGTCGGTGTTCTTGAGGTAGATTCATTTACACAATTAGCTGCACAAGTTTCTGCTCTTTCTAACCAAATTGCAGCTTGGACTTCTAATGGAGCTTCTCAGGGAATGGACTCCATGACATCCACCAGCACTTCATTTAGGGACACCAAAGGTAATGAGCAGGTAAACTTTGTCAATAATTGTAATTACAATTTCAAGGGAAATCAACTACGTACTCACTACCATTCGGGGCTTAGAAATCATGAGAATTTTTCCTATCCCAATAATCGAAATGTGCTTCAACCCCCCACCGGGTTACAACAATCCACCACATCCAAACCCTCACGTAGGTGAGAAAAAGGCATTTGTGGAGGATTTGATCAGCACTTTCATTGGTGAGACAAGAGCCCGATTGAATAAAGATGAAGCGAAGATAGACAACATTGAGACTCAATTAGGGCACCTAGCTTCAAGTTTAGGAGCTCAAATAAAATCAATGGAGACTCAAATTGGACAGCTTGCTACTAAAATTAATGCTCAAAAACATTTTTATCTTACTTTACTTTGTTTACCAATCATCACCCGATTTTCTAGATAAAATTATGACTATTTAAACTACGATACTTAATGCAATTTTTGATTACAATCCTTGTGGATACGATACTCAACTCATCATTATATTAAAACTTCACAACGTGCACTAGCGGTTTGCATTACTCAACGAACAGGTATCTTCTTGATTAGTCGAGCGAGTAGGGCGGACCATTGTTCTTGACTGAAAATTAACTTCAGTCCGTGAGATTCTATAGCACTAAGCATAACTTATGTTTCCAGTGATGCGACTAACTTAACATTTAGTACTTCTACGGAACTAGGTGGTATCATGCATGATAAAACAAGAAAAATATAACTCATACTCAGTAAGCAAATAACATGTCATCACATTCATTTCAAAAATAAGCAAAGCTTCAAGTGTTACATAAAAGGAATTTTGTTTCATATAACTACTTGTCAACCTTCTCCTCTATCTAACTCCTAGTGTGAACATCCTCATTAGAACAAGTATTGATTATAACCTTTGAGAATGGGTTATTTAGAACAAATCCCTTGTGAACTAGTGAACTATTTCCCCTCAGACTAAACCTCAAGTTCCGACGACTAGAATTCAAAGTTAGGAACATTGTCTTCTTAGCTTTCTTTCGTGTCTCTCCTTCCTATTTCACCAATATTGCTTCCATTAACACAGAAACTCTATAGTTCCTTCCTACTTGATCCTGCGTCTCCTCAAATATCTTTTGTAATGCAGCGGGTAGTGACTCCTTCCATATTGCTATCTCTCATAACCTAAGTTAAGTATTGCGGCTTACGAATGCTAGGTGGTCACTCATCCATCTCATCTCCTTGAAATATTGGGGCAAGGTGTGATACGGTTTTATCTTATAAGTCATGAATTCTTCAGTCTAAATGCTCTCTCAATTCCTTCTAAGTTGGGGTTCTAATAAGCCTCATACCTACACAATTAACGTCTTTATATGAGAAATGAGTTAACATGATTACGATGGTACATCAATCATTAATTCTTTCTAGCGTGATTAGTTTTTTCTTTTTACTATCCCAACCAACTAGCAAATAGGATCCCAATCATATGAATTACCTTAACAGATAAGCAGTATAATTGCGCAAGGCACAACATACAAACGCTTTAAATACTTAAACAAATAACAACTTACAATCTCAAACACTTACCAATAACAGAGGAGAACACACCCGTAGCACGACTCATAGCCCAAAACTTCTTTTAAAAAATTAATTTAGGGTATAAGAACCGATTTAAAAACTTGGGCGGTCTGATACCAAAAAATGTAATGCCAACTAGTATTTTCTTAAATTATATATATGTGGAATTTAAATATGAACAGAGTTCACTCTTTTTAAAAAATATATGCGAAAGATTTAAAACTCTCTTTGCTTAAAGAAAAACTAGGAATAATCATTTAACACTTATAAAATACAAAGTTCTCAAAACTCCATATAATGGAAATGGAAAAAAATTTAATTTTAAAACATTATCCTTTCAAAATCTTAAGAAAGCGAAACCCATAATAAAACATATCTAAAGGTTCTAAAACTGGAAGTTCATTTAATAACGTAAGACAATGGGCAAGTAACTGCATCGGGACATCTTTGTCCATCTCTTAGATGTCATCACCTGAAAATATATATATAACACAGAATGAGCTTCCAATAAGCTTCGTAAGTAACCCATGCATGAATGCATGCTCATGAATACTTGTTATGTAAATACTTATCAAGTATTCCCCCCCTCCCTTTTTTTTTTTTGAAAATGTAAAAAGATTTTAATTTGAAAACCTTGGACTTGGACCTCAACTGAAAAAAACAACTTTGAACTTAAATATTTGACTTGGAAATAGTGAACTTGAACATTTTTATTGAAACTTTTGAATCTTTCATTTTATTGACCTAGTCACCAGCTCACTTGATGAGACATCTAGTTGATCAGTGATGCAGTGGGCCTAGTTATTTGGAACCATAAATATATGTACTTTCATTTGGCTTCAAGCGGCACATCAACATTAACATGAAACATTACATTTGGCTATAAAGGCCCTTGGTCGGAACGCCGATCCCCCACGCCCATTTCCCACTCACACCCTTCTCAGCATTAATGTACACCCGACTAAACTTTTGGAAATAAAATATTTGGGGTACATATATCTTTCGAAAATAGACTTGCATTCTCACCTTCTAAGCTTAACTTAATCATGCCTCGTGTTTGTTGACATGAATTGCAAGTGCAATGACAGTATAAGGATAATAAACACACAAAACTTAAAGCAATAATACATAATCACACACATATCATCACTGAGGCACATAATTTCATGTATGGAACAATTTGGGGTTACTTACCTTTCGAGCTCTAAACCAACTAGAATTCTATCGACTAAGTGGCCCTCCAATGCTGTCGTTCACAAATCCTTTAAAAAACCTTGAAGTAGACCATAAAACACGTTCTTCCTCGCCTATCTAGGGTTATAAAGATGCTAACTTTGGATTTGTAGAGGGTGGAAGGGTGGTTTGTACATGCAACTGAAGTGGAGAATGAGAGAAGAAGAAAACTTCTTACTTGAAGCTAATTTTTGAAGTAGTAGAAGAATTGTATTTTTTTATCTTCAATTTTATTTATATGGTGGCTACAAAAATTAGATCAAATTTAATATTTACCCCACATATTAATTTAGTTATTTGGAAAGTCTAACTTTCCTAACAAACTAATTCCACATCACACCAAAATTCCCTCTTCCTTCTATCTTTAATAGCCGAAAATATAGACTCTGATTAGCCATCAATTTTCGGCCCCTCTCTCCTCTACATACTTTGAACATATCCCATAATTTCAATCTTGATATCTTATATCAATTTTAAATAAGAAAAACTATATACATTTTTTTTTGGTTTAATTCTTCTAATATTCCAAGTGGGCTTCTACTAATGAGCTATTTTTAAGTTGGGTTTGGACTTAAACATGCACATTAATTAGTTCAATTAATTAATAAGCCCAAGTTCATTTAATTGATCCAATCAATTAATTAACTCAATCCAAATTAGATTTTCAAGTTTATTGAGTCTAATTAAATAATCATATTATTTAATTGAATAATTAACTCATCAAATTTAGGTTAATTTAATTCTTAATTAATTAATCTAATTAATTAATTATATCCAACTAATCTTAAGCTAGACAATTATGTACAAATGTAACAAAGTTCTTGATGAAATTAATAGGAAATGAGTGCAAAATTAGGGTCGTTACAATTCTCCCATCTCTTATAAAAGTTTTATCTATGAAACTTGACTCTATTCTACCCAAGACAAACAAAGTCAATCAAACAGATTGGGGTATCGGGTTCGAGGTCATAACAGTACCTGAAGGGTCGACATACTATAGGAAATGTTAGACTGGGAGGGAGGTTTCAGAAGGCTTTTCGCAAAATTAGATCTCACGAAAGAGTGAGAGACTCCCGAATCAAACAAGACATTAGCAGACTTGCCACACACATTCAATACACCTAAACGATAAATAATATGTTCACATACTAGCATGCAAAGATAGAATGAATGAAAGTTTCAGGAACATAAAGAGTGAATCGGAGTATTACCCATCACCACCATAGTAGCTTCTTCGGATTCCTGCTAAGTCATTGCTACAACTTTAAGTTTGCAAACCCAAGTGAAGGTTGTATTAAGTAATAAATTTCTCGTGAGAACGAGGTTGATCCACAAGGATGTTATTTGAAGAGTTCAAGTGTATATTTCTGAAAAAATGGATTTATGTGAATCAAAATATATGAACAATTAATATATGTTGTAACTAAAGAAGAACCAAAGTAATAGAAGTACTGAGAATTAGCGATCCACTCTTAAGTTTTGGAGAGAGAAACAGTTATTTATTCTTTTTACCTCTATTAATTGCCACAATTGAATCCATACATACTGAAGGTTCCAATAGGAAGATATTATCAAATAACTCATGCAATAAGGTAATCATGATATTGTCTTACTATTGCAAATTATCTCTTAACACCAATACTTATTTATGGGATCAAGCATTTATGCACACCTTCGTCAACAATAAATCAAGATTTTACATTAACAGTTGGTGGAGTAAAACCGCACAATAAGCTAAATGAGCTCAAGTATTTGTTGTGCAATTGGAGATACATAAATCAAGAATCACCACAAAACAAGCAGGGTTTAGATCAAAACTCAAAATAATAATACAACATACTTAAACATTTTCTACTCTTATAACATTCCTCTTCCTCCATCAAGAGGTTCACCCTTTTTTTCTCAGCAAAATGAAATTTATAAAGATATAATAAAAGTAGCAAAGACTAAAAATATAAGAGAAACTAGAGAATGCATTTCTATTACTACTAGAAAACTTACAATACTAGAAAACATACAAACTTGAAAACTTAGCCTAAAGAAACCCTCTACCCCCCCCCTCCTTTTACAAGTTTAACACATGGCCTATTTATAGTACTTAGAGTAAGCTAGAGGCCAAACAAATAATGGAGGGGTTAATCAAGTGGTATGCTAGTTGCCAAGAGTTGGTAAGTTGTTACACCAAGTTCTCACCTACCAAATAGAATTATATATTTTAGTCAGATACAGCCAGATTTTGATGATTCATAAAGAAGAAAAATTGTCAATCTTTCGGTGCTGATAGATTTTCATATATCATTTGTCAAATTTGGCGGTCGGATGAAGGAGATATGATCAAATTACCAAATCATATCCAAGAGTCATCCTTTAACAGCAGTAGCAACTTGCAGCCTATGATTTTACCATTTTGACACATTGTCTCACCATATTATCTTGAAAAAACTTGTTTTTTTACCTCTTGTATATAACATATCCAAATTTCAGTCCAAAATAAATTTGGCTCAAGAGATATAACCTAATAAGTAAAATAAGTCAATACTAGGCTGAACTCTGATCCGAATTTTAGTGATCCATTTTGTGCAACTACTTGGACGAATTTTCTGCTATAATCAAGAATGAATTAAGCTGAGCTTGCAACTAAAAAGTTGTACCTCTATCTCTCGACTTTCAAATAAAATAAGCTTTAGGTCCATAGAGCTTTTGATCATGAAGTTATGCTTAAATTACAAAAACTGTACAAGTCCGGAAACATGCTTCCAATTATTCCCTAACACAAAACATTAATAAAACAATAATATTAACAAGAATAAAACAAGAAAAGTATAAAGGATTTGATATAAAAATATGTCAAAATATGCACTTATCAAATTCCCCCACACTTAATCCTTGCTTGTCCTCGAGCAAGACTAAAACAAACCTAAACTAATCCACTTTCGTAGGAAATCACAATTGCATTTAACATATACAATAAGCCTTTAAACCCCTAGGTGACCCATAGAGGACGAGTTACAGTCTCGTGAAGGTTTCCAACAGTGATACCCACAAACACCTATAATAACTTTCTTCCAACTTTTATTCTCATGAAGCAACAAAGTAATATGGAAATAAAATCAAACAAGTGTTAAGTTTAACTCTTAGTCATTCAAAAGTCAATACATTTCTACAATAAGCATACTCAAGTATGTGTATAGATAGTTAATATTAATAGTGATGAAACTATGCATGCTTCAAATAATTAAATTCTCATAAAACCTTACAAAAATCATCACCCAATCTCTAACAGAAAAGTTAAACATCATAGGCTCTTCCTTTAGTGCAAATCTCCACTACACTGAAGGCACCACACGAAATCTAAAGGTCTTCAACAAAGGTTGTAATGGGGCCAAAGGGTAGTGATGTAGCTAAGAAATAAAAAGATAAGATGCAACAAAGGTTCTAAAAACTTCATTTTTTAGCCACACTTCAGGTGATATCTTTCAAACTCTACTTTTCTATCTATTTTTTACATTGGGACAATATCTTAATTAAGTTGGGGGGAGGGATAGTTGATATCATAACTTGTGTGTTCAATGTGTGTTTTTCTAGTTAAAAAAAAAATAAAAAAACAAATCAAGCATGTTTTCTGATGGGTCCGTTGAAATCATGAAAAATGGTGGTGGAGTAAAGGGTAATTGTAACACTCTTGAGATGCATCCCTATTTTTTGCATAACATGACAAGTTTGTGAAGTTTTTAACAAATGTTTGTAAATTACCAATTGTTTTTACTTTTTTTGAGTCGTAGAGGTTCTTCCAACTTCAATGATTAAAATTAAGCATGAATAATGTAGTTTGATTGATGATGGGTGTTGTTTTGGACTTTGATATTGTTATTTGGTTAATATATTTTTGCGATAATTATACTCCTTTTTTTGCACAAATAGTTATGTTATTCAGTGTGAAAACAATCATGTCAAAATAGGAAGTTCTTATACCTTACTCTAATCATCACTTGGATCTTCAACATGTAGGGGTTGAGTATTAGAACTTTTACTTTTGGTCTGTCGAGGCGAACGACTGATAGTGCACCACTAAAAAAATGATTAAGGCATTAGGTTTTCTAGCACCATTGCCAAATTAGCTTGTTCCCCATATGATATTTCAAGATGATGCCCCTAGTAAACTACTTTGAGCCTTTCAATAAATAAATATTTTTTTATAACCATATCTTTTAACCTAACCTAAATACACTATTATCCAACCCTTGTTCTAAAAATGATTGGAGTTTAAGAGATATTCAATTGACAATGTGAACTTACAAAAGAAATTTAGGTTGGAATAGAAGATAATTGTGGGGAGTTTCTCTTCAAAAAAAAAAAGAAAAACAATAATAAAAAAAATAGAAAAAAAATTTGCAAAGTGATACAAGTTGCAACTAAAAATGAGATGTTGCAAGATGAATAAGAAGGGTCCAATTCAATAACAATAGACCCCAGTGTTGAAATTTGTGGAGTTTGAGAATTTTTCATCGATAACAACAAACAAAAAAACACATATTATTAGATAAAACCATTAATAATAAGTATCACAGACTCATAGTCAAATGCAATTTGCATTTTCGACCATTATTCCTATTGGACCAATCCACATTGGCCAAGGCTAGATCAGGTTCTGGCACATATGCTACAAGTTGATCAATCAGCTGGTTAGGTGTTGGAGCAGAAATGAGGATTCTTCTGGCAGACGATGAAATAAAACCTTTTTTTCACAGCATGATCTACAAAAGATAGCAAACCATCATAAAAATCATTAACATTAAGAATACCTATAGGTTTTTGGTGAATGTTGAGTTGTGCCTAAGAGACAACTTAGAATAATTCCTCCAGTGTACCAAAACCGCCAAGTAGAATAATGAATGCATCCGCATTATTTAACATGTTAGGTATTCTGTCCTGAACATGTGACACTTTTAGCTCATCTCTAATGGTCATACCTGTGATATTCTATACTGTTAAAGATTTTGAAAAAACTCCCAGAACTTTGACACCTCCTACATAAGCAGAAATAACAACATTCCCCATTAACCCCAAACTGCCTCCCCCATATACTAAATGAATTTTTCTCTCTGCTAAAGTTCTACCAAGGTTATTGGCTGCCCTATAAACTCACCATTTTTTCCAAGCTTGGATCCACAAAAACATAAATGCAATTGAATTTGCGAGTTGAAGAAACTTCCATTTTTTTTAATTTTTTTTCTTTTTGAAAATAAGTTGTGCAAAAATAGAGTGAGTATGGTGATATTTATTGAGGTGTGAACAGGAAATGTATTTATTGTATGTCTTTTTCTTTTGTCAAAAAGGTTGAAAATAAGGACACACACAAAATTTAAAAATTACCTACTTACACATAAATGTACATGTAGTTGTGATTGTGGCTCACATCTTCCTCTGGTTTTACATCCAGTAATAGCTGAAACGCTCTCTATAGGTTGAGGATATGCTTCCCATCTAGTTTTCTTATAAACTGGCAAACAGGGTCTTTTAATATCAGATTCCCAATACTATAAAGCTCATATTCATTTCAAAAATGATCCCATAAATCAAGAATTGCACGTTGTACCAATCTACATAAATGCGTCTCAAGAGTCAATATAATGTGATCTAAAGACTCCTTACTCAATCCATCCATAATGAATTTAAGTTTATCTTCTCGATTTTTAGAGACCATTCCTAAAGAACGACACTTTTTGTTGCAAGTCCATCTAGCATAATTATGACAAAATTTTATTTTTTAGCCCTTCGTTTTTTTGAATATGTGCTTTTACCAAAACCAGGCATGTATCTAGTAAGCAAATCTGGGAACTCATGTGAAAACTCACTTGCTCTACCTTTGCTTCAATTATCCATCTTATGTCCTCTATGATACTGTAACACCCCCATTACTATACAACTATATATATAGTATAATTTAACATGATAGAGCCTGTGTGCATGCATTATTATTTTTTCCTGTAATATATTAATAAATAATAAACATTTTCCCACTCACAGACTAATACATATACCTGCATAGGACCCATAACAATCATAATATTTATATACCCGTGTACAGAAAAGTTAAAAAGTAACACACAGTATAAATCCAAAAACCTAATACAATAGACTATAAAATCAAATAAGTTAACAATCAACCCAACAGGTCGTCATCCATGTACACTGATCCTCAGAACCTGTAGGAACCCCAACAGCTTGCCCAGTAAGTCCATGGTATCAAGTATCACCAGACTCACCTACAATGCATAAACTATATGAGCTAACGCTCAGCAAGTAAAGATTATGCATGTCAAAGAATAATCCACAATATCAAGTCATGTATATCAAAATGCTATGCCCACAATGCAATTTTATGCATCAAAATATTTCTCTCAAAATCATTTCTTTCTTGGGCCCCTGACCAACGCTACTATCCCATGCACCGGAAAAGAGCTCTGTATACCGCCATAATCCAATGGCCAATAATCATATAAGCATGCAAATCCATGCATACTCATACGCATGCAAATCCATACACGCGAACCTGCAAATCCATGCATAAAACCATGCAAATCCATGCATGCTTCGGTGCACTAGTAGTGGTCAGCAAAATATTTTTCTTTCTCAGAATCATGCCGTGCAATGCAAGATTTATCACAATGCTCGTATATGATGCATGCACGTGCCAATGACAATACCCATGTATGTATGCTCAATGGAGAGCCCTCTACTATGCACATATGATTTATGATATTACATATAATTCACACATCTACTATGTCTATACATTGTGGTTGCAAATAAATCTTTACTTACCTTTCACTTGGTTGGTGGCTTAGTCTAAATTTGTTTAGTATTCCTCTCCAACCTTAGATGTAAAATAGCCTGTAATATTACCCAACATCAAGCACCATTCCAATTTGGCAAGTTGAAAGCACAAAATGTCATACTAGACCTTAAACACCAAGCTATAAGCTAACAATCAAGCTTTCACAAACTAGAACCCAATATAGCCCCTCAAATACCTCAATTTCTCATCTTAAATACATGAAAACATCATGTAATTGAATTATTATAAATCTAATAGCATGTGCCTAATTGTTAACAGTCAATAGCAACATGTCTACGTTGAAACATGCTAAGTGATCAAATGTGACAGATTCACATTTTCATATTTTCTTGCTGTCAAGTTTAGTTGCATGATAATTTTAACATCCCTAAGCATATCCAATCACTCCCAAATTTTTACCACACTTAGATAACATGTATATAAATCTAACCATATCATATAATTGCTAAAAATCACGGATATAGCTTTCCAAGTTCAGCTCTCTTCACGACATACTGAAACAGATTGTTTCCTACCGTGACAGTTTTGCACACTTCATGACATTAATGGTTTTGGCACCATTAAGTATATTCAATCACACCAAAATTTTCACCATACTTAGATAACATATATAAGGATATAACTAGGTCATAATATTACCAAAAATAATGGATTTAGCTCCCTTAATTCAGTTTCCTTCACAGCACACCAAAACAGATTTTGCTATTTTGGCAGTTTGAGTGTTTTTCCAATATCATTCTCTATTTCAATTTCCAACTAATAAAACTTCATTTCAATACTCTTAACTCATATATGGTCATGTAAATGGTAATAATTATAGGTTTTATTCAACATACCATACAATTTTGAAGCCTAAAACACAAGAAAATAGTAAGATGACAGTTTCTGCCACAAGTATTTCCTATTAAGTGTTTGTCATTCAAAACCCTTTCTTTGTGCACCAAAGTCTAACTAAAAACTTCCTAACACCTTTATAATAGATATTGAAATCTTAATAAACAATAAAACCATTCATAATAATCTGAAAACCAAAGGCAAAATCATAGATAAGTGTTACCTATGCAGATTTTGAGGTTAACTTGATGGTAATCACTTCTCCTTTGCTTTTCTTGCTTTTATTTCGACTTGGAATCAATTTGGATCACTTGGAGACCTTAAGGTGTGTGTTTGGAAGATGAAAATGGCTGAAATGAGGGTCTGGTCGTTGCTTAAGGGTGAAGGGTTTGAGGTGTTAGCTTAAGCTTAATAAGAAAGCATGAGGTGGCATGTAAATAGAAAAATCTGATTTTCTCCCTTATCTTGCAGCCCTAATCTTGTGTGTCTCACCTATTTTTATTTGGTTGCAACCTATCTTAGTCACCATTCATTCCCATAGTTATTTCCTATGTCCGTTCATTCGATCTCCAAACCGATTCACATCCGATTCTTAACGAAATATCAAGTTTGCATTTCTAAAATTATATGCATATATGGGCCTTGTAATAGGACACTTAAATCACATTATATCATGTATAATATCCCAAGTATGTTAATTTACAAATATATACTTTTGAAATAACTTGATCAAATCAAATTAAACCGTATAAGCTTACTAGTAACACTTTTAACACTTCCAAAATTATAACCTATATATCCCATCTATATCTAATATTGGTCCACCTCATTTTCTTCTTTTTTCAATATAAAATCAACTACTTAGATTAGAAAATTCAATAACTAATACCGGGCAAGAGCTTCAGAATTAAGTTTAATAATTCAAGAATGTCGTATAAAATGAAATAAATTATGCAATGTCAATAGAAATGCAATTAGCATATAAAATTAACACGTAATGCATAATCATATTTGGCCATGTAAGTAGTAAGAGGTTCGGGTATCACAGATACCTTTGTGCATAAGCATCCTCAATCTTTCAATCCTATCTCATTGTCAGACACACATCTTCGAAAGATTTGATCCGGACAATATTTGAATAGGTATGGATCATCGCAATAAAAAAATTTAACCTCAGTCAAAAACTTCTTTTTGTCTTGAGAGTTCCAATGTGATGGCATCTTTCCTGTCACAAGAAAATTAACAATGTCAGCAAACCAAGGTAAAATAGAAACATTAAATAGTTGTTCATCAGGAAAAGTATCATTAATTGGTGTGATTTGAAATGAGTCATCACAAACAAGTCTCGACAAATGATCAACCACTACATTCTCTACTCTTTTTTTATCTTGAATAGTAACTTTAAATTCCTGAAGTAAGAGAATCCACCTAATCAGTCTTGATTTAGCATCTTTTTTGACAAAAGATGTTTCAAAGCTGCATGATCACTGAAAATAACAACTGGTGAGCCAACAAGATAAGATCGAAATTTGTCCAATGCAAAAACTAATTCTTTTTCAGTTGTTGTATAATTCAATTGAGCACCATTTAAAGTTTTACTTGCATAGTAAATAACATATAGTTTCTTATCTTTTCTTTGTCCCAAGACAGCTCCAACAACATAATCACTAGTATCACACATTATTTCAAAAGATAAAGTTCAATCTGGAGACTGCATGATTGGAGTAGATGTAAGCATGCTTTTAAGCTTAACAAAAGCATTTTCACAGTTTTTAGTCCATTCAAAAATAATGTCTTTTGTTAGAAGATTACATAAAGGTTTAGATATTATACTAAAATTTCATAATTCTTCTATAAGAACCAGCATGTCCTAAAAATTATCTAACCTCCTTCACAGTCTTTGGTGTTGGAAAATTGGTAATTAACTCAATTTTAGATTTGTCAACCTCAATACCTTCTGATGAAATAATGTGTCCAAGAACAATACCATTTGTTACCATGAAATGACATTTCTCCCAATTGAGCACAAGATTCTTTTCTTCACACCTGATCAAAACTTTTTCTAAATTAGATAAGTAATCATCAAATAAATTACCAAAAATAGAAAAATCATCCATGAAGACTTCAAGAAAACGTTCATTCATGTCACTAAAAATACTAAGCATGCATTGTTGGAATGTAGCTGGTGCATTACATAATCCAAAAGGCATACTTTGATATGCAAAAGTACCAAAAGGACATGTAAAAGTTGTTTTCTCTTGATCTTCAAGTGCAATTGCAATTTGATTATACCCAAAATATCCATCTAAAAAGCAATAAAATTCATGTCCTACAACTCTTTCTAAAATTTGATCCATGAAAGGTAATGGAAAATGATCTTTTTCTAGTAACTGAGTTGAGTTTCCTATATTCAATGCACATTTGCCAACCAATAACAGTCCTAGTTGGAATTAATTCATCATTCTCTTTCTTAACTATAGTAACTCTAGATTTCTTAGGTACAACTTAAGTAGGACGTACCTATTTGTTATCAGAAATAAGATAAATGATTCTATTATCTAAGAGTTTAATGACTTCATTTCTCACTACTTCTTTCATATTAGGATTTAGCCTTCGTTGCATTTCTCTAAAAGGTTTAGCATTTTTCTCTAGATAGATGTTGTGTGTGCAAATGAAAGGATTAATACCTTTAATATCAGCAATGGTCCATCCTAAAGCATTCTTATGCATTTTTAAAGTTTCGGTCAACTTACCTTCTTGAGATGCATCGAGTTTGGAAGAAATTATTACTGGAAAAGTCTTATTCTCACTTAAGAAAGAGTATTTCAAATCAACTGGCAAATGTTTCAAATCAACCACGGGAGCTTTAATACTTGATGGAATAGATTTTACTGTTGATGATAAAAGTTCTTCGAACATTGGCTTTTAAAAATATTTTTCTTGTACCTGCAAAAATTTAGAGATAGTATTAGTGTGTGCCTTTTTACAAATACTTTCACTTTCGAAGAAGTCTCTAAAGAATGTGAAGAGTTAGTGGTAGTAAAGTATTCATGAACAAG
>CM033107.1:10860345-11035733 GCA_019321725.1 Paulownia fortunei | reverse complement strand
ACAGCAGCAGCAACTTGAAGCCTATGTTTTTACCATTTTGACACATTATCTCACCATATTATCTTCAAAAAACTTGTTTATTTACCTCTTGTATATAACATATACAAATTTCAGTCCAAAATAAATTTGGGCTCAAGAGATATAACCCAATTAGTAAAATAAGTCAATACTAGGCTGAACTCTGATCTGAATTTTGGTGATCCATTTTGTGCAACTACTTGGATGAATTTTCTGATATAATCAAAGACTGAATTGGGCTGAGCTTCCAACTGAAAAGTTGTACCTCTATCTCTGAGCTTTCAAATGAAATAAGATTTAGATTCATAGAGCTTTTGATCATGAAGTTATTCTTAAATTACAAAAACCGCACAAGTTTGGAAACATGCTTCCATTTATTCCCTAACACAAAACATTAATAAAACAAGAATATTAACAAGAATAAAGCAAGAAAGTATAAAGGATTTGATACAAAAATATGTCAAAATATGCACTTATCAGTCATCGTCTAAACATGAGCTTGGGCGGTCTTCTTCTTCTCTGGACAGTTGAATATAATGTGCCCCGACTTCTGGCAACAAAAGCACACTCCCTTTCCCTGAAGATATTCTCCCTGGTGAGACTTTCCATACTTAGGGCATGCAGTGGTAGCCTACTTGTTTTGTTGAGTGCCCTGAGCACCATTGTGGAAATCCTTCTTTGTCTGCCCATTCCACATCTTGTGGATTCCACCCTTAGCTTCGAGTCCGCTAGACTGAACTCCAAGCTCCTCTCTACTAAGATTTTGTGTTATTTCCACCAGTAGGGCCTTGTTGATCACCTCTCTGTAAGTATGTAACTCGAACAGTACCACAACAAGTTCGATTTAGGGCTTAAGTCCCTCCTTGAATCTCTAACTCGACGTTCCTCCGTTGCAACTAGGTCTGGAGCAAACTTCACTAGTTTGGCGAACTCGGCTTCATACTCCGCAACGGAGCACGTACCCTGCACCAAGTGCCTAAATTCTCGTTCTTTATATTATCATACGCTTCGGGGGAAGTATCTTCTCATAAAATGCCCTAGTGAACATATCCCAGATGAACGGCGGCCATCATCCTCTTGTTGTCTCTGCACCATACGCTACCAGTCGTGGTCCTCTCCTTTTAGTACGAATGTCGCAAAATTAACCTTCTTAGCATCCATGCAATCTATGACCGAGAAGATCTTCTATATCTCTGTCAACCATTCTTCAACTTCTATGGGGGTCTACCGTGCTCAAAAAATATTATGGGGCTAGTCTCATAAACTCTGAGATACGGTTCCTCTCCAGGGCCTCGACACGTCTAGGTTGGTTAGCTTGTCCAAATGCAGCTAAGGCCTGCATGAAGGCCTCAACAGTCAAAGGCATTCCCTGAGGAGCGATAGGGACATTCTCGTCATTCCTAGCACGTGAGGTCTCTTCTTAATTAGTCAAGCGAGTAGGGCGGACCATTATTCTTGACTGAAAATTAACTTTAGTCCGTGCGATTTTATAGCACTAGGCACTAAGCATAACTTATGTTTTGAGTGATCCGACTAACTTAAAGTTTAGTACTTCTACGAAACTAGATGGTATTATGCATGATAAAATAAGAAAAATATAACTCATACTCAGTAAGCAAATAACATGTCATCATATTCATTTCAAAAATAAGCAAAGCTTCAAGTGTTGCATAAAAGGAATCTTATTTTATATAACTACTCATCAACCTTCTCCTCTATCTAACTCCTAGTGTGAACATCCCGATTAGAATAAGTATTGATTATAACCTTTGAGAATAGATCATCTAGAACAAATACCTTGTGAACTAGTGAACTATTTGCCCTCAGACTAAACCTAAATTTCTGACGACTAGAATTCAAAGTTAGGAACATCGTCTTCTTAGCTTGCTTTCGTGTCTCTCCTTTCCATTTCACCAATATTGCTTCCATTAACACAGAAACTCTATAGTTCCTTCTTACTTGATCCCGCATCTCCTCAAATGTCTTTTATAATGCAAGGGGTAGTGACTTCTTCCATATTGCTATCTCTCATAACCTAGGTTGAGTCTTGTGGCTTACGAATGCTAGGTGATCACTCATCCGTCTCATCTCCTTGAAATATTGGGGCAAGGTGTGATAGGATTTCATCTTATAAGTCATGATTCACGTCTTCTATCTGAATGCTCTCTCAATTCCTTCTAAGTTGGGGTTCTAATAAGCCTCATACCTACACAATTAACGTCCATATATGATAAACGAGTTATCATGATTATGATGGTACATCAAGCGTTAATTCTTACTAGCGTGATTAGTTTTGTTTTTTTACTATCCCAACTAACTAGCAAATAGGATCCCAATCATATGAATCACCTTAACAGATAAGCAGTATAATTGTACAAGGCACAACATACAAACACTTTAAAAACTTAAACAAATAACATCTTATAATCTCAAACACTTACCAATAACAAAGGAGAACACGCTAGTAGCATGACTCATAGCCCAAAACTTCTTTTAAAAATTAATTTAGGGTCTACAGAACCGATTTAAAAACTTGGGCGCTCTAATACCATAAAATGTAACGCCTACGAGAATTTATTAAATTATATATATATATATATATATATATATGCGGAATTTAAATATGAACAGAGTTTACTCTTTTTAAAAAATAATGCGAAAGATTTAAAACTCTCTTTGCTTAAAGAAAAACTAGGAATAATCATTTAACACTTATAAAATACCAAGTTTTCAAAACTCCACGTAACAGAAATGGAAAAGAATTTAATTTCAAAACATTATCCTCTCAAAATATTAAGAAAGCAAAACCCATAATAAAACATGTCTAAAGGTTCTAAAACTGGAAGTTCATTTAGTAATGTAAGACAATGGGCAAGTTACTGTGCTGGGCCATCTCCGTCCATCTCCTAGATGTCATCACCTGAAAATATATATATATAACACGAAATGAGTTTTCAACAAGCTCAGTAAGTAACCCATGCATGAATACATGCTCAGGAATGCTTGTTGTGTAAAAACTTATCAAGTATCCCCCCCCCTTTTTTTTTTGAAAACGTAAGAAGGTTTTAATTTGAAAACCTTGAACTTGGACATCAACTTAAAAAAAAAACTTTGAACTTAAATCTTTGACTTGGAAATAGTGAACTTGAACATTTTCGTGGAAACTTTTGAATCTTTCATTTCATTGACCTAGTCGCAAGCTCACATGGTGAGATATCTAGCTGATCAGTAATGCAGTGGGCCTAGTTATTTGGAACCAACAATATATACCGGTATAAGTACTTTCATTTTGCCACAAGTGGCACATCAACATTAACATTAAACATATTTAGCCATAAAGGCCCTTGGTCAGAACGCCGATCCCCTGCACCCATTTCCCACTCACACCCTTCTCACCATCAATGTACACCCGACTAAACTTTTGGAAACAAAATATTTGGGTTACATGTGTCTTTCGAAAATAGACTTGCATGCTCATGTCACCTTCTAAACTTAACTTAATCATGCATCATGTTTGTTGACATGATATGCAGTGCAATAACAGTATAAGGATAATAAACACACAGAACTTAAAGCATCAACACATAATCACACACGATCATCACTTAGGCACATAATTGCATATATGGAACTAGGACAGGGTTACTTACCTTTCGAGCTCTAAACCAACTAGAATTTTATCGACTAAGTGGCCCTCCAATGTTGTTGTTCGTATAATATATTACAAACTGCAAGTTCACAGTGTCAAGTTTTAATACAACGGTGAGTTGAGTATCATATCCACAAGGATTGTAATCAAAAATTACAGCAAGTATTGTAGTTCAAATAGTCTCAATTTTATCTAGAAAATCAATTGATGATTAAACAAAGTAGATTATAAAAATTGCAAAAGACAATAGTGAGTTCATAAGAGTAATACAACAAGTGTCTTATGAACAAGAAATTCTAGAGGAATAACTCACCTAATTATCACCTATATTCTTCCTTCCAAAACATACCAATTCAAGTCAACAACACATATAAGTTAAGAATTCCTAAGCTCGTCAATTCCCTCCCTCGAGTGCCAAATTCATTATGAGTTCTAATATGAATTTCAATATCTCTATAAAAACTCAAGAATAAAACTCTATAAAAGTTCAATGAATTCTTCTTCAACACTTCAAAGGTTTCATAAGCTTTTCAACTCTATGATTCCTAGGTTATGTTATCTTTATAATCATGTATAATCTTTCCTCTATCGAGTATCGAATCTCATACATCAAATAATCTCAATTAATGGTCAAATAATCAAGATGTAATACTAAGCAAGATAACACAAACAAGATGAATAACTTGAATTAATATTGTTTGGAATTCAAAACATAAGATCAAATAAGGTTACATCATCCTCTAGAAAGAAATGTTTAGTTCATCATATAAGAATATAACTTCAAGAAATACATAAGAAAGAATATGGAAATTGTTCACCAATTTGAAAAGTGAGATGAATGGTTGAAGCTTTCCTTGTCTCCAAGAATGGCTTCATTGTCTTCAAGAATGGCTCCCTTCTCACCATGAATGGCTCCTTCTGTCCAGCATGCTTCTTTTTGTCCAGAACAACTTTCCATATCCAAGAATACCTCTGGAGGCTCTTCGGGGTCCTTAAAATCAGATGAGAGATGCCCTAAGGAAGGCTAAAAACCTATTTTGCCCCTTTTTTCCACGTGGCAATGCGTAGACGCTGACTAGACAGCTAGACCCAACTAGGCACTGAACATTCTATCCAAAACCTGTATTCCCAATGTATGTAGCCTCTTGAAATCGATTTTTCACCACTGTCTATGCCCAACCAGCTTTTGGTGTCTTCATAATTTCTATATCATTATGAATCATCTCAATTGGACATCTGTGGAGAGAGTTATGACTAAAATACCAAGATGTGTCATACAAGCAATTTTCAGTCCAGTATTAACTTTTGAACTCGATGTTTCTCATTGAAATCATAGGAATTGGATTTTATTGTAAACATAGATGTTATAGATATATCTCTTTTATTTTAGGTGGTTTAAGAATCAAGTCAAAATAATATTTGAGCAAAGAGTTATGATTGAAATACAAAAACTGCCATCAGAAGCACCATAATTTAGATTCTTCAACATTTCAACCATGTTTTTTGTTTTTTTTCATTTTCTTCTCCTTTTGTCATTACCTACAAGATTTCAAACTAAATACATAAAAAGTAACAAAAACACTTGAAAACAAACCAAATGTTAATAAAAAAGCATATGAATTATTGACATAAAACCAACTTATGAATACCCCAAACTTTACTTTTTGCTCGTCCTCGAGGAAAATCAAACAATCATAGGTTCATATATTGATCAGGAATTACCGAACCTGATCAATCAATTCAAATGCATCATCAATATTTATTGCACATGAATCCAAAGGTCAGTCACAAAGCTAGTCGAATAACACTACAAAACTTGTGATTCATCAATCTAATCATGAATTCAAAACGTGTGTGTGTGAAGTGTCAAGATCAAGTTTCATGCATGCATTTTAGGTATGAATTTCACAACCAATGATTCTCATGGTCTAAGCAAAGGAGTTTTAGTGTTCCATAAGGTTGCTTTCATACAAATTTTCCATTAATAGAGACACTTGCAAACTTGGATCAAAATGACTTCAATAAGCTTGTAACGTATAGCTTAGGTATTTGGCTTACAAAGAAAGGTAGGGATAAACAACATAAGAGAGCATAAAGCGTTGCACATAGAATCTCACTCCCCTCCTTTCTTTTCTCTTTCCCAATTTTTTTTCTTTAGGATTCATGCTTTTATTTTATTTCCTTTTTCACAATTTTTTCTTTTCTTTTTTTCCATCTTTTTTTCATGAATCCCAAGGCTTCATTTCTTGTTCTTTTGCTTTCACAACCCCCAAACTTGTTTCTTTTCATCAACATGAGTTGTTGTTTTTCTTTGCATATTTTCCTTGCTCATACCCTAAATACATTCATCCATGCCCTCAACATGTCTCCACATGATTCCTTGATAAGATTGTTCACAAAATGTCATACCTTAAGCTCTCTTAGGGACAATCATTAGTTTTTCGAGCTATAAAGGGTAAGTATAGTGAGCTTCAAGAAATGAGGTTGAATGGTGGTCATTCATATGCCTTGCATATACCATTTTTAAAAAATAGCTCTAGTAAATAAAAGTGTGATCATGGTAAGCTTGAAAGCACAAACAAGTCAAAAATGGTCTAAATCATTTCCAAGTTTACTAGTTATCTAGAATTTCGCCTCAAAGAGTAATCAAGCAAGTTCAGAACACCACAAAATGAAAAATACAACTCAATGGAGGCAAAATTCAACACCAAGTAGCACACAATTCACAAGATTTCGGCATAACGTGTGCAATAAAAATTCATCATTCATAACTAGGATCAAATACACACAACAATCGACATATCACATGACTAAGCAATCCTTCTTTTCTTTAGACTCTATACAATATCAATTAGGTATCATTATAGGCAATTGATAATTAAGTTATTCATTTAATCAAAAAACATGAACTCAACTTAGTTTGTCAACAAAACATGCCTGCTCTTGGACTCTCGTCATACAACATAAGTAATTCAAATAAAAAAATGGCTCAATTTTTCACATAAAGTTCAAAACACAAAATATAAATTCCACACCCAACTTTAAAATTAACATTGTCCTCAATGTTTAAAGAATTAACGCACATAAGAGGTGGAAATAAGAAACTCCTTTTCTAATAGATGATGCATTTGGAGTTCATGGGAGATCCGCACATATCACCAAGGTGACATCCATCTATATAAGAAAATAAGGCATGAAAGCATATGGGCTACAGCAACGAAAGTGAGAACACAAACATAGACAAAGAAATGTAATAGCTAAACATGCTTGAAAGCGAACATATTTCAAAAACTAACTAAGAAATTATTAAAAAGCAAAAGAAAAAGGGCTTGGGTTGCCTCCCAAGAAGCGCTTGGTTCAAAGTCATCAGCCTGACTATCTACTTTACTCATCCCAGATCTAAAAATAAGTGTTTATCATGCCACATCTTTGTATGCTCTAAGAGTGTAGGTGATCCTTCCAGATAGGCAAGACGAGGATAATCCAGAGGCATCAAGGGCTTTTTGGACATCAACAAGTGTATCCCTTATTACTGTGAATGGTCTTCAAACATGGTAAAGATGTACCTATCTTTCTCCATATTAAAAATGAAAAAAATCTGTAGAGCACAAGAATTGGTCACCATTGCCAAGCGTATCTTGAGTCACCCTAGTAGGCCTTGCTTCATCTAATGCATGCTTTCTAAAATTAAATAATGAAATTGGATTAGTGCTTGCATCTAGATCATATAAGGCTATTTCACAAGTAGAGTTTCCAATTAATAGGGGATAATAAAACTCCCTGAATTGGTTAGCACTTGAGGTGGCTTCTCTTGCAAGATGGCATTGCACTTTTCAATAGTTTCACTCTCCTCAATTTGTTGTTGTTGGATGGCTTTGCAATGCTCCCCTGGATTGATTTTCCTATTACTTAGAAAGTTTTCTTTTCAGTAGCAAGTTGTCCAATTTGAGTTTCTATTGATTTTATTTGAGCTCCTAAACTTGAAGCTAACTGCCCCAATTGAGTCTCAATGTTATCTATATTTACTTCATTCTTATTAAATCGGGCTCCTGTTTCGCCAATGAAAGTGCTTAACAAATCTTCCAATGATGCCTTTTTCTCAACTCTGGTTTCCATAGATGAAGTGCTAGTGGATGCCATGGAATCCATTCCTTGAGAAGTTCCATAAGAAGTTCAAGCTGCAAATTGGTTAAAAAGAGAAGAAATTTGGGCAGCAAGTTGTGTAAACGGATCTACCTCAAAAACACCGACAACCTTTTCAATGGAAGACCTCTTGGAAGGCCATTGATAGTTATTAGTAGCCATCGCTTCAGGACTCCTAGCCTCATACATATAAATACATATAACCCAATGCAACGCAAGACATTCATCAAAATATGGAAGAAAGTAAAAACAATCTAGACTAAAATCAAGACTAAGTCATAACAATATTAATGCAATTATGATAAAACAAATCTAAAAAAATATAATGTATCCTAAATAAAAAGTAAATAATGTGTACTAAATATTTTATTTTCATTCGTATAGGGAAATTAGTAGATTTAAAAGATTCAATTATTGAAAATCTATTTTATTTTATCAAATATAATTTAAAGTATATACTAAATTATATGAGCACAATAACTCAAAAATATAAAATATTCAAAAAAATTAAAATCTGAAAAATGGGATAAAAATAATAAAATAAATAATATGTATCTAATATTTTAAAAATAAATATATTTAAATTCCTTAGATAGTATTAAATGATTTAATTTAGAATAAATAAATTGTACAATATAATTTTAAAAGTGGGATTAAAGGCTTTTCTTTATTTTGAAACATTTGATTTAAAAGTATATACAAAATCTCACTAGCACAATAAGTCAAAAATATAAATTTTAAGGACGTTACAAATCTTAAAAAATATAATGTAAACTAAATACAAAAGTAAATTATGTGTAATGAATATTTTGTTTTCATTCTTAGAGGCAAATTAGTAGATTAAAAAAATTCAATTATTGAAAATCTATCTATATTTTATGAAATATAAGTTAAAAGTATATACTAAATTATACGACCACAATAACAGAAAAATATAAAATATCTAAAAAATTTAAAATCTAAAAATGTGATAAAAATAATAAAATAAATAATATGTATCCAATATTTTAAAAATAAATATATTTTAATTCCTTAGATAGCATTACATGATTTAATTTAGAATAAATAAATTGTATATTGCAATTTTAAAATTGGGATTAAAGGCTTTTCTTTATTTTACAACATTAGATTAAAAAGTATATACAAAATCTTACTAACACAATAAGTCAAAAATATAAATTTTTAAGAAGTTACAAATCTAAAAAAATACAATGTAAACTAAATACACTAATGTAAATAATGTGTACTGAATATTTTGTTTTCATTCTTATAGGCAAATTAGTAGATTTAAAAGATTGAATTATTGAAAATCTATTTATATTTTATCAAATATAATTTAAAAGTATATACTAAATTATATGAGCACAATAACTCAAAAATATAAAATATTCAAAAAATTTAAAATCTGAAAAATGTGATAAAAAAATAATAAAATAAGAAATATGTATCTAATATTTTAAAAATAAATATATTTAAATTCCTTAGATAGTATTAAATGATTTAATTTAGAATAAATAAATTGTACAATGTAATTTTAAAAGTGGGATTAAAGGCTTTTCTTTATTTTGAAACATTTGATTTAAAAGTATATACAAAATCTCACTAGCACAATAAGTCAAAAATATAAATTTTAAAGACGTTACAAATCTTAAAAAATATAATGTAAACTAAACACAAAAGTAAGTAATGTGTAATGAATATTTTGTTTTCATTCTTAGAGGCAAATTAGTATTTAAAAAAATTCAATTATTGAAAATCTATCTATATTTTATGAAATATAAGTTAAAAGTATATACTAAATTATACGACCACAATAACAGAAAAATATAAAATATCTAAAAAATTTAAAATCTGAAAATGTGATAAAACTAATAAAATAAATAATATGTATCCAATATTTTAAAAATAAATATATTTCAATTCCTTAGATAGTATTACATGATTTAATTTAGAATAAATAAATTGTATATTGTTTTTAAAATTGGGATTAAAGGCTTTTCTTTATTTTACAACATTAGATTAAAAAGTATATACAAAATCTTACTAACACAATAAGTCAAAAATATAAATTTTAAAGAAGTTACAAATCTAAAAAAATACAATGTAACTAAATACACTAATAAATAATGTGTACTGAATATTTTGTTTTCATTCTTATAGGCAAATTAGTAGATTTAAAAGATTGAATTATTGAAAATCTATTTATATTTTATGAAATATAATTTAAAAGTATATACTAAATTATATGAGCACAATAACTCAAAAATATAAATATTCAAAAAAATTAAAATCTGAAAAATGTGATAAAAATAATAAAATAAGAAATATGTATCTAATATTTTAAAAATAAATATATTTAAATTCCTTAGATAGTATTAAATGATTTAATTTAGAATAAATAAATTGTACAATGTAATTTTAAAAGTGGGATTAAAGGCTTTTCTTTATTTTGAAACATTTGATTTAAAAGTATATACAAAATCTCACTAGCACAATAAGTCAAAAATATAAATTTTAAAGACGTTACAAATCTTAAAAAATATAATGTAAACTAAACACAAAAGTAAGTAATGTGTAATGAATATTTTGTTTTCATTCTTAGAGGCAAATTAGTATATTAAAAAAATTCAATTATTGAAAATCTATCTATATTTTATGAAATATAAGTTAAAAGTATATACTAAATTATACGACCACAATAACAGAAAAATATAAAATATCTAAAAAATTTAAAATCTGAAAATGTGATAAAACTAATAAAATAAATAATATGTATCCAATATTTTAAAAATAAATATATTTTCAATTCCTTAGATAGTATTACATGATTTAATTTAGAATAAATAAATTGTATATTGTTTTTTAAAATTGGGATTAAAGGCTTTTCTTTATTTTACAACATTAGATTAAAAAGTATATACAAAATCTTACTAACACAATAAGTCAAAAATATAAATTTTTAACAAGTTACAAATCTAAAAAAATACAATGTAAACTAAATACACTAATGTAAATAATGTGTACTGAATATTTTGTTTTCATTCTTATAGGCAAATTAGTAGATTTAAAAGATTGAATTATTGAAAATCTATTTATATTTTATCAAATATAATTTAAAAGTATATACTAAATTATATGAGCACAATAACTCAAAAATATAAAATATTCAAAAAATTTAAAATCTGAAAAATGCGATAAAAATAATAAAATAAGTAATATGTATCTAATATTTTAAAAATAAATATATTTTAATTCCTTAGATAGTATTAAATGATTTAATTTAGAATAACTAAATTGTACAATGTAATTTTAAAATTGGGATTAAAGGATTTTCTTTATTTTTGCAACATTTGATTTAAAAATATATACAAAATCTTACATACAAAATAAGTCCAAAATATAAATTTTAAAAAAGTTACAAATCTAAAAAAATATAATGTAACCTAAATAAAAAGTAAATAATGTGTACTGAATATTTTGTTTTCATTCTTATAGGCAAATTAGTAGATTTAAAAGATTGAATTATTGAAAATCTATCTATATTTTATGAAATATAACTTAAAAGTATATACAAAATTATACGAGCACAATAACTCAAAATATAAAATATCTAAAAAAAATTAAAATCTGAAAAATGTGATAAAAATAATAAAATAAGTAATATGTATCTAATATTTTAAAAATAAATATATTTAAATTCCTTAGATAGTATTAAATGATTTAATTTAGAATAAATAAATTGTACAATGTAATTTTAAAAGTGGGATTAAAGGCTTTTCTTTATTTTGAAACATTTGATTTAAAAGTATATACAAAATCTCACTAGCACAATAAGTCAAAAATATAAATTTTAAAGACGTTACAAATCTAAAAAAATATAATGTAAACTAAATACAAAAGTAAATAATGTGTAATGAATATTTTGTTTTCATTCTTAGAGGCAAATTAGTAGATTACAAAAATTCAATTATTGAAAATCTATCTATATTTTATGAAATATAAGTTAAAAGTATATACTAAATTATACGACCACAATAACACAAAATATAAAATATCACAAAATTCAAAATCTGAAAATGTGATAAAAATAATAAATAAATAATATGTATCTAATATTTTAAAAATAAATATATTTTAATTCCTTAGATAGTATTACATGATTTAATTTAGAATAAATAATTGTATATTGTAATTTTAAAATTGGATTAAAGGCTTTTCTTTATTTTGCAACATTAGATTAAAAAGTATATACAAAATCTTACTAACACAATAAGTCAAAAATATAAATTTTTAAGAAGTTACAAATCTAAAAAAATACAATGTAAACTAAATACACTAATGTAAATAATGTGTAATGAATATTTTGTTTTCATTCTTATAGGCAAATTAGTAGATTTAAAAGATCCAATTATTGAAAATCTATTTATATTTTATCAAATATAATTTAAAAGTATATACTAAATTATATGAGCACAATAACTCAAAAATATAAAATATTCAAAAAAATTAAAATCTAAAAAATGCGATAAAAATAATAAAATAAGTAATATGTATCTAATATTTTAAAAATAAATATATTTTAATTCCTTAGATAGTATTAAATGATTTAATTTAGAATAACTAAATTGTACAATGTAATTTTAAAATTGGGATTAAAGGATTTTCTTTATTTTCAACATTTGATTTAGAAATATATACAAAATCTTACATGCACAATAAGTCAAAAATATAAATTTTAAAAAAAGTTAGAAATCTAAAAAAATATAATGTAACCTAAATAAAAAGTAAATAATGTGTACTGAATATTTTGTTTTCATTCTCTATAGCAAATTAGTAGATTTAAAAGATTGAATTATTGAAAATCTATTTATATTTTATGAATATAATTTAAAAGTATATACTAAATTATATGAGCACAATAACTCAAAAATAAAAATATTCAAAAAAATTAAAATCTGAAAAATGTGATAAAAATAATAAAATAAGAAATATGTATCTAATATTTTAAAAATAAATATATTTAAATTCCTTAGATAGTATTAAATGATTTAATTTAGAATAAATAAATTGTACAATGTAATTTTAAAAGTGGGATTAAAGGCTTTTCTTTATTTTGAAACATTTGATTTAAAAGTATATACAAAATCTCACTAGCACAATAAGTCAAAAATATAAATTTTAAAGACGTTACAAATCTAAAAAAATATAATGTAAACTAAACACAAAAGTAAGTAATGTGTAATGAATATTTTGTTTTCATTCTTAGAGGCAAATTAGTATATTAAAAAAATTCAATTATTGAAAATCTATCTATATTTTATGAAATATAAGTTAAAAGTATATACTAAATTATACGACCACAATAACAGAAAAATATAAAATATCTAAAAAATTTAAAATCTGAAAATGTGATAAAAACTAATAAAATAAATAATATGTATCCAATATTTTAAAAATAAATATATTTCAATTCCTTAGATAGTATTACATGATTTAATTTAGAATAAATAAATTGTATATTGTTTTTTAAAATTGGATTAAAGGCTTTTCTTTATTTTACAACATTAGATTAAAAAGTATATACAAAATCTTACTAACACAATAAGTCAAAAATATAAATTTTTAACAAGTTACAAATCTAAAAAAATACAATGTAAACTAAATACACTAATGTAAATAATGTGTACTGAATATTTTGTTTTCATTCTTATAGGCAAATTAGTAGATTTAAAAGATTGAATTATTGAAAATCTATTTATATTTTATGAAATATAATTTAAAAGTATATACTAAATTATAAGCACAATAACTCAAAAATATAAAATATTCAAAAAATTTAAAATCTGAAAAATGCGATAAAAATAATAAAATAAGTAATATGTATCTAATATTTTAAAAATAAATATATTTTAATTCCTTAGATAGTATTAAATGATTTAATTAGAATAACTAAATTGTACAATGTAATTTTAAAATTGGGATTAAAGGATTTTCTTTATTTTTGCAACATTTGATTTAAAAATATATACAAAATCTTACATACAAAATAAGTCCAAAAATATAATTTTAAAAAAGTTACAAATCTAAAAAAATATAATGTAACCTAAATAAAAGTAAATAATGTGTACTGAATATTTTGTTTTCATTCTTATAGGCAAATTAGTAGATTTAAAAGATTGAATTATTGAAAATCTATCTATATTTTTAGAAATATAATTTAAAAGTATATACAAAATTATACGAGCACAATAACTCAAAAATATAAAATATCTAAAAAAATTAAAATCTGAAAAATGTGATAAAAATAATAAAATAAGTAATATGTATCTAATATTTTAAAAATAAATATATTTAATTCCTTAGATAGTATTAAATGATTTAATTTAGAATAAATAAATTGTACAATGTAATTTTAAAAGTGGGATTAAAGGCTTTTCTTTATTTTGAAACATTTGATTTAAAAGTATATACAAAATCTCACTAGCACAACAAGTCAAAAATATAAATTTTAAGGACGTTACAAATCTTAAAAAATATAATGTAAACTAAATATAAAAGTAAATAATGTGTAATGAATATTTTGTTTTCATTCTTAGAGGCAAATTAGTAGATTTACAAAAATTCAATTATTGAAAATCTATCTATATTTTATGAATATAAGTTAAAAGTATATACTAAATTGTACGACCACAATAACACAAAAATATAAAATATCTACAAAATTCAAAATCTGAAAATGTGATAAAAATAATAAAATAAATAAATGTATCTAATATTTTAAAAATAAATATATTTTAATTCGTTAGATAGTATTACATGATTTAATTTAGAATAAATAATTGTATATTGTAATTTTAAAATTGGGATTAAAGGCTTTTCTTTATTTTGCAACATTAGATTTAAAGTATATACAAAATTTATTAACACAATAAGTCAAAAATATAAATTTTTAAGAAGTTACAAATCTAAAAAAATACAATGTAAACTAAATACACTAATGTAAATAATGTGTAATGAATATTTTGTTTTCATTCTTATAGGCAATTAGTAGATTTAAAAGATCCAATTATTGAAAATCTATCTATATTTTATGAAATATAATTTAAAAGTATATACAAAATTATACGAGCACAATAACTCAAAAATATAAAATATCTAAAAAATTTAAAATCTGAAAAATGTGAAAAAAATAATAAAATAAGTAATATATATCTAATATTTTAAAAATAAATATATTTTAATTCCTTAGATAGTATTAAATGATTTAATTTAGAATAACTAAATTGAACAATTTAATTTTAAAAGTGGGATTAAAGAATTTACTTTATTTTTCAACATTTGATTTAAAAATATATACAAAATCTTACATGCACAATAAGTCAAAAATATAAATTTTAAAAAAGTTACAAATCTAAAAAAATATAATGTAACCTAAATAAAAAGTAAATAATGTGTACTGAATATTTTGTTTTCATTCTTATAAGCAAATTAGTAGATTTAAAAGATTGAATTATTGAAAATCTATTTATATTTTATGAAATATAATTTAAAAGTATATACTAAATTATATGAGCACAATAACTCAAAAATATAAAATATTCAAAAAAATTAAAATCTGAAAAATGTGATAAAAATAATAAAATAAGAAATATGTATCTAATATTTTAAAAATAAATATATTTAAATTCCTTAGATAGTATTAAATGATTTAATTTAGAATAAATAAATTGTACAATGTAATTTTAAAAGTGGGATTAAAGGCTTTTCTTTATTTTGAAACATTTGATTTAAAAGTATATACAAAATCTCACTAGCACAATAAGTCAAAAATATAAATTTTAAAGACGTTACAAATCTAAAAAAATATAATGTAAACTAAACACAAAAGTAAGTAATGTGTAATGAATATTTTGTTTTCATTCTTAGAGGCAAATTAGTATATTAAAAAAATTCAATTATTGAAAATCTATCTATATTTTATGAAATATAAGTTAAAAGTATATACTAAATTATACGACCACAATAACAGAAAAATATAAAATATCTAAAAAATTTAAAATCTGAAAATGTGATAAAAACTAATAAAATAAATAATATGTATCCAATATTTTAAAAATAAATATATTTCAATTCCTTAGATAGTATTACATTATTTAATTTAGAATAAATAAATTGTATATTGTAATTTTAAAATTGGGATTAAAGGCTTTTCTTTATTTTACAACATTAGATTAAAAAGTATATACAAAATCTTACTAACACAATAAGTCAAAAATATAAATTTTTAAGAAGTTACAAATCTAAAAAAATACAATGTAAACTAAATACACTAATGTAAATAATGTGTACTGAATATTTTGTTTTCATTCTTATAGGCAAATTAGTAGATTTAAAAGATTGAATTATTGAAAATCTATTTATATTTTATGAAATATGTGGTCCATTGCTACAACATCACCTCTCAGTCTTAATTGTAATAATTAGAATCAACTCAAAATTGGTCAAATCTCAAGAAGCATTAAACACATGGCATATGCTCATCACAAAAAACCAACATGATAAGTGCTTATTTTGACATATTTTTGTATCAAATCCTTTATACTTTCCTTGCTTTATTCTTGTTAATATTATAGTTTTATTAATGTTTTGTGTTAGATAATCAATGAACAAAAAGAGATAAAAAAGAGCCAAAATAAAACTAAAGAAGACAACACGTTTTGTGAGCAAGTTGGGAGATAATATTTTATTCAATCAAAGAACCATCACAATTAGAAGAAAATGGTCATTTTTGCCTAAGTCCATCATGAATAGATCAATATATATGCAGAAAATCACTTGAACTTTACAAGTAATTATTGGGCTTGCATTAAATTCAAAATAAACAATTTTCCAGACTTGTGCAGTTTTCGTATTTTGGGCATAACTGCATGTTCAAAAGTTTTATGGACTGAATTTTATTACTTCATTGGAAAGGAAAGATATAGAACTACAATTTTGTTGTTGGAAGCTCAACCTAATTCAACATTAATTATAGCAGAAAATTCATCCGTGTGTTCATATTAGAAAGGATCTATCTATGCTAACACATCTCTTTAAATCAAGCATAACTTTCTCTCTAGTAGTTGAAATTAGGTGATTCAAGTTGAAAAATGAAGCTAACAGATAAATAGATAGTTTCAAGTTGATTATTTTTTCAAAATCAGCTAATTTCAAGGAAAAAATATGTGACAAAACTTAGATCTGCAAAGGACATGTGAATTTAGAGTATATTTGAAGTAAATTTAGAGATGCAAATTTAGGTACTCTTCTATTGTAAATAGGGGCTCTTGGATGTCATTAAATACACATAAAAATTCTTAAAAGGAGAAAAAAAGTCTTATTGTTGTCTCTCTTTATGCTATGTTTTCTAGTAGTAATAAAATTGCATTCTCTAGTTTTTCTTATATTTTTAGTCTTTTCTGTTTTCATTATGTCTTTCTAAATTTTATTTAGCTGAGGAGAAAGGTTGAACCTCTTGATGGCGGAAGAGGAACAGTTATAAAGGTGCATAATGTTTAGGTGTGTTGTATTATTATTTTAATTTTTTATTGAAACCCTCCTTGTTTTGTGGTGATTCTTGATTTATGTATCACCAATGATACAATAAATACTTGAGTTCCCTTTTGGAGAATATAAAACAAAGCTCGATCAATGAATTATCCTAGAAAGTAATGAGACATCAAGTCTTGAATAATCATATTCTATTGATATGGTGGAACTCACGTGGACCGATTATATAATAATGAATATGATTATCCCAAAATTTGCTTAAGAATCATAGGCTCGATTTTAGTTCAGGCGGGTTAGGTTAGATCTTGTTGTATCTGACCCAACTATTAATTGGTTAAATTAGATTTGCATTAGAGATCCAACCCGTGGTCCTAATGAGGTTTACACCCATGAGCCCATGTACTAACAAGCCTTTTTAAATAAAGTTATATCTTTATTTCCTATGCTTTCTCAAGTTACACTTTTTCTTCATATATATTCAACTTTTGAACAATTTTAATCCACACTGTGAACTAAGCCATTAATTAGTCTAACGGAATTTGTTCATGTCTGATGCATTGTGAGCAACAAATGGCCTAAATTGAAAATTGCTCATTTTTACTCATAAATCCCTCAATAAAAACCTGAAATCATAATTGAGTTGAAAACCTAAAATCTTTGAAAAGCAACATGAACTTGAGGATCAGCTCAATATAATTGAGTTGAAATGGAGACAAGAATCACACACAGGATATTTGAACTTATATGTGTCGTGTAAATTCATTCACAAGAATTGCATCGACCGTGTACATCATTGGTGAGACCAATAATATATAAAGGGCTACAAGATGCAAAATGTCCTTACTTCTTTCGAAAGTAAATGCTATTATTTTTATTTTTAAGTCTATCGTATTATAACTTTGGGATGTCGTGTCCTATATAACTCTTGAAATTTGATAGTAAATCAGCCTAAGAATAGTGTGACTTGATGGGTGTTGTATTTTTATATAAATAGTGATTTTTCTATATATAGGGCTATATGTGAGAAAACACTTTACTGTTTCTCAAAGTGCTACATTTGACAAAAGTAAATATATATATATATATATATACACATGCACACACATGTGCTACCTCGTTAAAATTATTGTTATACCAATATCTATATTTAGTTGTGGGGGTGTTACAGCTTGGCGTCTTGTCAACTTCCCAAGTCGATGTCAGATATCGCCTCTCCAAAAGTCCTTGGATCACTATTGAAGGGAAAACCCCCCGTTGTTCTCTAACAAGAAACCATACCTCACATGTGGCTTCGAGGTCCATTAAGATCTCCTAGGATGTGGTGTGTTCGAAGGCCAAGCTTCAGTTGGTTAGCTCGTTACTGCATCTATTGGGCGGCTCTAGTGTTCTTGAATTTCTTCATGCTCCGTGACTTTCCCATTTCTATCCAATAGAAACTCCTTCTCTAAAAAAGTGTCATTTCTCAAAACAAACACCTTTTATTCCAAGGAGTCGTAGGAATAGTCCAATGGATTCTTGTGGATACCCCATGAACTTACATAAACTAGATCTCATATCCAATTTATCTCTCACTTGCTACTTGTCGTAAGCAGCACATCCCCATACTCATAAGTATTTGTGAAAGGGTGGTTTCCCTCACCACATCTCATATGGTGTTTTGGGCACTGACTTTGGTGGCACTCTAATTAATAGATATGCCGCCATTTCTAGAGAATTGCCCCAGAATGAAAGAGGAAGTTTAGTAAAATTCATCATTGATCGAACCAAGTCTAATAGGGTTCAATTCCTATGCTCCGCAACTCTGTTGAGTTGAGGAGTAGCAGAAAGGATCCACTGAGAGAGAATAGCATTCTCCTCTACATAATCAAGAAACTCTATACTCAAGAATTCATCTCATCGATCTGATTGAAGAGCCTTGATACTTAACCTAGTTTGTTTCTTTACCTTACATCTGAATTCGTTGAACTTTTCAAAGGCTTCAGATTTGTACCTCATAAGGTAAACATAACCATACCTAGAATAATCATCAGTAAAGGTTATGAAATAGTGATAGTTCCCACGAGTACTAACACATAGTGGCCCGCTGATAAGTTGATTTTATACAAACAATTCAGATCCCATTTGATTAAGATTTGTGTTATAAGCATAACTCTCTCCAAAGATGAAATATGTCATTGATTCAAGCGTCTATAGAAAGCCAAGACATAGAGCTACAATTATTAGAAGACATAAAAAGCTAATTTAGAATATAAGAAGATCAAAAATAGCTTGCAAGAAGAATGATCAGACCACTCAAAGCCGCAACACTAGCTTGAAAGAAAAATTCCTGATTGTTTAGCACCATGGCACCAAAAATCAGAGCCGCAGCACCAGAGGATAGATTTTTTGGCATCATGAGCTAAAAATCAGAGCCACGATGTCAGTTCAATCTGTGCTCTGACAGACAATTTGGGGCCACTTCCCCTAAATTTAGAGTCGTGGCCCCAATTTGCAAAAAAATGAAAACATAATTGTTATGTCCGATTTGGGAATTTTTTTGGAGGAATTTAAAAGAGAACTTTCAAGAAAAATCTAGGGACTTCTTTTGGATGAAAAACATGGAGGAAAGAGAGAGGATAAAGGGGGAAAAGCCTAAAAAAGGTGAAGGATTTCAAGTTTTTTGTGGAAGATTCCTGAGTGGCTTGAAAAGCTAAGAAAATGCAAAGGATTTTAGTGGTTTTTTGAAGACACTTAAGGGAGAAATCATCTAGAGAAGTTATAAAGAGAAGATTGGCATCAACCAAGGAGAAGCTACTTAGGGGATTCTTGGAGATAAGGAGACATTCACTATTGGAGACAATGAAGCTATTCTTGAAGACAATGAGAACTTTAACCATTCCTCTCACTTCCCAAATTGGTAAACAATTTTTATTTTCCTTCTTATGTCTTTTTGTATTCATCCATGATAAACTAAACTTTTCTTTCTAGAAGATGATGTAACCTTGTTTGATCCTATATTTTGAGTTCTAGACAATATTAGTTCAAGTTATTCATCTTGTTTATGTTATCTTGTTTAATATTGCATCTTCATTATTCCACTAATTGAGATTATTTGATGTATGAGATTCGATACTTGAGAGAGAAAAGATTATACATGATCATAAGGATAACACAACCTAGGAATCATAGAGTTGAGAAGCATATAAAACCTTTGAAGTTTTGAAAATGAATTCATTAAACTTTTATAAAGTTTTATTCTTGAATTTTTATAGAGATATTTAAATTCATGTTAGAACTCATAGTTAATTTGGCACTTGAGAGAGGGAATTGATGATCTTAGGAATTCTTAAGTTATATGTGTTGTTGACTTGCATTTATATGTTTTGGAAGGAAGAACATGAGTGATAATTACGTGAGTCAATCCTCTAGAATTTCTTGCTTATAAGGTGTTTGTTGTATTGCTTCTAAGAACTCCACTCTTGTCTTTGAATTTTTATCTTACTCTACTTGTTTACCAATCATCACTTGATTTTCTAGATAAAATTAGGAATATTTGAACTATAGTACTTGATGCAAATTTTGATTACAACCCTTCTAGATATGATACTCAACTTATCATTGTATTAAAACTTGACACCATGCACTTGTGATTTACAAAAATATTCTACAAAGAAGTTTTTAGCGCCGTTGCTAGGGATTGTTTTATCATAATTGCATTAATATTATTATGACTTAGTCTTGATTTTAGTTTAGATTGTTTTAACTTTCTTCCCATATTTTGATGTTTCTTGCCTTGTATTAGATTATACATATTTTAATACGTAAGGCTAGGAGTCTTAACTTGGGTTATTTTAATTCAAAAAATTGAGCGGACTCTTTGAGTTATTAGAGTAGCAAAAAGATTTGATAATCAAGCAATGGTGGATAACATCAATAATGGTAATATGAATGCCAATCTTCCATGACAACAACCACCATCACAACAAGCTCTTTGAGACTATTTTCAACCAACTATAAACCAAAACTACTATAGGACATCTCAAAAACCAATCAAAGCCAACAATTCTGAGCTTAAACTGGCTCTCATTTGCATGGTGCAACAAAATCAATTTGGAAAAAGTGCGTTGGAAGTTCTTAATAGTCATGTTTTTGGAGAATTGTGACACCATAAAAATGAATGGAGTAGCCGATGATGCCATTAGACTTCACTTATTTCCATTCTCACTCCAGGATAAAGTTAGGCTATGGTTGGAATATTTTGCACCAAGTAGCATACCGAGTTGGAATGACTTGACATAAAAATTTCTTGCTAAGTACTTTCCACCAAGCATGACACTGCAACTCAAGAGTAAGGTAGACTAATTCCACCAGCAAGATCTTGAGCCACTATATGAAGCTTGGGAGAGGTTTTAGGATTTTCTAGGAAAATGTCCTCAACATGGTTATGAGGATTGGCAGCAGGTACAATACTTCTACAATGGTTTGAATGGAAAAACTCGAACCATAATAGATATTGCCGAGATGGGACTTTAATGTCTAAGATCACAGACGAATCACATATCTTGCTTAAGGACATGGCTACTAATAGCTATCAATGGTCTTTCGATAGTTCTTATATTAAAAAGGTTGCCGGTGTTCTTAAGGTATATTCATTAACACAATTAGCTGAGCGCTTGGACTTCTAATGGAGTTTCTCAAGAAATGGATTCCATGGCATCCACTAGCACTTCAATAATAGAAACCAAAGGTAATGAGTGGGTAAAGTTTGTCAATAACTGTAATTTCAGTTTCAGGGAAAATTAGTTACCTACTCACTACCATCCGGTGCTTAGAAATCATGAGAATTTTTCCTATGCTAACAGTCAAAATGTGCTTCAACCCCTACCAAATTACAATAATCCATCAAATCCCAACCCTCAAGTTGTGAGAAAAAGGCATCATTGGAGGATTTGTTAAGCACTTTCATTGGCGAGACAAGAGCCGGATTGAATAAGAATGAAGTAAAGATAGACAACATTGAGACTCAATTGGGGCACCTAACTTCAAGTTTAGGAGCTCAAATGAAATCAATGAAAACTCAAATTGACAGCTTGCTACTAAATTTAATGCTACAAAATATGAAGGAAACTTTCCATGTGATATGGAAATCAATCCAAAGGAGCATTGCAAAGCTATCCAACTTCGAAGTGGAGCCAAAATCAAGGGGGCAGAAATGAGAAGTTCTAACATTAATGTGCCAATGACAAGCACTTCGAGTCAAAGTCCTATGGAGGAACAACCAAAGGATGAAGAAAGGCAATCAAATGAACATATAGGGGCTCTAGAAGCTAAAATCTACTCCTAACTTTGAAACATCTCCCATTCCTTTTCCACAGAAATTTCAAAAGAAAAATATTGATTCACAATTTGTAATTTTTTTTGAAATCTTTAAGAAAATTCATATCAATATTCCTTTTATAGATTCTCTTGAGCAAATGCCTAACTATGCCAAGTTTATGGAAGATGTGATGTCAAGAAAAAAGTGATTGGTGGAATGTAAAATTGTAAATCTTACATAGGAGTGTAGTATCATTTTACAAAAAAAGGTTCCTCAAAATTGAAGGATCCAGGGAGTTTTACTATTCTTGTACCATCGGAGGATCTTTCTTTGATAAAGCATTATATGATCTTGGAGCAAGTTTAATTTGATGCCACTTTCTATTTTCATGAAATTAGGAATTGGAGAAGTCAAGCCATCCACTATCATCTTGTAATTGGCGGATAGATCTCTCACATATCCAAGAGGAGTTGGTGCAGATGTATTGGTAAAAGTGGATAAATTCATATTTATTATAGATTTTGTGGTGTTAGATATGGAGGAAGACCAAGAAATTCCTTTAATTCTTGGTTGACCATCCCTTGCTACTGGGCGTGCTTTGATCGATGTGCAATGTGGTGAATTAACTCTAAAAGTTAATAAAGATGAAGTGATGTTTAACATTTATCGTGTATTGAAGTTTTAAGAGGAACCACATATTTGTAATAAGATTGAAATGTTAGAAACTTGCTTGTATGATCATTTTCTCAAACAAATTCCTATCGAATCTTTATAGCAATGCATTGTTCATTCCATAATGGAAGGTAATGACCATGATATTGATAATGAGGATTTAATGCATTACTTTTCTTTCTTGAATTAGGAGAGATGGAGTTGAAGAAGGATAAAGGCAAGGAAGTAATAGGAGATACAACAATCAAGAAACAAACAATATCACCGAAGTTGAAAGCACTTCCAGAGCATTTGCGGTATGAGTTTCTAAGTGCTAACAACACTTATCTGGTAATTGTTTCAGCATCCCTATCTGTTATAGAGGTTGACAAGTTGCTTCGTGTTTTGAAAGAGCATAAATCTGCTATTGGTTGGTTAATTTTTTATTTAAATAGTATTAGTCCTTCAATTATCATGCATAAAGTCTTAATGGAAAAATCTTACAAACCATCTATTGAACATCGACGTAGAATAAATCTTGCAATGAAAGTGTAATGCCCAATTCTCAATTCTCTCCTACATAGCCAATAATAAGCATTTTGCATGAATATGCATCTAATCAATGTGCATTATTGAATTATGGCATACAAATAGCATGATTGCATGAATATGAATAATTGTTATTATATGCTTCAGTTATGATTTAACATGCATTAGTACATGAAATATGAGATCAAACTTTCATTTCTTGATTTAACATATTCCTTAAGTGCCCTTTTTGCAGTGAAAAGCTCGGTATCTCGGTTAAGGAAGATTGATATGTTGAATGGCCATGAAATAAATTATTTGTATTACTCCATACTAGTTATATGCTAAAGTGATTAACTGCCTAAATATTTACTTGAAATATGTTACATTTGGCTAAGAACTAAAAGTATGCACAATGGTGCAATTTGATTGGTTAGTTGACTAGGTTGCATAAAACCATTCTAAACCGTATTGCACTTGATTATAACACCAAATCATCAATTTTTGTCATCTCCTTAGCCCATGAACGTGTCTTTTGGCATGAGAAGACAACAAGCATGATGCAACCAATCATCACCCTCCACTTACCTCAATCCATATTTCTTGTGGAAGCACCTCAAAAACGATCAGCCCTTATTCTCCTAAGTTTCTCCCAAATTTCTATACTCTCATACTCAAAAAAATTGATTTCAATCCATTGGAATCCATAGAACACAAGCTAGAACAAGTTTCCATCCTTTTAAGCTTGAAAACCGTTGATTTTGAAGCTTAAATCCAACTTAATCAAGGTATATTCTTTTTCAATGTTTCTTATGATGAATTTATAGTATCTTGGATGGTTACATGTTTTAGTATGTTTTGTATGATTGAAAACTTAAGCAAGTTACACTTGAAGCCAAAACCAAGCTAGTTAAGGTAATTTTTAGCAAAATTGATAGTCTTGTGAAATTGTTTAATTTACTTGTTTCTATTGATTTTGTAATGCTTATATTATGTTTGGAAGTTTTGTTGAATGATTGAAAACAATAGCAATGAGTTTACTTAATTGAAGGTTAGAATCAATTTAAGTTAGAATCAAGTTTACGTCATTTTAATTCGGATTGTGTTCATGTTTTAGGGGCTGTCCTAATAATTATGTTTGAATTATTAGTTATTTAATGGCTGCCCTAATGTTTAATGTCTTGAATTAGTAGTAAAATATGGAGTATGCATTGTTTTTAAGGTTATGTAATTGATATGTAATTCTTTACAAAAAATTGAAAAGTGTATATAAACTTTAACTAGAATAGACTAAATGATTTATAAAAAGGATATTAAATGGTACATGATTTGATTATGTTAGGCCTTTAACACATCCTATCTTCCAAAGAGATTGGCCTTTTCACTTAGCACAAAGTGGACTTGAGGTAAGTTGAAGCTTTCATTTGGTGTATCACAACAATCATATAATCTTTGTTCATGTTTTAATGTGATTGTTGTTGTTTGTCAAATGATGTGATGTTTGATGCATTTATGGTTTATGAAGCATGACAATATTAAGAATATAATGAGGTTTTTAAAAAGGAAGTATGGTACTTGATTGATAGTCGGGTAGACAAGGGACGCGGGAAGGACCGGCGACCTAACAAATGGTGGCAAATACTTGAGGTTGAAAAACCGGTATAGGAAAGCCACAATGAATGAGATAGAATACGGCTAATACCTAAGGTTGAAAGACCAAGTATGGAAACCCCCTATTAGTTCTCTTATTGGCCAATAATTATGAACAGGTTCCAAAAACCACGGTCTATCGCTATTAGTTAGGTACCACACTTCAAGGGCCCTAAAGAATGATTTACAAATGAAAGTTATTAAATAGAATATTGCATTTAATGATTTATGAGATGTGCATATATGTTATTTGTTATTGCATCAGTTTCATCTTACTGAGCCTATAACTCATTAGATTCATGTGATGCAGGTGAAAATGTACAGGTTTAGAGGTTGACTGAGTCTCTAGAGCGGCCAGACAAAGATTTGTTCATATGCTATGCTTCAACCTATTTTGTAGTTTATTTTGAAAACTCTATTTTGTTTTTAAATAAGCCGCTCTGTTATGGTTTTGTAAACAGATGTACTCAGTTTTGATATATGTATATAGTGTGTTTAAAACGATTCAAGATCTCTCTTTTAGCTAAAAATGGGAACTTTTATTAAAATCATAACTTTAGTATTGATGAAAAATTAACATTTCTTGACTTAACTGTATCAGCTTGTTTAGGCTCTACAGTTAGGTTAAGGGGTGTTACAGAAAGAGGTTGTAAATCCAGTTCAATCGCTTCAATTGAATGCAATTTCTAATAGTTCTTGGGTGAGTCCAGTTCAAGTAGTTCCAAAAAAAGGTGGCATGACCATAATTCAAAATGATAACAATGAACTAATACCAACAAGAATGGTCACAGGTTGGCGAGTATGTATTGATAATAAAAAACTCATAAGGACCATTTTCCCCTCTCATTTGTTGATCAAATATTAGACCGACTTTCAGGTTATCAATATTATTATTTTGTTGATGGTTATTCAAGGTATAATCAAATTGTCATAGCACTCGAAGACCAAGAGAAAACAACATTCACATGCCCTTATGGTACTTTTACTTTTGACTCATCGTTTGATATACGTCTACACAATCTTTCTCTTGTTTTGTAGAGATGTACGGAGACTAACCTTGTTTTAAATTGGGAAAATGCTATTTTATGGTAAAAAAAAGGTATTGTTTTAGGTCACCGAGTGTCCTCCGAAGGACTTGAGGTATACTGAGCAAAAATTATTTCTATTGAAAAACTTCCACCACCAACCATTGCAAAAGTTATTCGTAGTTTTTTAGGACATGCCAGGTTTTATAGAAAATTCATTAAATATTTCTCAAAAATTGTAAAACCTTTGTGAAACCTTTTAGAAAATGATAAGTCATTTAATTTTAATGTTGATTACCTACAGGCCTTTGATCACATCAAGAATGCTCTCATTTTAGCTTTTATTATGGTAGTATAGGATTGGACACAACCATTTGAGCTTATGTGTGATGCTAGTGATTATGTAGTTGGAGCGGTGTTAGGACAAAGAAGAAAAAATAAATTCAGGGCCAATACATGATGATGCCCAACAAAATAACACCACTACTAAAAAAGAGTTATTAGTCATTATTTTTATGTTTGACAAATTCCGTGCTTATCTTGTAGGTACCACGGTACCTCTTTGCTAAAAGAGATGCAAAACCAAGGCTAATTCGATGGATACTCCTTCTTCCAGAATTGGATCTTGAAATTAAAGATAAGAATGGAAGTGAAAATGATTTAGTATTACATCTTGATTGTTTGTCCACTAATTGAGATTGTTTCATATATGAGATTTGATACACGAGATAGGAAAGATTATACATGATCGGATAACACAACCTAGGAATCATAGAGTTAAGAAGCTTATGAAACCTTAGAAGTTTTGAAGAAGAATTCATTGAACTTTTGTAGATTTTTATTCTTAAATATTTATAGAGATATTGAAATTTATGAGTTTTGAAGAAGAATTCATTGAACTTTTGTAGATTTTTATTCTTAAATTTTTATAGAGATATTGAAATTTATGTTGGAATTCATAGTTAATTCGACACTCGAGAGAGGGAATTGATGAGCTTAGGAATTCTTAACTTACATATGTTATTGACTTGAATTGATATGTTTTGGAAGGAAGAACAAATGTGATAATTAGGTATGTCAGTCCTCTAGAATTTCTTGCTCATACGGTGTTTGTTGTATTGCTTCTAAGAACTCCACTCTTGTCTTTGTATTTTTTATTTTACTTTACTTGTTTACCAATCATCACTAGATTTTTAAGATAAAATTGGGACTATTTGAACTACAGTGCTTGATGCAATGTTTGATTACAATCCTTATGGATACAATACTCACCTCACCATTGTATTAAAACTTGACATTGTGCACCTGCAGTTTGCAAAAATATTCAAAGAACACCTGCATACATCTAAATGGATCAAATCTAACAAATTTTTGGCTTGCTCCACTTGTCCAACAAATGTGGAAAAAAGAGTTATGGGGAATAATAGAATATAAACCATTCATCAATATGCCAGAAGTAATCAGAACTGAATCTTTAAAAATGGAACAACTTCCATATTTTATTAAAAAAGAAAAACCTTCTCCATCCAAAATAAGAATAGAGATAATGTTCTTAACTATCTCCATCCATAATTGTTTGAAACTAAAATTTCTCCATTTCCTGAAGCTAAGTTAACACTTCCTAGGGCTAATGCAACAACCTTTGCTCCATTCCCCAGACCGCAGGACTCTCTCCTTTACTTAGCTTCCTACTTCTTGCCATCACCTGAATATCATTGCAAAGATGAAACCCATAGTCGATATCTAATACCCAAGAAGCATCATTAACTGATAAGTTAACTTCAACAAAATAAATACCTAAACTATTTAGGATCGCAAGGTACTCCTAGCAGTTCCTCTTCTAATGCCCAGGTTTGCCATAGTTGCACTTGTAAAAATAATCTTTCTCAAATCGTATTAATAAGATAGGCAAATTTCTTTTTCCTTATTTGCTTATAGTAATTTGATAAAGTCCTTAGTCCAAACTTAGCAACGGGGCATGGTCACGTATTTAATGGTGATCATGGAATATGCCTCTATGGTTTTGGTCTTAAATTAGTTTCTAGTCGAGGGCTTTTTGATATAGGACATCAAATAGTCCAATAGACTCATGTACATGATGTATGCTCACATAAGAAAAATGCCTCGCTCTATGGATACTGACGTAGTAATGGTTGTGCATGTATGCGTGTGCTTGTTGGGGAACAAGTACAATGAATAGGCCCACTGGAAATTCTTAATTGGAAACTTGTTTGTCAAAATAAGAATTTTCGTATTACGATAGTACACGATTAGACTTGAGGTACCAAGGTAGCCATGTATGTCGTGTTCTATTTTGATGTATCTTCTAATTTCCTGACAATCACAAATGGGGTACGTTGGATGTTGCACTGATATATATGGAGGTTAATAAGTGGCCAACAAAGGATCCATTACTTATCTGGCAAAATAAGTGAATCTCCTATATTTTTATATGTCAGGACTGAGAAGTTCTTGGCCAAAGCAGGATGAATGTTAGATGAGGTTTTTCTAATGATTCATCACGAGTCATTAAAACTTGAGTTCGAATCATAGTTATTGAGCAATTAGGGTTTTAATTGTTAATCCATGCCCTAAACTAAATCGAGAGATTAGTTGATGGAAGGATCTTACGTGTATGGTATTTGTAATTAAAATAAGTTCACTCTCTATTTTACCTAAGTCTAAGTAGTCATGATATACTTGCTAAGTATTTTCCATGACTTGTGGGGTTTTTTAAATTAAGGAGTTAATATCAAGTGGATTAATTATTTGAATTAATTAATCAGAATTATTATTATTTATAAGTTGCAAATGTTGCAAGCCCAGTGATAGCTTAGTTGTGAACCTAAAGGGTCACATACAATTTGAGATAGAACATTTCTAACTTAGGAATTAATCCAAGGAGTTGGATCTAATTAATTAGTGGAGATTAATTTAGGTCTTAAATTAATTCACTGAGTTAAATTAATGATTTAATTAAATAATTGAATTATTTAATTGGACCTAATAAGATTAGGGAGCCTAATTAGAGTCTTATTGAATTAATTATTTAATTGGACCTAACAAGATTAGGGAGCCCAATTAGAGTGAAACAATTATTTGATTGGATCAAATTAATTGTGTAGTCCATAAATTATTTTAATTATTAAATTAATTTACTCAATTAAATAAATGTATTATTATTGAGCCTAATTTGATTAGGTGGGCTAGATGGAATTAATTAATTAAATTTGGGCTAAAATAATTAATTGCATTAGTTGTGAGATTTATTTTAAAATTCAAGTCCAATTCAAAGAGGCCTGTTAGGAGATAAGGTTTATATATACGATCATGAATCGAACCAAACATTCAGTTGTCAATGAATAAAGTCAGAACGTCGACTGCAAATGAAGGATGGACAGGCCACGGTTCCTAAGGTTAGGGCATTCTCTATTATGAGCCTAATTAGATCAAAACTAAACTAGTTGATTCTCTTTCGCTTATCAACCAGCCGACTTGTTGCCACCTTCGGATTTCTTGCTAAGTCCCTAATAAGCTCATAATTTAACATGTTTCTGGCATTTTCAATAGCACAAATTAGGATGTTTCGTCATATAATTGATAAATTTTGTGTAGGTACATAGTTTGAGGTGATTGATGAAAAATGATAAGAAAATGCTGAAATTTTGAAAATATTGAAGCAATGGCAGAAGGTGCAGTACCTAGGTGTTGCCAGTAGAGCCCAGGCGCTGCACGCAGAATATGTAGGGCCCTACTAACAAAAAAGATGTTGATGCTATTTTTGTGTGAGAAGTGGCAATCAATAATGAATTTTGGTATTTTTTGTGAGATATACACATTAGATACACCTATATATCACTACCCATGTGATGCTCTTAGTAGATACACTATACACTCATAAACTTCACACATGATTCAACACACAATTCATCACCCACACGCACTCTACACCTGAATTATTCTATATTTCTTCACATACTACACCAAGAATACACACACCCAACACAAAGGGGGATTATGAATTTGAAGATAAGAGGAGGAGGAGCTTCATTGGGCATTCAAGATTTTGAAGAAAAAGTGATGAATCACTTAGTGGTTGTAATATAGCATAGGTAATCTATATTTGGTACTCACATGCACTCTCTAAGGATACGATACGATACTCACTCTTTATTACTTGTTGACATTGTGCACTTGTGGTTTTATTATCACCTTTTTATAGTCACCTAGTTTTTGGCACCATTGCAGGGGAGTGTGTTTTTCTGTGATATCAAAGTTGATTGTCTAGTTGTAGTTTGCCCATTTTTCTTGCTTTATTTTTGTTTCCTTTCTTTCATTTTTATTATTTTGTTCTATTTTATTTTAGTTCTTTTGTTTGTTTCTTTTGGAGGCACTTTCTTGGATAAGATGGCAACGTATACACATTATTGGCAAACCAAATATGCCTTGTTAATGAGGATTTTTGGATATCATGAAGTAGATCCCCTTGTTGCATTGACCACCCAACTCGATGCCTGTTTAAGAAGATTAACAAATTTTCAACACATGCTATTTATACACCCTTTGCAATACAAAAGTTATATGGTGGTTTCCATGCAAGAACAAAGTGTCAAATGAGAAATTCAAGGGCAGCACCACAGATCGTTATGCTCAATATAAGTTGGATTGCAATAAGCACCACGACACTTTTTTCTCCAACACGTACAATCGAGAATGGCAAGTTCACCTCAATTTCTCTTGGGGAAATGATCAAAATATGACTTGGTGTGAATCTATTATCCACCTCAAGAGAGGGAGTCAAATATGAAAGAGTTACTGACTCAATTCATGTTGAATACTGAGGCTAGACTCCAAAATACATCAACATCAATTTAGAGATTAGAAGTACAACTAAGTGAGTTGACTAGTGTACTAGTTGATGTGCAACTAGAAAACTTGCCTTGCACATTTAAGGTAAATGAAGTGGGGGAAGAACATGGTAATATTAATATTTTGACAAGTGATGAAGAGTTAGAATCCCCCTTGAGAGTTGATGAATTGGGCAAGAGTGTACAATAGAAAAAAACACAAATACCTATTGTGGAAGAGAAAGAAGGCCTAGTTTTAACTCAATCAAGCCCTTCCCAAGAGCCATCACCAACAACTTCTTTCTCTCAACTCTTAGAGAAGAGCAAGGTGTTGTCAAACTCTGTGATATATAAGGAGGATATCCTCTCATAACAACAATAATTGGATGAGTGCGAGACTGTTGAAAAGTGTTATGCCATCTTGCAAGAGAAGCCATCTCAAATGCTTATCAATTCAAGGAGTTTCACTAACCTTTACTCAATTGAAACCTCTACCCTTAAAATACAATTGAATAGTCTAGATGGAAGCATTAATTTAGCATCATTATCTAATTTCAGGAGGTATGCACTCGATAAAGCAAGGCCTACTAGGGTGGTGATTAAAGGTGTACTTGAGAATGGTGACCAATTCATATGCTCTAATAATTTTTTCATCTTTAATATGGAAAAAGATACGTATACCTTTACCATGCTTGGACAACCATTCTTGGTAATAGGGGATATACTTTATGATGACCAAAAGGCCTTTATGCGATTTTGGATCATCCTTGCCTTACCTATCCTGAAGGACCGCCTACACTCTTAGAGCACACAAAGGCGTGCCATGATAGACACTTATTTTTAGATCCAAGATGAGCAAAAATAATAGTCGGGCTGTGATAATAAAGCAGCCACTTCTTAGGAGGCAACCCAAGCCCCTTTTTCCTTTGCTTTTGAATAATTTCTTAGTTAGTTTTGTTACTTTCGCCCGTGTTCTTTCATTTGCGCTCTTCTTGTGTGTAGATTCTCATCTCCTTGGTGGTGTGTAGATCCTTATCGAACTCCAAAGGGAGCATAGTTGTAGACGCATTTCTAATTAAGAGGGAGTAGTTCTTTTTCCCCAGGCTTTTTCTTGCTTAACAAATTAAGGATAATGTTTGATTTATGTTAGGGGGCAGAACTTATGTTTTTGTGAAAATTAAGTTAATTTGTTTTTGGATTTTTGTTGAAGAATTGTGTGATTTATGTATCTTGTTTAATGAAAGCCGAGAGCAAGCATGCTTTCATTAACAAACTCGAGTAGGCTTACATTTAAGATAGATTTATTTATCTTGATGATCGATAACCTATGATGAAACTTAATCGATATTGTATAGGGTTTAGAGGAAAAGAAGATTGCTAGTCTCGTAACATGGCGATTCTTGTGTGTAGTTGGTCTTTATCATGATTAATGAATTTTCATTGAGCATGTTATATCGAATTCTTGTGAATTGTGTGTCACTTGGTGTTGGATTTTGCCTCCTAGAACTTGCTTAATTATTCTTTGAGGCGAAATTCTAGATAAATAGCAACTTGGAAATTATTTAGGCCATCTTTGACTAGTTTGTGCCTTTCAAGCTTACCATGATAGCATCATTATCACTTGTTACCCCGTTGAGCCTTTGCAAAAAATGGCATATGCAAAGCATATGAATGACCATCATTCGACTCATTTCTTGTGGTTCACTATACCTAACCCTGTAGCCCAAAAAACTATTGATTGTCCCTAAAGAGAGCTTAATATGACATATTGTGCACAATTTGGTGTTAAGGTCATATGGAAATATTTTGGACATGGAAGTGAATGCAGTCGGATGCATGAGCAAGAGTGATGAGAATAGAATTCATCACACCCCATGAATATCAAAAGAATCAAGAAAAAAATAATACAAAAAATAGAATAAGTAAAAGAAGAAAAAAAAGTGTTGAAAGAGAAAAAAAAGAAAAGAAAAACATGAATCCCAATGGAAAGAGGAAGAGAATTAGGGAAAAGAAAAGAAAGGAGGTGAGTGAGATATTATTTGCAACACATTTTTCTCTCTTACTTTGTTCATTCCTACCCTTTCTTTGTAAGCCAATACTTTTGCCTTGCATTAAGAGACATTGGATCCATAATTCATTTCGAGAATATATGCATGAAGCTCGAACTTGACACTACACATACACATGTTCTGAATTCATAACTTGATTGATGAAGCACAAGTTTTGTAGTGTTAGTTGATTAGCTTTATGACAAACCTTTAGACTTGTGTGCAATATAAATTGTTGAGACACTATGTTTGTTGATCAAGTTGAATTATTCATGATCGAATTATGAGTTTAAGTTTTGTTTGATTTATAACTTTGCTCGACAGCGAGCAAATAATAAGTTTAGGGATAGTTGATAAGCTCATAATTTAACATATTTTTTGTACTTTCAATAACACAAATTAGGATGTTTTGTTATATAATTGATGGATTTGTTCACTTATCTTTTGATAATTTTGTGTAGGTGCATAGGTTGAGGTGATAGATGAAAAAGAAGAAGAAAATGCTAAAAATTTTAAAAATATTGAAACAATGGGTAGAAGATGCAGTGCCTAGACACTGCCCTACTGAGCATAGGCACTACACGCAGAATGTGTAGTGCCTAGACGCTACTCTGTAGAGCTTAGGCACTGCCCTACTAACATAAATTATGTTGATGTTGTTTTTGTGCTAGAAGAGGCATTTTATTTTATCTTTAATTGTCTTGTCAATTAGATAAAGTCCCTAGATCATGAATAGCTATGGTACATGGTCACGCATATGATGGCGATCATGGAACATGCCTCTATGGCTTTAATGTTAAACATATTCCGAGTTGAGGGTTCATAGAGAAGGGACATTGATAAGCCTGTTAGACTCGCACACACAATGCATTCTTGAAAAGAGAATGCCTCATTCTAAAGAAATTGGCATAAGGATGCTACTGCATGTGTGCGGATGCTTGTTAGGGAACAAGTACGCCGAATGGCCCATAGGAAATTTTAAATGGGAAACATTGTTCGTCAAATGAGAATTTCAAGTTATGATAGTGCATTAACTAGTCGTTATACTTGATGCACCATGGTGGCTTTGTGCATAACATCATACACATTGATGTGTTCCCTGATTGCATAACAATTACAAGGGGTTTATGTTGGGTGTATGATCTTCATGTATGGAGGTCAATTAGTAACCAACAAAGGATCTGTTACCTCTCTGGTTGAATAGGTGAATCTTCTAAAGTTTTCATAGTCCTTGATCCCAAAGACCTTGGACAAGGTAAGAGGAATACTAGATGTGGGGTTTTCTAGTGATTCATTAATGGATTAATGTAACTTGAAATGGAATCAAAATTATTAAGTCATAATAGGATTTCGACTAATAATATATGCCATAGACTTAATAAGGAGATTAGTTGATGGAAAGACTGTATTTACACAACACATGAAATAAAAAAGGTTAACTTGCTTTTCACCTAAGACTAAGTAGTCAGGATGCACTACTCAGTGCTTTCCTTGATTTTTTAGGTTCTTAATTAAGGAATTAATTCCAATCGAATTAATTAATTATATTTTTAATCAAAATTGATTGGATTAATTAATTGTAACAATTAATCGGAATAAAAATTTAATCATAAGTTAAAAATATTGCAAGCCACTAATAACTTAGTTCTGAACATAATAGGTCACACACAAATCGAGATGATCCACTTCAAATCTAATGTGATCTAAGTTAATTAATGGTAATTAATTAATTGAGCTAATATGAATTTAAAGAGTTAAAATAATTCATCCAAATAAATAATATGATTATTTATTTAGACCTAATAAATATTAGGGGCTCATGGCAGTAAGCTAATTAATTTAACTAATTAAAATAATAAAAATTGGGCCTAATTTGATTAGGTGGCCTTTTTGGAATCAATTAATTAATTAATTTGATCAATTAATTCTATTAGGCTTTTATTAATTAATGGAGATCAATTTAATGGACTTTATTAATTCATTTGAGTCCATGTTCATGTGATGAAAGGCCTATTAGGATTCTTAATTACAAGAATTAAAGAGTCTTGATGAAGAAAGGAAAAGTATATATGTTAGAAGAAAGCAAGAAACAAGAGATAAAAAAGGAGAAGGTTTCATAATTGGATTAGGAAAGGGATGAGAATAAGGAAAAAATTGGAGACCAAATGGAATTAGGTCAAAGACTACCCTGTGTATATAAATACATAAGTGGCTGATAATTCACAAGTCTTGGACATCGAATTTTCGGCCATCACCTCTCTCCTTCTCCATCTCTTATGTTTTAGTTTTCTATAAGAAAGAACATTCTATCAAAAAGGTTCCATCCTATTTTGATAAAAGATCAATTCTTCTAATCACTTGTTGATTTCAGAATTGTTCTTCACTCACAAATTAGACTAAAAATAGGAAGAGTAAATTCACTAGCAAGGATTTAATGCTTGTGGATTTGCTCAAGATGTGGATACCATTGGAGAAACTACACTTATAGTTCTTAGTGAATCTTTTTAGGAGATCCAACGAAGGAGTTTGTGTAGAGCTTGAGGAATTTGAATTCCTTCATATCTTTCATCAACTAGATTGCTTGAAAGATATGATCTCGCAAAACTAAGTTGTTCAATTTTATTAAGTGAACAATAAAAAATGCAAAAAAAGATCGCATAGAATCAGAGATTGGTTATTATATATACGATGTATGTTTTATTTCAAAAGTTCAAAATCTTTAAACTTTCATTGCTCATGTTATCCTGAGATTTTGCGAACCCAACAGTGGTATTAGAACTAAGTTAATGAGTTCTAATTATTTTTGCGAAAATGTGCATGAATTTTTCATATGATGAAAATTATGTTTAAATAACATTATTGTTTGGGAATTAAAATTTTTGAATTTTCTGCATGATTATGAAATATAAAATTATAATCAACTGTTAATTTTCATCAAACTTTCTTAAAACATATCTTTTGAAATTTTATATATATATATATATATATATATATGTGTGTGTGTGTGTTGTGTGTGTGTGTGTGTGTGTGTATGTCTATTTGAATATCATGGATAAATAATAAACACAATACTATATGTAATTTTTTTATTCCTTAAAATTGCTCACACCCTCTTTATTAACTTGCAGAGTTGGGTGACTATAGGTTTAGGCCCACCATACCAGGCTTTGTTTCTACAAATAAATAATGGCAACAAATTTCAACAGTATGTCATTAATTTACTTTCTAATGCGAAAGAAGTGCTAATTACAGCTAAGTCTTTATATGGGGTAAGATGGTGTCCTATGACTAACAGGCCATCCAAGCTTACTATTGTCTCCCCAACATCAACAGGGAGGAAATAAGGAAATTCTTGGTAGGGCCACCAGACCTTGAGCATGTAATTCAAACCCTTTGTGAGCCCGATGCTGAATGGTAGAAATCGGCGAACAACCAAAGCGACTCAAATAAATTTCCAATATCCAAACTCAGTCGCTTAGGGAAGGTATAGTACTACTTCATTTATGCCAAGATACAGCCCACCACTCATTATAGCCATATCGATAGAGGCTAAGCACTCTTTCTATATGCCAATAGATTGCGACATCCTCGTCTTACGAGTATGTTCGTATGTGCGAGACTTACTGAGCTATTTGATGTCCCATCTCAAAAAGCTCTCCACTCGGAAGTTATTTAAGACCAAAGCCTTAGAGGCATGTTCCATGATCACCATCATATGCGCGACCATGCCCCGTAACTAAATTTAGCCTAAGGACTTTATCTAATGTATGGAAATAAAATATACAAGCCATAAGATAAAAAAAATATTTTTTTATAATATGATTCCTAATAAGATTGTCTTTACAAAAAAAAAAGAGTATAATACACCCAATCTAATTAGGGCATTGGGCATCCTACTCTAACATGTACTTGCGCAAGCTACAAGATGGATCATTTATTTACTTACTCTTGTATGTTGACAACATGTTGATCGCATCAAAGAGCTATGCAGAAATTGACAAGTTGAAGGCTCAATTGAATCAAGAGTTTGAAATAAAAGAACTTGGGGAAGCCAAGAAGATTCTCGGGATAGAGATAAACAGGGACAAAATAAGAGACAAGCTTTGTTGGACCCAGAAGCAATATTTGAAGATACTACAGCATTTTGGTATGATAGAGAACACAAAACCTGTAAATACACCACTTGCTTCTCATTTGTAACTTAGTGCTCAACTATCTCCTAAGAATGATGAAGAACGAGAATACATGGCAAAAGTTCTGTATGTTAATATAGTAGGTAGCTTGATGTATGCAATCATTTGTACGAGACCTGAAATTTCACAAGCAGTTGGAGTAGTGAGTAGATACATGCATGATCCTGGTAAGGGTTAGTGGCAAGCTGTGAAATGGATTTTAAGGTACATTCTCAACAACGTTAATGTTGGTTTAGTGTTTGAGCGGGATGATAACATTGGCCCGTATGTAGTCGGATATTGTGATTCTGATTATGCAGGTGATTTGGATAAACGAAGGTCTACAACTGGGTATTTGTTCACTCTTGCTAAGGCCCCAATCAGTTGAAAGTCTACCCTACAATCAACGGTTTGTTTGTCTACAACAAAGACAGAATACATGGTAGTCACAAAAGCTGTTAAGGAAGCTATCTGGCTTCAAAGTTTGCTTAAGGACTTAGGAGTTGGTTAGAAGCATATCTCAGTGCATTGTGACAGTCAAAGTGTCATCCAATTGGCAAAGAACCAAGTCCTTCACGTAAGAATGAAGCATATTGACGTTCGTTGTTTCTTTGTACAGGAGATTCTAAAAGAATGTAATATACATCTTCAGAAGATTTATACAGCAGAGAATCCCGCAGATATGATGACTAAAGTAGTGACAACAGTCAAGTTTAAACATTGTTTAAACTTGACCAATATTCTACATATTTGAGATGGCCCCAAAAAGGCGCATTTGGAGACACTGCAGACTACTACTTCATTTGCTGAGAAGACAAAAAATTTGAATTTCGAATGGGAATGAAAAATGTGCAAAGTGGAGATGTGTTGGTTTATTTGCTTATTTTTCATCCCACATTGGTTGTATACCAAAGGGGTTTGTTTCTTTAGCTTATAAATAGGTCATTCCCCTTATTTCGTAAACACACAAAATCTTCTCTTCTCTCTATATTTGGGGAAGTCTTTTAGTTCGGAAATCCTAAGTTGTGGATAATTTTACCCAAGTTGTAATTTTTTTGGGAGATTAGTAAAGCAGTGGTCACACTGCGGTGCCTGGAGACGTAGGCAAAAGTTGGCCAAACTTCGTTATCAAATCTGGTGTGATAATTCCTTTTTGTCTTTTAATTTTGCATTTAATATTCTAGTATTCCTTTTATTAGTTGTTAGTATTCAATATTTACTTCTTTTGGGATATTTAGTTACAGTACTCTTAATAGGTTTTGTTTAAGAAGACTAGAGATTTTAACTCTAGGAGAGACGGAGTGGTGTTGATCCTATCTTAAAAGGAATGGATGATTTCTATAATCTAATTACTGATTGCAATTTAGTTTATTGTGGAAATCAAGGCTCAAACTTCACATGGACAAAAAATCGGATGTGGGAACGTCTTGATTGTGTTCTTCATTCTTCTTGATGGATTGATTTATTTTCAGTTAAATGTATTGTTCATTTGGCTCGAGCGTGCTCTAATCATCATGCATTACTTGTCCTTTTAAGCGTTTCTTGGACACTGCTCGTATGATCTGGATCCTTGTTCTGAAGTTGGCCTGGTTAAATTGCAAAAGAATCTCCTTAGATTGAAACAACATTTAAGGTGGTGGAATAAAAATATCCTTGGCAACATTTTTGATAAAGTCAAAGAGACGGCAACAGAACTTTCGAAGCTTGAGGATTTCTTTGATCACAACCCGTCAGATTCCAACTTCATTCAGTTAAAGCGGGTAGGGCTATCTATGCTAAAACTCTCACCATGGAGGAATTATTTTGGAAACAAAAGGCGGCTTGTAAGTAGCTTAAAGAAGGCAACCAAAACGTTAAATATTTCCATGCTTCGGTACAGAATAAAAGGCAAAGATCAACTATACACTCCATTTCTGAAACAAATTCACTAATTTCAAATGCTAAGCTTATAAAAGAGTGAGCAAACAGATTTTTCTCAGTAGAGGGGAGAGGGGTCGAAAATTGATGGCCAATTAAAGTCTATATTTTCGGCTATTAAAGATAGAAGGAAGTGGGAATTTTGGTATGATGTGGAATTGGTTTGTTAGGAAATTTAGACTTTCCAAACAACTAAATTAATATGTGGGGTTAATATTAATTTTGACCTAAATTTTGTAGCCACCATATAAAATAAAATTGAAGATCAAAAAATCCAATTCTTCTACTACTTCAAAAATTAGCCAAAAGTAAGAAGTTTTCTTCTTCTCTCATTCTCCACTCAAGTTGTATGTACAAACCACCCTTCCACCCTCTACAAATCCAAAGTTAGCATCTTTATAACCCTAGATAGGCGAGGAAGAATATGTTTTATGGTGTACTTCAAGGTTTTTCAAAGGATTTGTGAACGACAGCATTGGAGGGCCACTTAGTCGATAGAATTCTAGTTGGTTTAGAGATCGAAAGGTAAGTAACCCCAAATTGTTCCATACAAGCAATTATGTGCCTAAGTGATGATACGAGTGTGATTATGTATTGTTGCTTTAAGTTCTTTGTGTTTATTATCCTTATACTATCATTGTACTTGCAATTCATGTCAACAAACACGATGCATGATTAAGTTAAGCTTAGAAGGTGACATGAGCATGCAAGTTTATTTTCGAAAGATATATGTACCCCAAATGTTTTGTTTCCAAAAGTTTAGTTGGGTGTACATTGATGCTGAAAAGGGTGTGAGTGGGAAATGGGCGTGGGCGATCGACGTTCTGACCAAGGGCCTTTATGGCCAAATGTAATGTTTAATGTTAATGTTGATGTGCCGCTTGCAGCCAAATGAAAGTACATATATTTCTGGTTCCAACTAACTAGGCCCACTGCATCACTGATCAGCTAGATGTCTCACCAAGTGAGCTGGCGACTAGGTCAATAAAATGAAAGATTTAAAAGTTTCCATGAAAATGTTCAAGTTCACTATTTCCAAGTCAAAGATTTAAGTTCAAAGTTTTTTTTTAAGTTGATGTCCAAGTCCAAGGTTTTCAAATTAAAATCTTTTTACGTTTTCAAAAAAAAAAGGAGAGGGATACTTGAAAGATCATTCTGGGTTACTTACTGAACTTGTTGAAAGATCATTCTGTGTTATATATATATTTTCAGGTGATGATATCTAAGAGATGGACAAAGATGTCCCGATGTAGTTACTTGCCCATTGTCTTACGTTATTAAATGAACTTCCAGTTTTAGAACCTTTAGACATGTTTTATTATGGGTTTCGCTTTCTCAAGATTTTGAAAGGATAATGTTTTGAAATTAAATTCTTTTCCATTTCCATTACATGGAGTTTTGAGAACTTTGTATTTTATAAGTGTTAAATGATTATTCCTAGTTTTTCTTTAAGCAAAGAGAGTTTTAAATCTTTCGTATTATTTTTTAAAAAGAGTGAACTCTGTTCATATTTAAATTCCACATATATATAATTTTAGAAAATACTAGTAGGCGTTACATTTTTTGGTATCAGACCGCCCAAGTTTTTAAATCGGTTCTAAAGACCCTAAATTAATTTTTTAAAAGAAGTTTTGGGCTATGAGTCATGCTACGGGCATGTTCTCCTCTGTTATGGGTAAGTGTTTGAGATTGTAAGCTGTTATTTGTTTAAGTATTTAAAGCATTTGTATGTTGTGCCTTGCGCAACTATACTGCTTATCTGTTAAGGTGATATGTACCATCGTAATCATGATAAATCTACCCTAAAAAAGGATAAGTCTGTCATGCTTGTTGTCTCTTCATCCCAATCCAAGGCTAAAAAGCCAAAAAAAGGTTCTTCTAAGAAAGGTAAATGCTTGAAGGCATCTGGTGGAGTGGCTAAGGGCTCTAAAGCCAATGATAAGTGTCACTACTGCTACAAGCCTAACATTAGAAGAGGAATTGTAAGGAGTATTTTGCAAGTCTCAATAATACTTTCGGTATGTATTTTATTAAAGTTAACCTTTCGGTTAATGATACTTCTTTGGTATTATATATAAGTTGTGGTTCTCATCTTTGCAATAACTTGTAGGGAATGGAAAGAAGCATGAAGCTGAGTGGAGGAGAGGCTACCCTATGGCTAAAAATGGAGCAAGAGTTGTTGCATTAGCCAGGAACCGTCCACTTAGATTTAGGTTGTGGAGTTAGGATAGAATTAAATAATTGTCTTTACACTCCTGAATAGATTAAGAACATTCTCTATTCTAATTTTGGATAGAGAGGGATTTAGTTTGAGTCTTGCCTAAAGAAAAAGATTAACAAGTCACCATTTATTTGATAAGTGGAGCGTGTTGTAAATCCCTTAGAATTAATCCATACGAATGATGTGGGCCACTAAGTGTTAGTACACGAGGGAAGTACTAGTATTTTATTACCTTTATTAAAGATTATTCTAGGTTTGGGTATGTGTACCTTTTAAGATACCAATTTGAAGCCTTTGAAAAGTTCATAGACTATAGGCATGAAGTGGAGAAATAAATTAGATGAAGTATTAAGACTCTTCAATATGATCGAGGAGGCAAATTCTTAAATTCAGAGTTTTTTTATTATCTAAAGAAGAATGGGATTTTCTCTCAGTGAACTCTGCTTGCAACTCCACAACTTAATGGGGTAGCTGAGGACAGAACTGGACACTGTTGGACATTGTTCGGTCCATTATGGGGATATGCTCTAGAAACGATGGCATATCTATTGAATAGAGTGCCATCAAATTCAGTTTCTAAAATACCATATGATATATTGTACGACAAGACCTTTTTTATAAATACCTTATGGGGATGCCCTACTTATGTGAAGCAGCAAGTGGAAGATAAGTTGGATAGTAGATCTATCTTATGCAAGTTTGTAGGGTATCCAAGAGAATCCAATGGATACTATTTCTACAACCCCTAAGAATAAAAGGTATTTGTTTCGAGGAAGGCTACCTTCCTTGAGGAGGTATTTCTATTAGATAGAAATGGCGAGGTTATAGAACCTAAAGAAATTCAAGAGCCACAACAAGTCCCATAAGAGGCAGTAGTACCACCACCTCAACAAACTAACACTTCTATCACGCATCCTCCTAGGAGATCTGAAAGAGTCTGAAGGCCTCTTGTGAGATATGGCCTTTTGGTAGAGAACAACAAGGAGGGGGGCCCTTGGATAATGATCCAAGGAACTATGGAGATGAAGAGATAGTGACCTATAAAGCACGATTGGTTGCAAAGGGTTATACTCAAAGACAAGGAATTGACTATGAGAAAACATTCTCAACAATGGTGATGCTTAAATTCATTCGAGTCTTACTAGCCATATCCGTATATTTTGACTATGAGATATGGCAGATGGATATGAAGATCGCCTTCCTTAATGGAAACATTAAGGATGAGATATATAAGCAGCAGCCAGAGGGTTTCATATCCAAAGAAAATAAGCAAATTGTTTGCAAGCTTCCGAGTTCCATTTATGGACTCAAACAAGCTTCCCTAAGTTGGAACATTCTATTCGATGAGATAATTTAATCATTTAATTTTCTCAAGAATCTGGATGATCCATGTGTGTACAAGAAGGTTAATGGGAGCGCAGTTACATTTATCATGCTTTATGTTGATGACATCCTACTCATTGAGAATGATGTGGGGATATTGCAATCAACAAAAGCTTGGTTGTCTACTCAATTCTCCATGAAGGATTTGGATAAGCTTCTTACATATTGAGGATCAAGATCTAAAGAGATAGATCAAAAAGAATGATCAAATTATCCCAATCCATATACATAGATAAGATATTAAAGAGGTTCAGTATGGAGGAATCCAAGAGGGGATTACTCACATACCTTATGTATCCACTGTTGGAAGCATAATGTATGTCATGCTATGTACTAGGTCTGATATCATATATGCTCTGAGTGTTATAAACAAATACCAGTTCAATCTAGGCAAACAACACTAGAAAACTATAAAAATAATCCTCAAGTACTTGTAAATGACTAAGGATCTATTCTTAGTTTACAGTAATAGAGAGCTGAAACTTGAAATCTTTACAAATTCTAGTTTTTAGTTTGATGTAAATGATTTAAAGTCAATGTCGGAATTCGTACTCATCATAAATGGTAAAGCGGTCAACTAGAAGAGTTTCAAGTAAGAGACAACCCTAAATTCTACCACTAAGGTTGAATATATTATTACATGTGATGCTGTGAAGTAAGGTGTTTGGATGAGGAACTTCGTCCAATAATTGGATGTAATTCAAGTACCTTTGTACTGCAATAACAATGGGGCGATTGGCAATTAAATGAGTCAAGATCTCATCAAAGGTCCAAGCACATCATGAGGTGATACCATCTGATCAGAGAGATTATTGGTAGAGGCAATGTCAAAGTGGAGAGAGTTGTTTTGACAAAAAATATAGTAGACCGATATTAGTATAGAAGGTATTTGAAGGACATTTTGAGATGATGGGTCTTACATAAATGGGCAATTAGCTCTAGGTCAAGTGGGAGATTATTATAGTAGTAAAAATACATTTTCTTGTATACTCTTGTAAAAATAGTTTTATTCAAAATATAATAATAAAATTGGTTTTTTCTTTATCTTCAATTGTATTTAGTCAATTAGATAAAGTCCTAGGCCATACTTAGCTACGGGGTATAGTCGCGCATATTGTGATACCCGAGCCTCTTACTACTCACATGGCCAAATATGATTCATGTATTACGTGTTAATTTTATATGCTAATTGCATTTCTATTGACATTGCATAATTTATTTCATTTTATACGATATTCTTGAATATAAAACTTAATTCTGAAGCTCTTGCACGGTATTAGTTATTGAATTTCCTAATCTAAGTAGTTGATTTTATATTGAAATAAGAAGAAAATGAGGTGGATCAATATTAGATATAGATGGGATATATAGGTTATAATTTTGGAAATGCTAAAAGTGTTACTAGTAACCTTATACGGTTTAATTTGATTTGATCAAGTTATTTCAAAAGTATATATTTGTAAATTAGCATACTTGGGATATTGGACACGATATAATATGATTTAAGTGTCATATTACAAGGCCCTTATGTGCATATGATTTTAGAAATGCAAACTAGATAATTCTTTAAGAATCGGATGCGAATCGGTTTGGAGATCGAATGAACGGACATAGGAATTACCTATGGGAATGAATGGTGATTAAGATAGGTTGCAACCAAATAAAAATAGATGAGACACACAAGATTAGGGCTGCAAGATAAGGGAGAAAATCAGATTTGCCATTTACTTGCCATCTCATGCTTTCTTATTAAGCTTAAGCTAACATCTCAAGCTAACACCTCAAACCCTTCACCCTTAAGCAACGACCAGACCCTCATTTCAGCCATTTTCATCTTCCAAACATACACCTTAAGGTCTCCAAGTGATCCAAATTGATTCCAAGTTGAAATAAAAGCAAGAAAAGCAAAGAAGCAGTGATTACCATCAAGTTAGCCTCAAAACAAAATAAAATAGAAAAAAGTAAAAAAAAATAGATAAAAAGAAAAGAGAATAAGAATTAGAGAAAGCAAATCTGTGATTATCAGCTCTCATAGTTTTTTTTCCATCCATTGGGTTGCCTCCCATCAAGCGCTTGGTGTAATGTCCTTAGCTCAATATTGCCTCATTCATCACTCATCAATATATGCTGCTAAAGCCATCGTCCATCCAATCACCATATTATAATTTCAAAGCACCCAAATAAATTTGTCCGCTTATACTTGAGTGAGGTTTTTAGCAATGATGACTAGTGGTATTTCATTCTCACCTAAGTATTTAAGATGGTCCATAATTAGTTTAAGCTCTATTGTAGGTATCTACACCATAGAAGATAGAAGTCTTTCATTAGATATTGACAATTCAACATAAGAGACATCATACCTTTATTTTTTTGGCAACGAATCCAACCATGTTACATCATTTTTCATATCCCCCAATATTTGCATATCTAACTTCTTTTCTTTCAAATCCTACATAAGGAGATGTTTTTGTAAAGTAACCTCCACTATGTCATTGCTAGTGAACTCAAGCATTTATTATGACTAGGGATCAATAATGTCAACTGAAGAACCAACATTCATGTTAGTAGGATATCTCATGACTTCAAAAATATTATATTTTATAATCTCACCATTAAACTCCATAGTAAGAGTGCAATCATGAGCATCAATCTTAGCTCGGGCTATCTTGAAGAATGGTCTTCCCAAAAGAATACGTGTAGGATTAGAGCATGTGTTATACTCCATCTCAAGAACATAAAAATAACCAGGAAAAACTAATTCATTCATCTGCACAAGAACATCTTCCACAATCCCTATTGAATATGCATTAAATCTATCAACCAATTTTATGATAACTCTAGTTTCTTTTAAAGGTTTTAGATTTAGAGAAGTATAAATAGAATATGGTATAACATTAATTGATGCTCCCAAATCTAATATCCATTTTTCAAATTTGGTCTTACCAATGGGACAAGGGATGGTAAAAGTGTTTGGATTCTTATAATTTGGAGGGAGTTTTCTTTGAAGAGCTTTTAAAAACATTCTCCCCACAATTACTTTTTCATCCCTCCTCAACTTGCATTTGTTAGTGCATAGCTCTTTGAGAAACCTAACACATCGAGGTACCTGCTTGATCGTATCAAGAAGATGGATGTTTACCTCTACTTTTCAAAAAGTCTCAAGGATCTCCTTTTTTTGCTCATTTTTTTTTAGAATTTGCTAACCTGCTAGGAAAAGGTGGAGGTGTTACATAAGTATGAGAGAGAGGTTAGGAGTAGTTACCGACTTTGAATTCTCCTTAGAATGAATAGTCTTATCAACAACTTATCTATTTCGAAGAGTTATGATTGAATTAGCCTCATTGATTGAATTTTCACCTAAAGAAAAAATATAACACTGAGTGGAAGGATTAGGTTGAGGTTAAGCAGGAATTTACCTTTTTCATGAGTACGCAAAGAGGTTGTCAATGTTGAAAGTGTGCTTTTAATCTCATTGATGGCTTGTGAACTCTGGTTATTAATGTTTGTTTGTGCATGTATAGATTCTTGCAAAGTTTCCTCAAGAGATTTGTATGTGGAGGTAGATATGAACAAAAGTTTGGTCGCTTTTGTAAATATAGCGGTTGGACGTGATTCTCATCTCACCAACTAAAATTGGGATGATTTCTCCATTATGGATTGTAAGTTTCATAATATGGAGAATGAAAAGGCTTTTTGAATGTGTTCATGACATTTGCTTGTGCTGGAATACTTGGGCATTCATTGGTGGAGTGTCCCACAAATTCACAAATGCTACAAACTTTTTCATCTTGGATATATTTGATTTCTTTTACTTTTTTAAGTTTCATAACCTCAACTTTTCTTATTAAACTAGCAATCCTAGCTTTTACACTTATCTACGGATTTGCCTTTAGTTTGCAGATTATTAGGAATGGTTTTATTGTTTATTAAGCTTTCAATATCTCTTATAAAAGTGTTAGAAAGTTTTTAGTTAGACTTTGGTGCACAAAGAAAGGGTTTTGGATGACAAACACTTAATAGGAAATACTTGTGGCAGAAACTGTCATCTTACTATTTTCTTGTGTTTTAGGCTTCAAAAGTGTATGGTATGTTGAATAAAACATATAATTATTACCATTTACATGACTATATATGATTTAAGAGTATAGTAATGAAGTTTTATCAGTTGGAAATTGAAATAGAGAATGATATTGGAGAAACACTCAAACTGCCAAAATAGCAAAATCTGTTTTGGTGTGCTGTGAAGGAAACTGAATTAAGGGAGCTAAATCCATTATTTTTGGTAATAATATGACCTGGTTGTCTCCTTATATATGTTATCTAAGTATGGTGAAAATTTTGGAGTGATTGAATATACTTAATGGTGCCAAAACCATTAATGTCATGAAGTGTGCAAAACTGTCACGGTAGGAAACAATCTGTTTCAGTATGTCGTGAAGAGAGCTGAACTTGGAAAGATATATCCGTGATTTTTAGCAATTATATGATATGGTTACATTTATATACATGTTATCTAAGTGTGGTAAAAATTTGGGAGTGATTGGATATGTTTAGGGATGTTAAAATTATCATGCAACTAAACTTGACAGCAAGAAAATATGAAAATATGAATCTGCCACATTTGATCACTTAGCATGTTTCAACCTAGACATGTTGCTATTGAGTGTTAACAATTAGGTACATGCTATTGGAGTTATAATACTTCAATTACATGATGTTTTCATGTATTTAAGATGAGAAATTGAGGTATTTGAGGGGCTATATTGGGTTCTAGTTTGTGAAAGCTTGATTGTTAGCTTATAGCTTGGTGTTTAAGGTCTAGTATGAGATTTTGTGTTTTCAACTTGCCAAATTGGGAATGGTGCTTGATGTTGGGTAATATTACAGGCTATTTTACATCTAAGGTTGGAGAGGAATACTAAACAAATTTAGACTAAGTCACCAACCAAGTGAAAGGTAAGTAAAGATTCATGTGCAACTACAATGCATAGACATAGTAAATGTATGATTTATATGTAATACCATTGATCATATGTGCGTAGTAGAGGGCATGCATTACTGTCATTCATGTCCATTGAGCATACATACATGGGCATTGGCACGTGCATACATCATATACAAGCATTGTGATAAATCGTGCATTGCACGGCATGATTCTGAGAAAGAAAAATGTTTTACTGACCACTACTAGTGCACCAAAGCATGCATGGATTTGCATGGTTTTATGCATGGATTTGCAGGTTCGCGTGCATGGATTTGCATGCGTATGAGTGTGCATGGATTTGCATTCTTTTATGATTATTGGCCATTGGATTATGGCGATGTGCAGAGCTCTTTTCCGGTGTATGGGATAGTAGCGTTGGTCAGGGGCCCAAGAAAGAAATGATTTTGAGAGAAATATTTGATGCATAAAATTGCATTGTGGGCATAACATTTTGAGATGCATGACTTGATATTGTAGATTATTCTTTGACATGCATAATCTTTACTTGCTGAACGTTAGCTCATATAGTTTATGCATTGTAGGTGAGTCTGGTGATACTTGATACCATGGACTTACTGGGCAAGCTGTTGGGGTTCCTACAGGTTCTGAGGATCAGTGTACATGGATGATGACCTGTTGGGTTGATTGTTAACTTATTTGATTTTGTAGTCTATTGTATTACGTTTTGGGATTTGTACAATGTGTTACTTTTATAATTTTTCTGTACACGGGTATATAAATATTATGATTATTATGGGTCATCTGCAGGTATATATATTAGTCTATGAGTGGGAAAATATTTATTATTTATTAATATGTTGCAGAAAAATAATAATAATAATAATGTATGCCACAGGCTCTATCATGTTAAATTATACTATATATATAGTTGTGTAGTAATGGGGGTGTTACACATATGATGTCGATCATGGAACATGCCTCTATAGCTTTAGTCTTATATTAATTTCGACTCATGGGTTCATTAAGATAGGATATCGATAAGCCTATAAATACTCAGGTACATGATGCATACCGGAAAGGAGGATGTCTCACTCCATAGGCATTGGTATGAGGATGCTAGTGCACATGTGTGGGTGCTCATTAGGGAATAATTACACTAAACAGGCTCATGGAAATTTCTCATTGAAAATGTTGTTTGTCGAATGAAAAATTTTCAATTACGATAGTGCATGACTTAGTCCTTTAACTTGAGGCACCATAGTAGTCTTGTGCATGACATCATATGCTTTGATGTATTTTCTAATTACATGACAATCACAAGGGATTTATGTTTTGATGTATTTTCCAATTGCATGATAATAACAAGGTATCTACGTTAGGTATATGGTTTACATGTATGCAGGTTAATGAGTAGCCAACAAATGATTTGTCGCCTACCTAGTAGAATAGGTGAATCTCATATACACTATGCTCCTTGACTCAAAAGATTCTGGCCAGAGCAAGATAAATATTAGATAGTTGTTTTCTAATGATTCATCACGAGTCAATGGGACTAGAAATAAAATCATAGTTATTAAGTCAAATAGGATTTCGACTAATAATTCATGCCCTAGACTTAATCGGGAGGTTAGTTGACGGAAGGACCAGACTTTTATGGTACTCAAAACAAAAATAGGTTCGCTTGCTATTTCAGCTAAAACTAGGTAGTTAAGATATACTACTAGGTGTTTTCTTTGGCTTGTAAGGTTATTAGAATTTAGGAGTTAATTCTAAGATGGATTAATTAATCAAAATAAATTTATTATATTCACTAAGTTGTAAGAGTTACAAGCCCACTTCTAACTTAGTTGTGAATCTAATGGGTCACAGACAAAACAAGATGGATCACTTCTATCTAGAATAATATCCAAAGAGTTGGATCAAGTTATTTAATAGAGATTAATTAACTTAGGGCTAGAATTAATTTAATAGTTAAATTAATTCATCTAATTAAATAATAGTATTATTTAATTAGACTTAATTAAGATTATGCACACTTTTAGGAGTAGTTATTTAATTGATTGGATCCACTGATTAATGGACTTTAAATTAATTTAAGTGTTAAATTAATTTAATTATCATAAATAATATATTGGACCTATTTAATTAGGTAGTCCACCAGAATCAATTTGATTGGGCTTAATTAAATAATAGAGATTAATTAAATGGAGAGCCCAATCATTAATAGGCTCGTAGGAAAGGCCCATTGATGGTTTTTTATTATGAATTAAAGACATCATGAGTTGGATGGAAAGTAATTAAGACTTTAAGGCTTAATAGGAAACTCATTCAAGACATGCCTTTGATAAGAATTAAACAGGAGATAAATATGGAATGTCTTAGAGACCTAATGGGATTAGGTCAAGACTTGAAGGTTTATAAATACACCATTATATGGCTGAAAATTAAAAGCTTAAGAAGCTAGAATACTCGGGCCCCTTGAGTACAAGAAAAATAGTTTTTTCTTCTCTCCATATTTTTTCTAATCTATTTTTATCAATTAGGTTTTAGGCAATTTTACATACATTCTGATTAATTCTCTTATTATCGAATTGATATTGGGATTAATCAGCACTCCCAAAAGTTTTAGTTTGGGGACAAGGATTGGTATCTTCTAGTAGAGATATCAAAACAGTGAATTTGCTCATCGTGTGGATACTGTTAGAGGGAAGATATTTGGATTCCTACGATGAAGTTATTTCTGAACTGTGTTATGATTTGAATTGTTCAAATCCTTTTCAATAGTTAAGAGTGTTATCGAAATGTATAATCACAAACTTCTATTGTATTAACTAAATGAAATATCCCCATGTAACCAAAAATCGTATCGTATCTGGGATTGTTTATATAATTATTATACATGTATGTTTTAAATTTTTAAATTCCCCTGCGTATAGTCCTATGATTTTGTGAACCCAACATGATCAAAATGCCCTCCAAGATGCAAACAACATTGATGGCCTTGAGTTATGGAAAATGATGCAAAATTCCTAATAAATACCTAAAAATAGAAAACATATATAAACATGTTCACAAATATTTAGAAATGCTGAAAATATATGTGAAATGTCGAAATGACTCTTGAAGGGTCAAAATGACCAAAAAAACTTAATGATGTAATAGTTTAAAGAAAAATGACAAAATGTAGAAAAATCATAAGGATGCAGGGCATGTTGAAATAAGTTAATGGTGAAAAATATAGTATAATGCAAAAAGTACCCCTCAAGGCTAAAATGACTAAAATGCTCAGGATAAAATGTAGAAAAATCATAAGGATGGAGGGAATGTTGAAATAAGTTAATGGTGAAGAATATAGTATAATGCCAAAAGTACCCCTTAAGGCTTAAAATGACTATAATGATCTTTTTTTGAAAAAAATATTGGAAAAATATAAAATTTGGGTAGAAAAATATAAAAAAATCATATAAATACAAAGAATATTTTATGAAGCCTAGAAATAACAAAAAATGCACGTGAATGATGATAATAACTCTAAATAACAAAATAACTGAAATGCCCTTACTTTTTGAAAAATCGAAAAAAAATAAAAAATGGTGTAAATGACCTAGAATGACCAAATATGATGAGACATGCACGTGAGAAAATATCAAAAATGGTGTAAATAACCTAGAATGACCAAATATGATGAGACATGCATGAGGAGATGAAAATCCCCTTGGTTGGAAAAAATCATGAAAAATAGAAAAAAATCATGAAGAATCAAATCATATATGATCAAAATCATCCATTCATGGCAATAATACCCCATATCTCAACAAATAATACCAATCAATCCATCAATCCAAGCAAGGACCCCTTCTCCATTCATGCTTGGGGGTATTCCAAGGGTAGAGTTAGCAATACTTACAAAAAGAGAAAGTGAAGCCCGCGCACAAACTCATGTCTTCTCAATGAACCCACGAGCTTGAATCTACTATTTTCTTCTAGCTTGAGCTCTTTTTCAAGAGGTATGTGTATATTCTCATGTCTGTAAGTGCATGGTTATGTGTATATGTGTGTGTAGTTTGTGAGGAGGTCTGTGTATATTGTTGAGCGGAAAAGTGTGTTCGTCTGTGTTTTATGAATATATGTATGTGTTTGTGTTTTTTTTTTCTTGACTAAAGAAGAGACGAATGAAAAATGAACAGGATTTGTGTGTGAAAATATTGTATAGTAGTAAATGTATCTAGAGATGTCTTAGTGTATCTTCAAGTATTTTTAATGTGCGTGTAAATGTAAATGAACAGGAAAATTGCCCAGTGACTTGACTCCCAACATACACAATTAGGGACCAAATTGCAAACAAAAAGGCAAAAAATTAGGAAAAACAAAGAGTCGCTAAACCCTCTGGTACAACCATAGAGAACAGCACGATCCTCTAGAGGGCCATGAGGCCTTCCAAACTTTTCTCCTTTTGCCTTTTCATAGAAGATATAGAGATACTTTTCTCCCATGACCATTCATTATAATTAATGGCCAAAATTTTTAAGTTTTTGAAATTGGCCACGCAACCGTTCATATCAATATTTTCAAAACCGGATCGAACCGGCCGGTTCAACCGGTTTAACCGAAAATCGGAGGTCGGTCCGGTCGGATTTTGCTTAAAAACCATTTTGACCAGTTTGACCGGCCAAAACCGGTCAACAACCGGTCAAAATCGGTTTTGACCAGTTTTTATTTTATTTTTTTAATTTTTTGTTTTAAATTTTTATAAAGGTTTAAATTTGATATTTTGTTATATTTATGTGATTATTTGAATTTTGTGTTTTGTTATATGTGTTTTTATGTAACTATTTATTTATTTTTACATTTAAAATGTATTACATAACAATTAATCTATTATATTATCATTTTATATAAAAAAATATAATTAATTTTCATTAAACCTGTCCGACCGCCGGTTGAACCGGTCCGACCGGTTGAACCGTTAATTTTAACAAAATCAGTTTTATCACCGGTCCGATTATGAAAACATTAGTTCATATGATATCTCCCTCATTTTGTTTATTTATTTGTTTTATGTTGGTTTTAATTGAGAATGTGCTATAATTTTGTAAGATTGCAAACTCAAGTGTAGGTTGTGTTTAGTAATAAATTTCTTAGAAGTCCAAAATCAATCCTCAGGGAAATTATTTGAAATTTTTGGGATTATATTTTTTAAAAATTAGGCTTTATGTGGTTTAAAATATAAAAAGAATTATGATATAACTAAAAAATTAAATTAATCAAAGTATTGAGAATTAGGGATCCGCTCTTAATTTTTAGGATAGATGTATGATTATTTATTTATTTTTTTACCTCTTTTAAATGTCACTATATGAATCCATATATAATAAAGGTTTCAATTGAAATATGTTATCAAATAACTCATGTTTTAAGATAATCATGATATTATATTACTGTTTGTAAATTAAATCTTAACACCAATACTTGTTATGCGATCAAGTATTTGTATACACCTTTGTTTACAACAAATCAAAATTTCACATTAGCAGTTGGTGTAGTAGAACCGTATAATAAGATAAATGAACTCAAATATTTGTTGTGCCATTGGTGATACAAAATTCAAGAATCACCACTAAACAAGAAGAGTTTTAATGCCAACACTTATTTATGGGATTAAATATTTATGCACACATTTGTTTACAACAAATCAAGATTTCACTTTAGTAGTCAGTATAGTAGAACTACATTACGCTAAATGAGCCCAAATATTTGTTGTGTCATTGGTGATACATAAATCAAGAATCACCACTAATAGGAAGAGTTTTAACGCCAATACTTGTTTATGAGATTAAATATTTATGCATACATTTGTTTACAACAAATCAAGATTTTATGTTAGCAATTAGTGTAATAGAACCTTACAATAAGCTAAATGGCCCCAAGTATTTGTTGTGTCATTGGTGATATATAAATCAAGAATCACTACAAAATAATGAGGGTTTCAATAAGAAATTAAAACAATAATACAACGCATCTGAGCATTATGCTCCTTTATAACCGTCACTTTTCCTCCATTAAGAAGTTCACCATTTCTCCTCAATTAAATAAAATTTAGAAAGACATAATGAAAATAGAAAATACTAAAAATAGAAGAGAAACCAGAGAATACATTTCTATTACTACTAGGAAACTTACATTACTATTAGAAAACTTAATCTAACAAAAAACAACAATAAAATTTTCTTTTCCTCTCTAAGGATTTTTGTATTGTATTAAATATCATCCAAGAGCCTCTATTTATAGCAGAAGAGTGTCTAAACTGACATATCCAAATTCACTCCAAATGCACTCCAAATTAACTTCAAATATGCTCTAAATTCACATGTCATTTTTAGATTCAAATTTTGTCATATATTTTTCTCCATACAATCAGTTGATTTTGAAAAAGTGATCAATATGAAAGCTATGTATTTGTCTGTTAGCTTCATTATTCAACTTGAATCACCTAATTTCAATCATTAGGAAGAAATTTATTCTTAATTTAAAGAAATGTATCAGCATAAATAGATTATTTCCAATACACACATTTAGATGAATTTTCTGCTATAATTAAGGTTGAATTGGGTTCAACTTTTAACAGCAAAGTTGTAGTTCTATCTCTTTTCTTTCAAATGAAGTAAGATTCAGGTTCATAAGACTTTTGAACATGAAGTTATATATAAAATATAAAAACTGCATAAGTCTAGAAACATGTTTATTTTGAATTTAACGAAAACCCAACAATCACTTGCAAAGTTCAAGTGATTTATTGCATATATTTTGATCTACACATGATGGACTTAGACAAAAATGATCTTTTTTTCTAATTGTGATGCATTTTTGATTCAATGAAGTATTATCTCATAAGTTGTTCATGAAACGTGTTGTTTTTTTTGGTTTTATTTTAACTCTTTTTTATCTCTTTTTAATAAAACTATAATATTAACAAAAATAAAATAAAAAAATTATAAATAATTTGATACCAAAAATATGCCAAACTTATCATAATACTCAACATTTCATCATTTTCTATATTCCCAATTATCTCTATGGTTGGATCAAGATTTATTGTGAGCTTGGTTGCCTGCCATTAGTTGCAGTGAAATAATTTATGGGGTGAGATGAGTGTAATGCACCCATTGGTGGGGATCTTATCTTAGTTATTAAGGGACCCTCCTAATTGGCTAAGTAATAGTGGTCCCAAAAATATGACAATTGATGGATGTGAATACTTTTTATGGAATTATTGGAAAATAGGAGGAATTGACAACCCCTTTAGGAGGGGCTTCTTGGACTCTTTGACATATTTCCACAGCAACCATCTATTGATTTTATTTTAAAAGAATGAGCTTCTCATTTTTTATTTTAAAAAAGTGGATTTCATTTTTTTTTAACTATAGGAATGGACGTAATTCCCACTGAGCAATTAATGAACTAAGTACTAGCCAACAATTACCAAAATACTCATCAACAAGCTCAATTAAATTGTGTTGGATGGATTATTATTTAAACAACAATGACGTGTTATACTTTCAAATCAAACTCTAATTGACATGACAATTGGGATAATAATGGCTGTTTTAGATTAACCTAAATAATTACAGTTAACAACCAAATAAAAAGACAAGTGACTAAGCTAAACAATTAACGAATTTTTAACTAACCAAAAACTATTATGCATTGTAACTAGTATAACTAATTAACATACAATGGTTAAATGAAATCTTCTTAGCAATTACACATTATGGAAATTAAATAACACTTAACCTGAATGATAAAATTATTGACGAAACTAAACATTTACGGTTAGCAATTTATTGAGGAAAAATTAACTTATTTAGAGAATTAGCCCATTATCAATAATAATTAACTAATTAGAAGATAAACTAATTACTTAAATAATAATGTAAACTAGAAAAAGAATAGAAGGTGTAGCTGTTTTTGTGCTGAAATATGGACAGCCGGTCACATTTTGTGAATCCTTATTGTAATTACTTATTGTAATACTATTAATACATGTTAAGTTTATTAAATAATATCATCAATTTACACTTAACGTGTATTAATAGTATTACACCAGGAGATAAAATACTAATTGTAATTGAAGATTCGAAATAGTTTAAACTCATCACTACGTTTTTCTTTTTAAATTTAAACTCAGTCCCTTGACTTTTAGGTTTTATATTTTACCTCAAACTTTGCAAAGTTTTCAAATGAGTCCCTAAAACTTTAGATCTTTATCAGTCACGTCCAAAAATATTTTTATTATAATTTTATTTTGACCCTTAATTTTCTTAAAATTCTACTTTGATTCCAATATCCAAGAAAGTTTGGGGCAAATAATTTCTATTTGAAACATCCAAAGAAAAGACTTGAGCATATTTAAAAAATATATTTCACTAGAATTAATGAAGGCAATAAAGCCTTGTACAACAGTTTAATCAAATGACAGCAACACATAAGGTGAGCAGTTGGTATGTACCCTTCAAACTAAAAATCACAGAAAGGTATAAATAAGTTTACCACTTGAAAAAATATGGGCCCCTCTATCATAAACATTAATTAAGAATTGTGGAGAGTGGGTGATAGACAAAATACCAAGAATTTGGAAGGATTGACGGTTAGCCGCCGAAGACATACTCATTTGCTAATTGACCTTTAATTTCTATCAAAAGAGTGTATGTTCATGCTACTAACCTTCGGCGAGATGTTATATTTAGGTCTCATGACTTTATTTTGGAGGGTATCCTTGTATTCAGTCCATAGTCCGAGTATTATACCACCGTATGTGAGTGGATGTACCCAACAAAAAAAATAAAATAAATATAACTAAAATAAATTGATAGTTCTCTAGGCCTAGGAAATTTAAAGTTGGGACGGATTATTGTACACTGATCAATGCAGAAATTTCAAGCTTTTTAATTAAACAAATTATTTTACAATAGATTGGGTGCAATGCATTTAATCCAGTAATGATTCTTAGATTACAGGAGAGTGATTTTCACCACCCATTCACCTTTCATCTAATCTAATGACTTTAGATGAATTGAGTATGTTGAATGCTGTCCCTCCAAGAATTCCACAGCAAATTTTAGTGGCCAGTGCAATGGTACAACTAGGTGTAGAGCTACTTATTTTGCTTTTTTATTATTTAAAAAATAAGTTAATTTTACTTTTTTCCATCTACTTATGTTGAATATTAATTTATCTTTCTTTACTTTTAATTGTCTAATTTTATCCTTTTATACTCTCGTTTTATCTTACTTTAATCCCTTATACTCTCGTTTTATCTTATTTTAACCCCTTACATTCTCATTTTTTTACTTTATCCCTCTATACTATTAAAAACTAACCCAATTATCATTACCTATTATTTTAGAGAAAATACTTTAAAATATTTTTATATTGACATAGTTGTATTTATGTTCTATTAATTTTCTAAACTTGATTAATTAATACTTAATATTAAATTTATTTAAAATTATATTGTACTTAAATTTTAATAGTTATTTTTTAATTTAATATAGTTCTTATCAACTTCCTATAGTAGGATATTTTTTATTAGTTAATACACTTTACTTATGAATTTTTTACTTGTAATAAATCTAAAAACATATATAATATATATTTTAATAATATTTTATTAAATATGAAAAATATAGTGATAATTTTTTATTATTGATGAGATTATCAATAAGTTCATAGAAAGTAGGTTAAATTCAAAATTTATTTCCATGAAATTTTGTTAATTCTATTAATAAAGAGAAATTTATTACTAATATTTTATGTATTTAACAACATATTATTTACAAATATGCCATAAGTAAAGTGTACTAGCTAATAAAAAATATCCTACTATATAGAAATTTAATAGAACTATGTAAATTGAAAAAAAAAATATAGCCATTAAAATTAATAAAACTTCAAATGAATTTAATGTTAAGTGCTAATTAGTTAAGTTGAAAAAATTATCAGAATAAACATACAAGTATATTAATGTTTAGAATATTTTAAAGTAATTTTACTATAAATAAGTAAGGACAATTTGATTATTTTTTTAAAAGTACAGTGAAGTAAAGTTAAAAAATGAGATTACAGGAGTAAAGTGAGATATAATAAGAATATAAAGGGATAAAGTGAGACAATTGAGACTATAAAAAGTAAAATTATATTCAGCAAATGTTGAGGGGTAAAAGTAGAATTAACCCTAATGTTCATCACAAACATATTGATTATGATACGCATAAATAGCTGAACCAGCTTGGGAATTTTTGCTGAGACTTTGAACAAAAAAAGATAGGAATGAGGTTTTATTTGAAAGATAAAACTCATAATGCCAGTGATGTTCTATGCAAATTGGTTAGGCTTAACTGATAAAAACAACGTACACAAACTGTGGAAACCATGATTTCATTTTTGGTGACCGAATCAAAGTATCATATGTATTGATAATAGGTTAAAAAAATTATATATACTTGTAAAGTAGTATTCACATATACTTCAAGAAAAAAAAAACAAATAATTTCAATATAACTAATTAGATTGTATTTTGATTAAATGATTTTGAAACTGACTCTGTTAGTATTATTACTAATTGATGGATCTCAAATTTAACAAAATGATTAAAAAATTAAATAATTTTTATATGATTTAAATGCTTCATAACTCAAATATCAAAAGAACGCAGCACTCGGTTCACAATTGTTATCTCTCAAACTCTTCAATTCAAATAGAAAGAAAGATAATGAACAACTACTTACTTAAATTCCTCAATTATATATATATTTTTTTAAACTCGACAATTAAGGAAAAAAATTCATTGTGCATGAATAGATGATATGCAAACTACTAATTCTTATTCGTTTTCGATTACCAACTTATTTATATTAGAAAAATTAATTTAGGGTATGGAAGCAGAGTTCACTCAGTGTACTAATTCCACATGACCAAGAGACTATCATAAAGGTTAATAAAAGAATCGTGGAGGGTAGGTGAGAATACAAGAAATTGAAAGAATTGATGGTTGGGCATCAAAGGCGTATTTAGCTAGTAAGTTACCACAAATTTCTATTAAAATATTGTAAGTTGATGCCATTAACCTATAGTGGATTTTTAAAAGGTAATCTTAATTATATGTGGATGGATGTACCAAACCACACACAAAATAAAAACGAAGTAGAATTGACAGTTCTCTACCTCGTAAATTTGCAATTGTGACCGACAGTTGTACTTTAGCCTGATCAATTTTAAGGAAGAAAAGTAGCCAGTACAAGAGGAGTTGATTCAATGATTTTTCTTTTTGGAGTTAGATGATGGGTTGGTTTAATTTGTGCTCTACCATATGAACTTGGACTAGAAATATTTATTTGGCTTTGTTACAACAAAAATTGTAGATTCTCACAATAAATTGCTTAGCACAAATATATTCATTAGGATATGCATAAACAGCTGAACTCAATTGATAATTTCTTCGAAAAAAGATAGGAATAAGGTTTTATTTAAAACAAGATTCATAATGCCAGTGATTATATTTTTGTTGGCCAAATAAAACTATCAAATGTATTCATGATAAGTTTAAAAATTATACTTTAAAGTAGTATATATTCATACATAATTCAAAGAATTTTTTTGTATAATTTTGATATTATTAATTAGGTTGAATTTGAATAATAGGAAAAAAGTTTTTTGTGAATGAATAGAAATTTTTGTTGACAATGCAAACTACTACTACTTGTTCTGCTTATTGATTAATAACTAACTTTGATAATTGATGATCTGATATTAATTTTTTTTCAAAAGTTAGTACTTTTGTGCTAGGTTGTTTAACATTCTTCAAATACAGATTTAAAAAATTAACTACATTGTTGATCATGGCAATTGAAACAAAAGAAAAAGAATATAGTTAAACTTGTTTTACGATACTAATATAATTTTCAATTTAGAAATAGAATTTTTAAAAACTCATCACGTTCCTTGTGTTTACAAGCCGCCTAAGAAAAAGATGCATCATGCATATGGAAGCAAAATGGCAAAATATTAAGGGGAAAATACTTGTTTGTGTTGAATACTGAATAATAAGATCATATATAAAAAATAAGATCGATACATGATTCTAACTGTTTAATACAAATACACTGTGTAAGAATTTTTGTCATAAAAGTGTTCCAAGGGAATTCATGTGTGAATGAGAATAACGTAAATGCAATAGCAAAAATTTAAATATTTTGTTTTATTTATTATGTTGAGTTATCATAAAATAAATTACAGTACAGTTTGAGGTCTCCAATCTAAACAAATGTGCACTGTTGTGTTTCATATCACATTATTGTGAAAATTTTATAGTAAAATTTGTTTAGAGTGGGCGCTTAAACCTCTGAAAATCTTCAATCCCAATAAATTAAGGTATACTTTCCAATTTAATAGTCAAATTTTCATTTACATAATTTAACATGATGATCCTATTTGAATGGTTGAGTTTTATTTTTCATATTTAATTACAACAGCAACACAATGAGTCCACTCAAGAGTAACCTTTCTACTCTCCCACACATAGCTAGTGAAAGTAAAATCTTAACAACTTGAAGACATCATTTGTTAATTCCATCCTAAGTGCACAAACCTTGAATGTTGTGGAGTGACATAACTAACAGAAGGTATTGTCCCCTTGTTGAATCCCAAATGAAGTACAAGGAGAAGGAGTATTCATGTTAAGTAGTTCTTCAATCATTTGCAATGCAAATCTTTCTTCTTCATCCATTTCTCTACTCAAGCTTGGCTCTTCCAACACTCCACCCGCCTCACACGGAACCACCTCTCTTAGTTCTGTGGCATTGGGATTCTGCTTGTGGAACTCAACTCTCATCACCCACTTGGAGTCGTCCGCACGTTTCTGCCACACGCCGATGTGTGAATTCTCAATATCCAGCCTCAAACAAGTGAGAGATGGATACGGCTTCTTGCTACATTTACGTAGCTTGGCATGGAGGATGTCTGACAATGGTTTTGGCGATGGCCCATCAATATCGATCTTGCATTCACCCTCTGGATTCTGAATCACTGGGAAGTTGGTCTTTGCATTTCTTCCACTCATTAAGATGGCTGCTCCATCATATGCTCTAGCTGCCTCTTTGGCTGTGTCGAATGTACCCAGCCACACCCTACTCTTCCTGAGATCAATCAACAGAACTTTTATATACTGATAAACTTTGTAAGCTTAGAGAGTTTCTAGTGCATAGGTTTTTTTATGGATTAATAAGTAATAGCAATATTAAATCTGACTGAGAGTATAAGATGTTTATAAACTCCTTAAAATATGTTAGAGATGTTTAAAATCTCATAAAATGTCTTAGAGTGTTTAGTAAAAATTTTAGAAAATGAGGTTGTAAGCTTTCAAAATAAGATAATAGGATTATTTTATAAGTTTTTTTTTTTTTTAAATAAGGATTTTGTAACTTAATTTTAAGATCTATACCAATTTCTTTATTTTAAATTATATTATTTCTAAAATTGTCAATACTAATATCTTATAGATTTTATAATTTTATTTTATTTGAACAATTAAAAAATTTAAATTTAAAATAAAATTTAGGATCTTGTAAGTTTCAAAAATATTTTAAGATGTATTATATAAAAAATTAATCAAGCACCCTCTTAATCAATTCCTTAATTCATATAATTTCAAACATTTAGTGATGAGTGAATCATTTTAAGGCATGGATGTGGTAGTCCAACAACTAGAATGAATTCAACTTAGCTAGATTTCGGGGGTAATCTACATTTTCCCTATTCATGTGGATCGTCCTGACATTAGCATTGTGAATACAAAATCGAAAACATAGGTGTTCAGACACACGTGTCCAATAATAAAGTAAAAACACATGAATCTTTTATAATGTAGTAAATGTAGGTTGAGAGCTTACAGCAAAGGATGGCGAATCTCTGACACCCATGACCCCCAATGGCGCTGCCTCACACCTCTGAACTTCCTTGGTCGCACCATTTTAATGAGAATGATAGTGAGGATGAATGGCTAATGGCTAATGGCTAAAGGCTAAACCCAACTTTATATTTATATGTGCATACTGTGTCGGCAAACTTAAACTTCTCATCGTACCACATTAAATCCATTAGTTGACTTGTTCACTTCTCAGTGTGTTTAAAAGTCGTCCAGTTCTGTGTCACCACTAGTTGCTCATAATTCGATTATTTGATTGAAATTTTGAATTGCATCAATATTGAATTGAAAATTTTGATTTTGGATTTTTTATTTTTAAAATTTTTGGTCTTTCAGTTTAGTTTCGATTTTTAATTTCGGTTAACTGATACGAATCAAAAATTGAATTATAATTTTTATATATTTATATATTGTATTTTTATACTTCTTGTTTATTTGTATACTATTTTCTTTATTTTTATACTCACCCAAAATAAAATAATAAATAAAAAATACATTTATAATTTTATTATTTAATTTTTTATCTGTTTTTTATTTTTTAAATTTTTTTTATAAAAATTCGATTGACTAAAAACTAAACTGAGAAAAAAATAATCAGTTATAATCGAACCAAATCGATTAATTTGGTTTGATGTTTGATTTATGATTTTAATCAATTTAATTTCAATTCGATTCAATACGTTTTGGTCAAGTGAGCACCCAAGTCATCACTCAAAGAAATAGATATTCATACATATATATATATATATATATATATATGTATGTATGTATATGTGTGTATAATATTTTGCTGATGCATACCCATCGCATATCTTCTTATATAAATGTCATCAAAATTTTGAATGAAAAGACTTTTCTTAGTTATTATTTAGTTAATTTCTCCAACAACCCAACCAAGAATTTTTTGTATTTCTTCATTAGCTTGTCAAATCTTATTTAGTTTTCCTATGTTTGGTTGTAATCTATGAGCATATTTTCTTTCCCTCAAAAATAAGATCGTATTTGGAAAATTCATTCCTTCAAAACAAATTCATTATTTTTCTAAAATAAAATCGGGCCATTATATATCAACATCATTACAATATACAATTATTATATTACTATAAATATATATCAATTTTTTTACATTAAAAAATACAACATGTAATATTAATAAATATTGATATGATAGTACTAACCATTGAAAACTCACATTATAAAATTACTACAATTCAAATTATCTCCTCTCAAAATATAATCAAATATTACTTTCATTATCAAATTCATCTCCCAAAATACATTCCCCTAAATATCTTCCCAAATAGCCCAAAACACAACCAAAGATAGCCTTAATTTCTCCAACAACCCAACTAATTTTTTTCGTATTCTATGTCTTCAGTTACTCAGTAGCCTGTCAAATTTTGTGGACTTGAACCTTTTGAAATTTGTCCTAATCTTAAGAATTTAGAAGGAAATGGCATTATAATCTGACTTGTTTAGACATGTACTTCGACATAACAAACGCAGTAATGCTACATCTGGATCCTGGAATTTAAGAATATTAAGAAAACAAAATTCTTAATTCCATTGATATAGTTTTAAACTTTTTTTTTAACATTCTTTTTTTTCATTAAAATTTAACGTCCAGACTTGCCCTAACTATTTAATCTTTTTGGAAACCAACTTTCAATTTTTTTTAATTTTTATTTTTTGACATAATGTTCTTGTTTCTGTCATTCTTGAATTTAGAAAATACAATTTTCAAGTTTAATACTTGGCCAACTAAACATTATGTTCCAACTCCACACGCACATGAAGAGGAGACCGGAGATTCTAAAAACCTTTTTTTATTTTTTCGTGCAATTGCATCTTACTCATAACCAAATTTTAGTTTTTCATCAATTTGTTTGAAAAAACTTGAAGCATGGTTGCAAAAGGGCCACAAGGTCCTGATGTGAATCATCAATTGTTTCAAGCCTACAGATTTAAGTTCAATTAATTGATGGCATTAATTAGATTAGACTAGCCAATCCTACATTGTCAGTTATCACATTTTACTTCTTATACATTACAATTTTATTTTTTTTAAATGTTTCTTCAAGACATTCTTACCAACTTAACATCGGTTTGTAAATGCTGAAGTTGTATCCTTCTTGTTTTACTCGAGCTGAGCAGTAGGCATTAAATTGTTACATTTAAGTAGTATTAAACGACTAACAGCTCATTGACCCTGTGGAGACGGACTTGCTGTGCTTATAGGTCCATTCAAATATTGAATAGTGGTGTAGAACTCTTATAGCAACCATACATTAGGAACGAAGTAAGAATAAAATGAGTATAATTTAGTGTTAGGAATATTCATTGTTAAATAAATCACTATTTTTAAAGTATGGATTTAGTCATTCCCTCACTCCCTCGTAAGTTTAGTCATTCTCAATTAGTTAAGAATAAACTTACATTTATCATTGACAAACTTATCCTTCTAAACTAAACAAACATGTATCCCAAAATTTAACCCCTCAAGATTTTTATAGATTTGAACTCGAACTCGTCCCAAACCCGAGAATAAGTGGGTTGGACACATTAGCCTCATATATAATTTTTAAAATATTAAAAAATATTTTTTTAAAAATAATATCATCATAAGTTTCCAAATATGAGAAAATGATATGATCAATAAATAACTAATTATTTAACTTATATATGCATGTTTGATTTTTTAAAAAATTAAAAATTTAAATATACTTGTTATTTTTATATAAATAACTATTTATTAATTTTATATTATAATTTTAATTAATAAGAGTATTATATTTTTATTTTTTATGAGTATATAAATAAGATACATATATTTTTTCATATATATATATATATATATATATAAACATCACATAAATACATACATAATAAATAAAAATATATATACAACGTTTTAAGGGATTGGGTTCGAGTCTTAAAACTAAAACATGAGACCCGACCTCAAGATCCATTTGTGGTTTCAAAACCTGCCCCAAGCGAGGAGGATTCGGGGCGGTCCGAGTTTTACTCTGACCCTTTATATTCCTAATAAAATTGAACCAATACAAAAAATAATATTTTTTTTTCTGTATCGTCTTTTTCAACTCTTTATCTCAATTCAATCAATAATAAAAAAGAATATAAAGTAATTTTATGTGTTTTTTTAATAAAAAAATATTTATATTAGTGTGAGATTCTCTCTCTCTCTTTCTCTCTCTCTCTCTCTCTCTCTCTCTCTCTCTCTATATATATATATATATATATATATATAAACTGATTAAAAGGTAATAACAAACCCACTATGCACAATAAAACAAATAATAATTTTATTTTAAAAATTTATACTAAAGGATAATTTAGTCATCAAAAATAATTTATTCAATTTCTACTATCCATTTCGAATTACCAATCATGGGATTGGAATCAACCAAGGAATGACAAATCCATTCCTTCTTTATTCCTTGTAGATACCAAGCGTAAGAAATGTTATACTCATATTTTTCTTTTCCTATCATTATTCAATTCCTAATTTTATTCATTCTTGTCTGATTCCATTCCGGTATACCAATTGCCCCCTTTTGATTACATCTAAGAAGGATTACCACATTGGTATATAGGGTCCAATTTTTGACGAAAAACTGATTTTGAAAATGAATGAATAATCGAAGTAAAGTGATGTATGGAGAAGCAGATCTCGTAAAAATAGATGTTGCCACTGCACTAGCGCCAACAATAACATGGGCATTTGTTTCTCAAAATACAATACTTCTTCCAAAAGTAGCATAACACTATACTAATCTTGTCGAACGGAGTAAAAATTAATTGTACTATTCAAAGAGGAACAACAAAATTAAAAATAATTGAAGATTATTTTAGTAAGAGTTTAGAGGAGGAAAGAAAGAAATCAATTGTTATTGAATTGATTTTGGAATGAAGAAAATGAAATTAAGGGGGCTTATTTATAGATTTTTAAGTGTCTAGTCGTGAATGGCCATGTCTATTGATCCAGAGATATCTAATCATTGTCGCCCCATGTGATACTCGAGCCTCTTACTACTCACATGACTAGATATGATTCATGCATTACATATTAATTGCGTGCTATTTGCATTGATATGACATCATATAATTCATTTTATTTTATACGGTGTTCTTAATTATTAAATTTAATTTTGAAGCTCTCGCACGGTATTGATTATCGAATCCCCTAACCTAAGTGGTTAATTTTGTATTGAGATAAGAAGAAATTTAGGTATCAATATAGGGAATAGTGCTAGGTTACACGTGGTAACCTTAGGAGTTCGAAAGGTGTCACCGAAAAGTTTATAGAAAAGGAGTCGGTTCGATCATGAATTTTAATATTATATGTATACTTAAATCATACACTTGGGACAACTAGACATACAATACTATAATTTAAATATTATATAACTAGGTTCATAGGCTTGTAACACTATCGGTGCACAAACTTATCAATCGGGCAAGAACCGATGATTTTTCGGGTGAAGAACCTAATGAACGGACATAGGAACTAGCTACGGGAATGAATGGTGATGAAGATAGGTTGCAACCAAATAAGAATATATGAGACACATAAGATTAGGACTGCAAGATAAGGGAGAAAATCATATTATACCATTACATGCCACCTCATGCTTAGACTTATCAAGCTAGCACCTCAACCTATTCTTCACTCTTAAGCTAATAGCCACGACTTGAACCTTCTTCTGAACCATTTCAGCTTCTAAATATATGGAAAAATATCTCTAAATAGGTCCTAAGTAATTCCAACCGAAAAAGGAGGCAAAACAAGCAAAGTGAAGGAGAAATAACCAAGTTCAAATAGAAAACTGTGCAAGGTGAGCTTAACCTACGAGTTTAGCATGACTTTCAGATTTATTTTGAGGTTTATTGGTTTATTAAGCTTTGAATATTATTTTTAAATGTGTTAGAATATTATTAGATAGGCTTTGATGCATAAAGAAAGGGTTTGTGGTTGGAAATATTTGATAGAAAACACTTGTCCTAGAAACTGTCACGTTGCTGTATTTTTATATTTTAGGCTTCAAAAGTGTATGGTATGTTGAATAAAACCTATAATTATCATCATATACATGTTTATATATGAGTTAAGAGTATTGGAATGAATTTTGATCGGTTAGAATTTGAAATAGAGAATGATATTGGAGAAACACTCAAACTGCCAAAGTAGCAAAATCTGTTTTGGTGTGCTGTGAATGAGACTGAATTAGGGGAGATAAATCCATTATTTTAGGCAAGAATATAACCTGGTTGTCTCTGTGTATATGTTATATAAGTGTGGTAAAATGTTTTGAGAGATTGAATATACGTAAGGGTGCCAAAACCATTAATGTCATGAAGTGTGCAAAACTGTCATGGTAGGAAAATAATCTATTTCAGTATGTTGTGAAGAGAGCTGAACTTGGGAAGTTATATCCATGATTTTTAGCAATTCTATGATATTTTTATATTTATATACATGTTATCTAAGTGTGGTAAAAATTTGGGAGTGATTGGATATGTTTAGGGATGTCAAAATTATCATGCAACAAAATTGGATAGCAAGTAAATATGAAAATGTGAATCTGTCCCATTTAATAATTTAACATATTTCAACCTAGACATATTGCTATTGAGTGTTAACAATTAGGTACATGATATTAGAGTTATAATACTTTAATTATATGATGTTTACATGTGTCTAAGATTAGAAATTAAGGTATTGGAGGGACTAGATTGAGTTCTAGTTTGTAAAACCCAGATAGCTTGATGTTTAAGGTCTTAGTATGATATTTTATACTTTCAACTTGTCAAATTGGGAATGGTGCTTGATGTTGGTAATATTACAGGGTATTTTACATCTAAGATTGGAGGGGAACAATAAACAAATCTAAACTAAGCCACCAACCAAGTGAAAGGAAAGTAAAGATTCATTTGCAACTACAATGCATAGACATAGTAGATGTGTGAATTATATGTAATATCATAAATCATATGTGCATAGTAGAGGGCTCTCCATTGAGCATACATACATGGGCATTGTCATTGGTACGTGCATGCATCATATACGAGCATTGTGATAAATCTTGCATTCCACAACATGATTCTGAAAAAGGAAAATATTTTGTTGACCACTACTAGTGCACCAAAGCATGCATGGATTTGCATGGTTTTATGCATGGATTTGCAGGTTCGCGTGCATGGATTTGCATGCGTATGAGTATGCATGGATTTGCATGCTTATATGATTATTGACCATTGGATTATGGCATTGTACAGAGCTCTTTTCCGGTGCATGGGATAGTAGCGTTGGTCAGGGGCCCAAGAAAGAAATAATTTTGAGAGAAATATTTTGATGCATAAAATTGCATTGTGGGCATAGCATTTTGAGATGCAAGACTTAATATTGTGGATTATTCTTTGACATGCATGACTTAATATTGTGGATTATTCTTTGACATGCATAATCATTACTTGCTGAGCATTAGCTTATATAGTTTATGCATTGTAGGTGAGTACGGCGACGCTTGAAGCATCTTTTACTAGCTGGGCGGCTGTTGGAGCTCATGCAGGTGTCTGAGGGAGTGTGTACATGGATGATGACCTGTTGGGCTATTTTGTTGGCTTGTTATATTTTGAGTCTGTTGTATTATATTTTTAGACTGGTTTTATATTTTACTTTTAAAACTTTACTATAAATAAGTATGTAAATATTGTGGTCGTGTGGGTGTTGTGCTTTTATATAGTATGTAAATATTGTGGTTGTTGTGGGTGGTGTGCTTTTATATAAATATTGATCCTGCTATATACATGACATGTGTGAGAAAGTATTTTAAATAGGGTTGTGCATGTAAGAAGTGATTTATCTTTTCCTAAAGTGTTACAAAAAAAAAAATATTCCATACATGCACACAGATTCTATCATGTCAAATTATACTAGATATCTAGTTGTCGAGTAATGGGTGTTACACCCCATCAACCACTCGTGCCTCGTTTGCACCCGTATGCCCCAATCACATCCACTCGATACCGTACAACATGGTGGCTTGCCACGTGTGTGCCACATTGGACATGATCACCATATCATTGCCAGATTGGTCACCAAGCCATTCCACTACTCTGATTCTATTTATGAAAAATTTAAGGCTTCTCAGGACGATGTGTAAATGGAAAGTGCAAAGTGTTCCCTAAAGCACCTAATGCGATCTTTGCGACGTGCATATGCACACTTGAGGACTTGGATAGTACTTTGCACCACCCTCACAGCTCTTTGAGACTAGCTAAAACTAGCCGAAGGTCCACTAGGATATACCATAAGGAGAGTTCTACAATTTTGCTCCTCTCTTGTATGCAATAGATTATAAGCAAGTCAAGTTTGCTTTATTTTTTCATGTGGTATACTTTCTATGGCTTTAAAGCTTTCCAATATTTTGGAGACTTTCATACCTTAGTTGGTCCTATAACTTTAATAATCGCCTACATGAATGGAAGAAGTTGACAAAAAACTAGAAAGACTAAAAAGAATACTATCTTAAAGATAGTACATCGAGATATGTAACTTTTTCTTTGGACATTCCCAAGTGAAAGCCTACCGAATTACTTGGCTAACTAGTGAACTCAAAGTTTGGAACTGTCAGTCATTATTGCATGCCTAATGATGCGTTGCGCATGGAATGTGAGTTTATGGCTTACCGAGAATATCCAAAGGCTCTCAAAAAAATTAAATACTAATTTGGCTAGGACAAATTTTTTTGTGACATAATTTGTTTGTTTATCAGGGACTTATTTTATAAATTGCTATTTTATATTTTTAGGATTGGTTCGATAAGGCCTGCAAACTAAGTGTTGGATTTTATAAAACTCTTTAAGGATTCTCTCAATTACCAATAATTTCTCAATTTTCATTGAATAACAAGCAATTAATGGTAGCAATTTTCCAATCACTACCCACACTGCATCAGATTAGTATCAATTTTAGAATGATCCTGCATCATGCCTCCTAAGGACGCATGAATGATGCCAACCTAGATAAAGTTTTGCGACGTGATGAAGTTGCCCAACTTCATCAACAGGTGGAATAGTTAACCTATCAATTGGCAGCACTTCAACATTGTCTGCTACAGTCTGACTAGACAAAGACCTCGACTATGGTCTTAATACGTTTGCTAAGCCTGTCGCCCCAACAAGGGCAAATGATCGATGTTGGGAAACAAGTTTATAAATAGAATGTAAGAATATTAACAACAATATATAATAAGTGGATCGGGTATACCTATACATAGTGGATTGTTGATCCATGTATCCCAAATCAAGCTCATCTACCAGCCTTCTTTTGATCGAACCACAAACATACCTTTCTCATTGGTGGTGAATAACTATTAGAGTTATTGACTTAATTACATACCTCAAATCCTTGGAGTCCATGGTGATGCTCTAAGAAAGACTGAGAGAGAAAAATAATTAAGAGAATATAGAGAGAGTTTTTGGGAAAATTACGTTCACTTATATACCTTCGGTTGGATAGGGATTAGAGATATATATTCCTACTCAAGGAGGAATCCTAGTCTAACTAGGAAATTCAATCCCACTAAAATTATGGAGACATCCAATTGGGTCAAGGGTCCTAAACCCGATCTAATTTCCAACATCTCCTACTCATACATATTTGACTCGATCTCCTCGAATCTCATCATCATATAATTTCTCAATTTTACGTCATTCCCTTCATACAGGGAATGAGGTGTGTGACCAAGTGAGAAAGCATAGGTGAGGAGAGTTATATTAAGTTATCTCCAAACTAACATAACCCTACAACTCAATAGCTCGATGTTTACCCCAAGCCAAGTGGTCGCACCTAATTAAGCATCTCTAGATCCCTTAATTAAATAAATAGAGCATGCTTGACCACTCAAATATGTATCTATATTCATGATTAGTTAAACACATTTCGACATAGTCGCCTGGGCTATGAACCATAGGACATAAGTGCGTTACCAACTTAGTTCTTCCTCGGCCTTTCATAACAATAAGCTTGGTCTTGACAACTTTCCTAAACATGCTCCGACAGACCGAATCATGCATGGCCATTGGAAACATGCTAAAGTAACATCATCAAGCTTACACCTCAAATTTTTACCACACTTAGATAACACGTATATCAATGTAACCATATCATAGAATTTCTAAAACACATGGATATAGCTTCCCAAGTTCAGCTCTCTTCACGACATACTGAAACAAATTATTTTCCTACCGTGACAGTTTTGCACACTTCATGACATTAATGGTTTTGGTACCCTTAAGTATATCCAATCACTTCAAAATTTTCACCATACTTATATAACACATATAAAGAGACAACCAGGTCAAAGTATTGCCAAACCTAATGGATTTATTGATGGAACACCGGTACCATTCACATAGGACAGAATCTGAATTTTAAAGAAGACAGTTTTGAGCACCTCTTTAATTATCACACTATATTACAATTTATAACCTCTCTCAACTTACATACATCACCTAGACTCACATATAAACACATATATGGTGAGATAAACAAGTTTTAATCAAGTTATTATACATATATAAAGCATAAATATAAAAAATTAATAAGTATACAGTTTCTATCCCTAGTGATTTTTATTGTAATTTTGCAACTAAAAATCATTCTTTTGTGAACTAAAATACCACAAATAACATCCTAACATGATTTTAATCAATAATAGAAGTTTTAAAAATCATAAACCCTAAAAAAATTCAAGAACTTAAATCAAAAACATGAATTAAAGTTTACCTATGCACAAATTTTAGATTCAACTTGCTCCTCCTTACTTCCCTTTGCTTTCTTCACTTTTTTCTTTACTTGGAATTACTTGAGAGCAATTTCTAACATTCAATATGAAGGTTTTGGAAGTGAAATAGCTCATAAAATAGTTTTTGGTCGTGGCTCAAGGATAGAAATGAAGAAAGGTTGAGGTGGAAGCTTGAGGTGACAAAGCTTGAGGTGGCAACGTTTGAGGTGGCAAGGTTGAGGTGTCAAGTTGTGATTCAAATCTGATATTTTTCACACCTTATACAGCCCTAATCTAGTGTTTTTCATTAATTATTTATCTATGTACAACCTACTTTAATCTCCATATGATCGAATAATACATTATGCCTTAATTTCTTAACCGTTCATTCGATCTCCAAACCGATCGACATCCGATTCTTAAATGATTGTCTAGTTTTCATTTTCTAAAATCACATGCACATATGAACCTTGTATTATGACACTTAAATCACATTATATCATGTTTGATATCCCAAGTATGTTAATCTATACATGTATACCTTTAAAACACCTCGATCAAATCAAATCGAATCATATAAGCTTACTAGTGACACCTTTAACACTTCTAAAATTATAACATAAAACCTATGAATATCCACTATATTGATCAATCTATTATTTATCTTATCTAAATATACAATCACTTAATTAGGTTGTAGGATCTCAACCACTAACATCAAGTGATAACATTTGAGGTATAATGATTAAGAATGCTATAAAAGATGCGATGTAGATGTTAAAGCAAATTAGCATATAAGTAGCATGTAGTGCATGAATCATATTGGCCAAGTGATTAGTGTGAGGCTTGGGTATTATAATACATCTACTTTTCCTATGTCCATTCAACTAGAAAGGACAACCACTACTAAGTGGAGACACCTTCATGTCCCTTCTAGCCATCACATTATTGCCCAAATATGTGGGAATTAAATTCTCTTATTTATTTTGATATACATTTAGTGATCTTGCTTTACCATCATAAGCCTACCAGAGTGATAGCTCAATGAAATTGATAGCACCACTTTTTGGACGATAATTCAAGTTACAAATGGAGTTTCTCGATCAGCAATCTTTGCGCTCTTGCCCCACTTCTTGAATCCATTAGGCGATCCACATAGATCTTATCGTCTACTCCTCATTTATATATGTCAACTTCAATCGTCCATGACAAACCTAAACAAAAATGGCAATAACTAATAGTATCTTGGCGAATTTAGGCAATCTCACCACTTAGGGAGAACATCCAAAAAAAATTTACGCTCCACAATTAGGCGTGAACATTTTGCCCTTACTTCAGCTATACAGATGTTAATCAACCCACCTACTTTGCAGAACGCAATGTGCGCACATAGGGTAGCCTTCGTGCTGCTCGTCGCATTGTTTTTTTCGGGGTTTGATTTTTAAATTTTTTGAAATATTAAAATTAAATATTAATTTTAATTATTTCTAAAAAATTATTTTTCAAAGAAAAATTATTTTTCAAGAAATTAAAATTTATCCCAAGTCAAAAATTGCGTTTAACAACTTGGTAAATTTACATGTTTTAATAATTACATGTGATGTTAATTATGAGCCTGTACGGGATGATCATGAGCCATTGGATCAATGTGATTGATTTTGTTTAATGTTTTGGAGTTTTAAAATGGGGCCTACGAGCCTCTTATTCCATCTATGTAAGTTATTTAATTTTCTCCAAAGATAGTAGAATAGATGGTGAGATTTTTCTTTTTATTTGGAAGACGAAGAAAAATCAAGAATGAGGTTCTAAAGAAGGTCCATATTTGTATGGGATACAATTATGTAATAGAATATGTTCTATTCCATTTTATTACCCTTAGACTGACTTAGGTTTATTTTTAACTCAAATGGACCGCATATGACTAGTTCATGATCATTCATTTATTTAAGTATGTATTAGATGCATGCTTAGGATTTTATTTTAAGCTTTTATGCTTGCGTAATGATATTATGATGTCATATATTATATAACCAACCTAATTTATATCATGATGAGTTCTTGGATAAAATTTAAATCTCACTTAATTTACTAAAATTAAGTAAAATAATTTTTAGAAAATTTGATTTCAAACAAAAATGAACAAGTTAGGTAGGATCTATCATTCCATGCCTACCATCAAAGGTAGAGACATGACGATCGCTACCGTACTTGATCACTGGCCATGAGTCATGGGGTGGTCTTGTGTTGAAAAGTTATGATTTCTACCAAGTATTGAGATGCTCGTGGGATGGAATTGTCACTATGTTGGCCATGAGTCGTGGAACATTTTAATGTTCTATCTACATGAATGTTTGATGGGTATTATTTGACACTTAGTACCATATGATTCATAAAATTAGGGTATATGGGAAGAGGTGAGGCAAAACAAACTTGAGGGTTGTATAGTGATACAATTGTTAAAGAGTTAACTATCGATAGAAATATTTCATGGGCTCGTAAAATTGGGATATGAAATATTTTTGTTGGACCTCAAGCTCACTAAAAAATTTGATTTCCCAAAATTCCATTAGGAATGATGGAATTTGAAGAAAATAGTGGGAGACATTTAGTATTAAAGACCTTATATTAAATGAATATAGTTTTCCCATAGTTTACTCATTTTATGCTTCGTGCATATTTTGTAGATTATTCTACTAAAATGGCAAACAATCTACTTGCAACAATCCTTGAACAAAACAAATTAACTGGACCTAACTTTATCGATTGGCTAAAAAAACTGAATATAGTTCTTCAATCTGAGAAAAAGGCGCATGTCCTTGGTGTCGCGCCTCATTCGGTTCCTCTGGAGGATATTGCTTTAGAGGCTTATGCAGATTACCTTTGTCATGTTGATGACAATCTATAGGCTCGATGCTACATGCTGACATCGATTTTAAATGAACTGTGAAGGCAGAATGAGGATCAAGATACTACTTTTGGGATCCTCCTTCACCTACAAGAGTCGTATGGTGAAAGAACTCGACAAATGAGATATCAGATCTCAAAAGAGCTTTTCAGATATCGTATGACTGAGGGCTCTTTAGTCTATGACCATAGATTGAAAATGATAGCCCTCATTGAAAGGTTGGCGCCCCTTAGAGTCGTTATGGAGAACGAAATATGTACGGACCTTCTGCTGCAGTCTCTGCCTCCATCATTTGACACCTTTGTTGTCAACTTTAACATGCACAACATGGAGAGTAGTCTCGCTAAGCTTGTGAACATGTTAAAGATGTCTGAGTCTACCATGAAAAAGGATAAGTCGGTTCTGCTTGTTAGATCTTCTTTCAGGTCAAAGGCTAAAAAGCCCAAGAAAGGAAAGAAGAAAGGAAAGGGTTCCTCTAACCCAACAAGCTGAAGGCTAAGGGCGGTGTTAAGAAGGTTTCTTCTCAAGCCAATGACAAGTGTCATTATTGCAGCAAACCAGGGCACTGTAAGAGAAATTGCAAGGAGTATCTTACAAGCCTGAAGAGTTTAGGTATATATTTTATTGAAGTTAACTTGTCTGTTAACAATACTTCTTAGGTATTAGATACTGGTTGTGGCTCACATATCCGTAATGATTTGTAGATGATGACAAGAAGTAGGAAGTTGGATGGAGGAGAGACGGTCCTCAGGATGGGTAATGCAGTAAGAGTTGTTACATTAGCTATAAGGACCATTAATCTAGCTTTAGAGAATGGTTCTATAAAAATTTTAAACAATTGTCTTTTCATTCCAAATATTATTAAGAACATTGTCTCTATTCCAGTTTTGGATATAGAAGGTTTTAGATTTACCATTGAGAATGGAAATTGTTCCATTTTCAAATGTTCTGATTTTATCTATTCAGGTTTTTTTATAAATTGTTTATATATTGTTACTTTCCATAACCCCATTTTCACAATTCAAAAATCGTAGTTCCATCAACCTATGGCATGCAAGACTATGACATATTTATGAGAAAAGGATTAACAAGTTGGTACAATTTCTTAATCTAAAGAACGAGCAAGGACTGTCAACATGTGAATCCTGCCTTAAAGGAAAGATGACCAAATCTCTATTTGTTAGACAAGTGGAGCGAGCCAGCATCTATTGGATTTGATCTATACAGATGTATGTAGTCTACTAAATGTTAGTGCCCACGGGAACTATAACTACTTCTTAACCTTTACCGATGACTTCTCTAGGTATGGTTATGTGTACCTTTTAAGGTACAAGTCTGAAGTATTTGAAAAGTTCAAAGAATTCAAAACTGAAGTAGAGAAACAAACTGGCTTAAGTATAAAGACTTTTCGATCTGATTGAGGAGGTGAATACTTAAGCACAGAGGTTTTGGGTTATCTAAAAGAGAATGGGATTCTCTCACAGTGGACTCCTCGTGCTACTCCACAACTCAACGAAGTTGCGAAACACAGGAATCAAACCTTGTTGGACATGGTTCGATCTATGATGAGCTTCACTACATTACCTCTTTCATTCTGGGGTTATGCTTTGGAAACGATGGTATCCCTATTAAATAGTGTGTCATCTAAAGTCATGCCCAAAACACCATATGAGATATGGTGTGAAAAGACACATTCCTATAAATACTTTAGGGTATGGGGGTGTGCTGATTATGTAAAGCAACTAGTGGGAGATAAGTTGGATATAAAATCCAGCTTATACAAATTTGTAGGGTATCTAAAGGAGTTTATTGGATACTATTTCTATGATGCCACGGAACAAATGGTGTTTGTTTCGAAGAATGCTACCTTCCTTGAAGAAAAAATTCTTTCAGATGGAAGTGGCAAAGTCGTAGAACTTGAAGAGGTTCAAGAACTACAAAACACCCCAACTGACATAGTAAATTGTACACGAGCTGATGCGGACCCTCTGAGGCACAACTTTTTTGAAGATCCGAAAGGGTCTCAAGTGTACCTAACAGGTACAACTTGTTGTTAGAGAATAAAGAAGAGAGACTCCCATTGGATAATGATCCAAGAAGCTATGGAGAGATGATGTCTGACATCGATTCGGAGAAGTGCTATGCAATTCGAGATGGACTCCATATACTCCAACGAGGTATGTACCTTGGTGGACCCACCATAGAGAATTATTCCCATTAGTTGCAAATGGGTCTACAAGCAGTAGCTTGGAGTAGATGGAGAGGTAGTGACCTATAAGGCACGACTAGTAGCAAAAGGTTATACTCAGAAGTAAGGAATTGATTATGATAACTTTTTTGCTAGTAGCGATGCTTAAATCTATTTGGATACTACTGACCATATCTGCATATTATGACTATGAGATATGACAAATGGATGTGAAAATCGCTTTCTTTAATGGAAACATTAAGGAAGAGATCTATATGAAGCAGCCAGAAGGTTTCATATCCAGCAGGAACGAACAAAAAGTTTGTAAGCTCGAAAGATCCATTTATGGACTTAAATAAGCTTTGAGGAGTTGGAACATCCAGTTTGATGAAACAATCAAAATGTTTGATTTTCATAAGAACCCGGATGAACCATGTGTCTACAAGAAGGTTAGTGGAAGTGCAGTTACATTTGTTGTGCTCTATATTGATGACATCCTACTCATTGAGAATGATGTAGGGATGTTGCAGTTAACGAGGACATGGTTATATACTCAGTTTTTTATGAAGGACTTGGGAGATGGATCTTTTATCCTAGGGATAAACATCTATAGAGATAGATCTAGAAGGATGATCGAACTATCCCAATCCATGTACATAGACAAAGTGCTAAAAAAGTTTGTCATGTAGGAATCCAAGAGAGGATTCCTGCCTATAAGTCACGTGGTTTCACTCTCTAAGGTTATGTCTCTTATGACACCCGAAGAGAGAGAAAAGATGGCTCATATACCTTATGCTTCCGTAATAGAGAGCATAATGTATGTAATGTTATGTACAAGGCCTGATATAGCACATGCTCTGATTGTCACGAGTAGATATAAGTCCAATCTAGGAGAAGAATACTGGAAAGCCATTAAAATGATCCTCAAGTACTTGAGAAGGACTAAGGATATCTTTATGATATACGACAATAGTGAACTAAAACTGAAGGGATATACAGACTATAGTTTTCAGTCTGATATAGATGACTCAAAGTTTATGTCTGGATACATATTCACCCTGAATGGTGGTGTGGTCAGTTGGAAGAGTTCCAAGCAAGATATGACTGCAGACTCTTCTACAAAGCTAAATATATTGTTGCATCCAATGCAACAAAAGAAGTTATTTGGATAAGAAATTTCATCCAAGGTTTGGGTATAGTTCCATCCGTTGTTGATCTAGTTATAATTTACTATGATAACAATGGAGCCATTGCGCAAGCAAAGGAGCCAAGATCTCATCAAAGATCCAAGCACATAATGAGACGATATCATTTGATCAGAGAGATCATTGATAAAGGTGATGTCATTGTGGATCGAGTTGCCTCAGCAGAAAATATAGCAGACCTATTTACTAAGCCCTTAGCATAGAAGATATTTGGCGGACATCTTGAGAAGATGGGCTTTAAATACATGGGCAATTGGAGCTAGGGCAAGTGGGAGATTGTTAGAGTAGAATGCTCAATGCCCCAATTGGATTGGGTGTATTGTACACTTTTTCTTTTGTAAAAACAATCTTATTGGGAATCATATTAATAAAAATGCATTTTCTTTATCTTATGTCATGCATCTTTTATTTCTGCACATTAGATAAAGTCCTTAGACCAAATTTAGCTACGGGGCAAGGTCGCGCATATGATAGTGATCATAGAACATGTCTCTAAGACTTTATCTTAAATAAGTTTTGAGTCGAGAGCTTTTTGAGATGGGACATCAAATAGCTCAGTAAGATTTGCACATATGATGCATGCTCATGAGACGAGGATGTCGTATTTCATTGACATTAGCATAGAGATTGATAAGTTAGTTTTATACCAACAATTCATATACCTTTTGATTAACATTTGGTTTGTTTTTAAGTGTTTTTGTTACTTTTTATGCATTTAGTTTGAAATCTTGTAGGTAATGACAATAAGAGAAGAAAATGGAAAGAAATCAAAAACTTGGTTGAAATGTTGAAGAATTCGAATTGTGGTGCTACTGATGGCAGTTTTCGTATTTTAATTATAACTCTCGACCCCAAATTCATATCAAATTGGTTCTTAATCCATTGGAACGAAAAGAGATATATCTTCAACTTCTATGTTTTCCACAAAATCCAATTCGGTCTATTTCAATGAGAAAAACTGAGTTCAAGAGTCAGCCTTGGGCTGCAATTTTCTGGTATGACACATCTTAGTATTTCAGGTATAACTCTGTCCACCGATGTCATATGTAGTTGATTCAAGTTCCTATGGAAATACAAGACATATAGATACAATTCATTAGAATACGTCAAAAGCTAATTCATCTTTTAAAGTGGACAAAAAGTACTTGAAAGGGGCTGAAGAGTGTAAGAGTTTTGAAGTGGAGGAGGGAAAAACAGCAGCAACAACGCTATGTAATATATCTACAGGATTTGAAGATCAATATAAATGGAGACTCAAGGAAAATAACATGAATGAGCTTCAACTTCATGAGCTTTGGCTACACAAGAAGTGCTTCATTGAAACTTACAATATTTGGCATTAATAAATTATTGCACACAACACTTGATAACTGCATATTTTGATATATTTTGTATCAAATCCTTTATACTTTCATTGTTTTATTCTTCTTAATATTGCTACAACTTTAAGGTTGCAAACCTAAGTGCAGGTTGTATCAAGTAATAAATTTCTTGTGAATCCGAGGTCAATCCACAGGGAAGTTGTTTGAAGATTTCAGGATTATATTTCTAAAAAAAGATGGGTTTTATGTAGTTTACAATATATAAAAGTAATAATGTATGCTATAACTAAAAAAAATTAAAGTAATAAAAGTAATGAGGATTAGGGATCCATTCTTGAGTTTTAGATAGAAAAACGATTATTTATTCATTTTACCTCTTTTAATTACCACTATTGGAATCCATACATAATGAAGGATCCAGTGGGAGGATGTTATCAAATAGTTTATGTGTTAAGGTAATTATGATATTGTCTTACAATTTGCAAATTATCTCTTAACACCAATACTTGTTTATGGGATCAAGTATTTACGCACACCTTTTTCTACAACAAATCAATGTTTCACGTTAGCAGTTAGTGTAGTAAAACCAAACGTCAAGATAAATGAACCCAAGTATTTACTATGCCATTAGTAATACATAAATCAAGAATCACCACAAAATAAGTAGGGTTTAGATCAAAACTCAAAACAATAATACAACATATTTAAACATTATATACCTTTATAACCGTTCTTCTTCCTCCATCAAGAGGTTCACACTTTCTCCTCAGGTAAATGAAATTCAAAATGACATAATGAAAGTAGAAAAGACTAAAAATAGAAGAGAAACTAGAGAACTTACATTACAACTAGAAAACTTAGCCTAAAGAAAGACAATAATAAAATTTTATTTTCCCCTCTACCCCTCCCCCACTCTTACAAGCTTAATACATGTCCTATTTATAGTGTTTGGAGTATGCTAGAGGCCAAACATATAATGGATGAGTTAAACAATCAAGTGGTATGCTAGTTGTCAAGAGTTGGTAAGTTGTTACACCAAATTCTTTAAATTTTCATCTACCCAATTAAATTGAATATTCAGACTGGATACAACCAGAATTTAATGTTGGGTAAAGAATAAAAGTTGTAGATCTTTCTTTTCAGATATATTTGCATATCATGTTCAAGAGCCATCCTTCAACATTAGTAGTGCATTGCAACATATTTATTGACCATTTTGACATATTTTCTTACCATCTTATCTTTAACAAACTTATTTATCTATATCTTTTGTATAACATATCCAAATTTTAACCCAAAAGTAATTTTTGTTTAATAGATATAACCTAATTGGTAAAATAGATTAGGACTGGGCTTAACTCAAATCCGAGTTTTTGGTGATCCATTTTGTACAGCCACTTGTAATCTAACTTCTTTGATCTTTAGACATTTACTATGAGATCCAAAGTCTATATGAACTTGTAGATGAATGACTTATTAATCCATAGCCTTAAGAATTAACCCAAAACCATTTCGCAATTAAAAGTTACACTAGTTTCTCTAAACCTTGCACAAAAAAAGATAAACTTTTTAATCTCATTTTTTATGTTGATTTCACATTTTATTCCTAAAACACAAAAATGCTTTATTTGGGAGTCCTAATGACAATTTCAAAGTGAAAATAATTATGTAAATCCTAATTAATTATATACTTTTAAATGTTCATCACACCCACCAACTAGCTTATTATTAGTCCCTAGTAATTACAGCGTAATGAAATATAATACAAATAAAAAAGAACCTGACATGATGATCAGAGTTTAAATGAAACCTATAAAATAGTCTTACAATCACAAACAATCATTTGCCAGAAATCACAGATGCTATCGAGATTTTTTTTTTAATTTTCAAAAGATGTTGTGTGTATGTGCATTAAGCTAAACTTTTATTCCATACACCAAGATACATATAACTTCAAAATCAATCATGAGAAAGCCTCAACTCCATATCCTCACAGGTAAGTGTTTGTCATTTAAATTCACTCATGGAGTTGGAAAACAGTTAAAACACTCTGAAAAATGACTTAAATGATCAAACTAAAATTGAGCATAAGATAGGTAGTCACAAAATTTAAAATACCTAGTCTGTCTTACCAAAATATACCTCAAAATTTCATGGTTAATCTAAAAATGAAATGGTGATTTTTTTTTGTTTATATATTTTTTTTATACAATATGACTCGCATGATAACAGAGGATCAAAAGAAGAATTTATAATTATACTCACATCATTAGCTACAAAGTGAAATATTTCAATAGAAATAGATAACTATACGGTTTACCCAATTCATTTCTCCGCATGCTAGGTAGACATAATTAAGCATCTCAAATCGCAACAAAACTAATTCAAATGATCAACTAAAGTTTAGAATGCTTGTTTTTCTCAAACTCTCCCCTTATTCACAAAAGATGTGTGAATATTAAAAAGTAAACATATTAACATGGTCAGAATTTTCAGTTATATATATCGCAACTAATCTTTCCACAAGGCTTAGAATGTGCACAAGACTAATTTTTTTCTTTTTTTTTCAAGATAGTACCCTTTGACTCTAACAAAAAGAGGATTGCAATTATATTTTGACAATTCACAAACTTTCAGTTAAAAACTTCACAAACATGCCATGTTATGCTAAAAAAGAAATGGGGATGCATCTCAAAAGTGTCAAAAGATTACCATTTACCCTGGCCACCCTTACTCATGGTTTCAACAGACATAAAAGAAATTACACTTGAATTTAACAAAAAAACTAGAAAAACACACATTGAGCATATAAGACATGATATCAACTATTAAAAAAAACTAGAAAAGCACACAGTAAACACAGAAGACATGATATCAACTATCCCCTCCCCCAACCTAATCGAGACTTACCTGAAGCAGAGTGGGGACAGAGTCGGTAAGCCTCATGCAAGTTACACCTTGAATTTGGAAGAAAGACATGAATTTTGTCAATTTTTAAAATCTGTGAAGTTCCCCGATGGTTATGCGGAAAATATTTCAAGGAATCTGAATGTAAATGATGGGAAGTTATATGAGATAAAGACACAAAATTATCATGTTCTTTTGCAAAGATCACTTCCAGTTGCCATGCGAAAGTTTTTACCAAAAGACATTTGTGGCACAGTTGTTGAGTTGTGTGACTTCTTCAAAAAACTCACTTCAAGAACTTTACATGTTGCAGACTTAAGTAGAATGGGAGAGGATACAGTCTTCATTTTGTGCAAGATGGAAAGAATATTTCCTCTGGTATTTTTTGATATTATGGTTCGCTTGACAGTTCATTTACCTAGTAAGGCCATATTAGCTGGACCTATTTCATAAAGATGGATGTACTCTTTTGAACGATATTTGGGAATACTCAAGAAGTATGTTCGCAATAAACCAAGACCAGAGAGATCTATTGTAGATGGATATGTTGTGAATGAAGCATTAACTTTCTCATCTTTGTATATGGGTCAAATTGAAATAAGATTTACTAGACCAGAATGGAATAAAGATGTTAGTCAATCTATTTCATTAACCTTAAGTATTTTCAATCAACAAGTAAGAGTGATGGGCGGCTAGCGAAATCAAAAATTGCCTTCTACTTTACGTAAGAAAGCACACTAGTATGTTCTCAACAAATACAAAGAAGTCGACCAATATAGAAGGTACAGCATCGAGAAATATATGAAGTGACCGAAAAGGAAGATGATAATAGCGAGAAATTTGAACCTAAAAGCAGTTCCAACAATGAGCCTAAACAAGAAATTTCATCAGATGAGATAAGTTTAACGGTTTGTGAAGATTTAAAAATTCCACATCTTTGTAGAAATAGACATTCAGCCTCAATATATAGAATTGTTGGATATACAAATAGGGTTCTCTAAGGGTATGCATAATTTCATTAATGATGAAGATGAGGACACTGAATTAGATAGTGATGGAGAAGAGCAAATATTTCTATTTGATGATAATTGTGATTAATTTGATGATATCAACTGTCAACTTTTATTTTACTTCAACAAATATTTTTACTACATTAGCTCCATTGAACAATATGTTAGTGATTGAATAATCTCTATCAATTATGATTTCATATATCACTATTGAAGAGTTATACTAAATTTGAATATTACTTTGTTATTGTTGGAACTACCTTAGTTGTAGTCTCCTGATCCTTTTTAACAAAATGCTAGCTATATGAAGTTGTGTAATCTATGTATATATAGATGACAAAAAGCACTTAGAGTGTGTTTGGGTGAGTTTAAGGAGTTTATAAGATGTCCTTAATTGTTAGCTTACTTGTTGCATGGTCTCGTTGAATGTCTGGTATTTATATCTTTTTATTGAGTTTAATAAATTGAATTTTTTTTTCAGTCATTCGCTAGTAGTTGTTGCACCATCAATTTCACTTTTTACTACAACTGCACCTTACACTTCGTACAATAAGTTTTTTAAATAGCTTAATATTATCCCGAATAGTTCTCTAAAAAGGATTTTTTCTTTTGCTAGCTAGATGAGTTTATATAATCTATGTACATATAGATGACAAAGCGGAATTTATTAATAATCTTGGAACAAGATATATACAAGATATATACATATATTAGTTATATACATGTCACTACTAACATCGCATGAATTTTGTGATCTTATTTTATCCAAACATTTTAAAAAAATTATTTTAAAATAAATTTTAGCATTTTATAGGTATCAAAAACATGAATAAAATAGTAAATAATAGTAATATTTATTGGAACTTTATAATCACACTAATCATTTTTTTATTTTAATCTTTCTTAACATATACATATGAGATTTCTCTTTCCACTCACTAATAAATTAATTTATTAGAAATCTTAATAATTTTATGTGTCTAACCATATGTTTGTCTTTTATACGTATACCTCCTAAACGAATTGAGTACATTCAGTTACGGCAGACATGTATAGGAAGGGTACATCTGATGGTTTGTTTCACTTTATATATCTTCTAATTATTTTTGTTATATAATAACTATATTGAACAATAATTTAACACTTTTGTTACTATTTTGCAGTTTCTGCGCATAAGAAGTGTAGAGATACACGAGCTATGCATAGAGATAGGCTCAGACACCAGTTAGAAGTTGAGGGAAAGATACCAGTCACGTTTCACAAGTGTGATGGCCGTCCAGTAGGGACAAATGCGCCATTATTTTAATCGAGTTCGGTGTCGCCGTGAAGAATTTTGCATTATTGCAAGTGACTGATTGGATAAAGATTATGGATGAGCAAAAGCAGCCTATTTTTGATCGGTTATCGATTAGTATAAGTATTCAAATTATATTTATTGGTTTAAGTTCTATTTTATATGTTAAATGTTGAAAAAGTTTTTATTTTTCTTTGTAGGATATATTTACTATATACTTTGACATAAGACCAGAGTCGGTTAGGAAGGATGTGATACCCGAGCCTCTTACTACTCACATGGCCAAATATGATTCATGCATTACATAATAATTGCATGCTACTTGCACTGATATGACATCATATAATTCATTTTATTTTATACGGCATTCTTAATCATTAAACTTAATTTTGAAGCTCTCGCACGGTATTGATTATCGAATCCCCTAACCTAAGTGGTTGATTTTGTATTGAGATAAGAAGAAATTTATGTATCAATATAGTGAATAGTACACTTGGTAACCTTAGGAGTTCGAAAGGTGTCACCGAAAAGTTTATAGAAAGTGAGTCGGTTCGATCATGAATTTTAATATTATATGTATATTTAAATCATACACTTGGGATAACTAGACATACAATACTATAATTTAAATGTTATATAACTAGGTTCATAGGTTTGTAACACAATTGGTGCACAAACTTATCAATCGGGCAAGAACCAATGATTTTTCAGATGAAGAACCTAATGAACGGACATAGGAGTTATCTACAGGAATGAATGGTGACGAAGATAGATTGAAACCAAATAAGAATATGGGAGACACACAAGATTAGGGCTGCAAGATAAGGGAGAAAATTAGATATGCCATTACATGCCACCTCATGTTTAGACTTATCAAGCTAGCACCTCAACCTATTCTTCACTCTTAAGCTAACAACCATGACTTGAACCTTCTTCTGAACCATTTTAGCTTCTAAATACATGTAAAAAGCTCTCTAAATAGGTCCTAGGTGATTCCAACCAAAAAAGGAGGCAAAACAAGCAAAGGGAAGGAGAAATAACCAAGTTCAAGTAGAAAATTGTGCAAGATGAGCTTAACCTACGGGTTTGGCATGACTTTCAGATTTATTTTGAGGTTTATTGACTTATTAAAATTTGAATATTATTTTTAAATGTGTTAGGATGTTATTAGATAGGCTTTGATGCATAAAGAAAGGGTTTGCAGTTGGAAATATTTGATAGAAAACACTTGTGCTAGAAACTGTCACCTTGCTGTTTTCTTGTGTTTTAGGCTTCAAAAGTGTATGGTATGTTGAATAAAACCTATAATTATCATCATATACATGTTTATATATGGGTTAAGAGTATTGGAATAAATTTTCATCGATTAGAAATTGAAATTGGGCATGATATTGAAGAAAACACTCAAAACTGCCAAAGTAAGAATATTTGTTCTGGTGTGCTGTGAAGGCAATTGAATTATAAGACATAGACCCATGTGTTTTGGAAACTTTATGGCATGGTTATATTTTTCTATATGTTATCTAAGTGTGGTAAAAATATTAGAGTGAATAAATATTCTTAAGGATGTTAAAATGTCTATGAAACCTAATGTGGCAGCAAGGAAATTAGAGGTGAAAATCTGTCACATTTAATAACTTAGTATGTTTCAGCCTAAACATGTTGCTATTGACTTCTAACAATTAGGTACATGCTATTAGAGTGATAATACTTTAATTACATGATGTTTACATGTATTTAAGAGGAGAAATTAAGGTATTTGAGGGACTATATTAGGTTCTGTTTTGTGAAAGCCTGATTGTTACCTAGATAGCTTGGTGTTTAAGGTCTTAGTATAAGATTTTGTGCTTTCAACTTGCCAAATTGGGAATGGTGTTTGATGTTGGGTAATATTATAGACGATTTTACATCTGAGGTTGGAGAGAAATACTAAACAAATCTAGACTAAGCCACCAACCAAGTGAAAGGTAAGTAAAGATTCATTTGCAACTACAATGCATAGATATAGTAGATGTGTGAATTATATGTAATATCATAACTCATATGTGCATAATAGAGGGATCTCCATTGAGCATACATACATGGGCATTATCATTGGCACGTGCATGCATCATATACGAGCATTGTGATAAATCTTGCATTACACGGCATGATTCTGAGAAAGGAAAATATTTTGCTGACCACTACTATTGCACCAAAGCATGCATGGATTTGCATGCTTATATGATTATTGGTCATTGAATTATGGCAGTGTACAGAGCTCTTTTCTGGTGTATGGGATATTAGGGTTGGTCATAGGCCCAAGAAAGAAATGATTTTGAGAGAAATATTTTGATGCATAAAATTGCATTGTGGGCATAACATTTTGAGATGCATGACTTGATATTGTGGATTATTCTTTGACATGCATAATCTTTATTTGCTAAGTGTTAGCTCATATAGTTTATGCATTGTAGGTGAGTACGACGACGCTTGAAGCATCTTTTACTGACTAGGCGGTTGTTGGAGCTCTTACAGGTGTCTGAGGGAGTGTGTACATGAATGACGACATGTTGGGCTATTTTGTTGGCTTGTTATATTTTTGAGTCTGTTGTATTATATTTTTAGACTGGTACTATATTTCTCTTTTAAAACTTTACTATAAATAAGTATGTAAATATTGTGGTCGTTGTGGGTGTTGTGCTTTTATATAAATACTGATCCTGCTATATACATGACATGTGTGAGAAAGTATTTTAAACAGGGTTGTGTATGTAAGAAGTGATTTATCTTTTCTTAAAGTGTTACCAAAAATTTTTTTCCATGCATGCACCCAGGTTCTATCATGTCAAATTATATTATATATATAGTTGTATAGTAATGGAGGTGTTAAAGAGTGATATCAGAGCCCAGGTTTTGATTCTATAGACTGTCCATGTACATGATCTTAGAACTTGCAGAGCGCAGCTACGCTAGTAAGTTTTACATTATCATATATTACATTACATATTCCATGAATTATATTGGCCATATATTGTCAAACTTGTGTAAAACAGTGCTGCAAAATGGTGAGAACTCGTGGTAAGAGCAGTGGTGGTGCCAGAGCGTAGAGAATTGAGACACCCACTTTGGTTAATGATCGAGATATCATGATTAATCGGTTAGCAGAGTTGATTGAATGACAGTCCGAACAGATTCAACAATTGATTCTGCAGAGGGATAATGGTGAGCAACCGTGGGTGGAGGTAAATCAATAGTGGGCGGACTATATATATATAGTGGGAAAATGATTTAGGAGGCTAGATCCCCTAATATTTGAGGATGCTATTGATCCTACCGCTGCAGAGGACTGGTTGAGGACCCTGGAAAACATGTTCCAGTACAGCAAGGTGCCAGTAGAGGAGAGGGTAATGTGTGCCACTTTCATGCTTCGCGATAGTGCAAGCCATTGGTGGGACATGATCAGCAGTATAGATGACATTACTACCATGAGCTGGGATAGATTCAAGGAGTTATTCCAAAACAAATATTTCACGGCCCCAGTTCGCATGATGAAGATGAATGAGTTTATATAATTGCGACAATGAGCGATGACTGTTAGGGAATATATTCATAAATTTGAACAACTGTCCAGGTTTGCTACGCACATGGTCAGCACTGAAGCACTGAAAGTAGAGAGATTTCTAGAGGGTTTGAGGCCAGAGTTATACCGGGATGTGAATATGGCAGCTCAAGGGGTGATATTTTCATAAGTGGCTGAGAGGGTACTAGTGGCAGAACAGGCTGAATCGAGAATCACTCGTGCACAGGAGGCTCGACAACAATTCAGACAGTAGGGACAAAGATAGACTGTGGGGCAAAAGAGGCCGGTCCAAATACAGAATCCGATCCAAATATAGAAGCCAGGATTTAAATTTCAAGGAGAACAAGGCCAACAACAAGAAGGTCAAAGTAAGAGGCTACGGGTCGAACAAGAAAAAGCATCGATGCCAGAAGCTGTGTGTCAGAAATATGGTAATCAACATACTGGAGGCTACTATATAGATACCAGGGCGTGCTTTCGATGCGGAATGCTAGGACATATTGCTAAATTTTGCCCAGGTAAACAAAATCAGACCGGCCAAAGGAATGTACCAACTAAGGTATTCACCATGACCAGGGCGGATGCAGAGGCGAATCCATCGGTGGTGACAGGTAAACTTTATATTTCTATTGTTCCAACACTTGTGTTATTTGATTCTAGAGTCACACATTCATTTGCATCTACTGAGTACGTGAAGAGGCTGGGTAGAATACCAGATGTAGCAGAAATCAGTTATAGTGTAACAGTCCCCTCTGGAGATGCTAGACAAACTAATCGAATTTTGAGAGCTTGTGCTATACTTGTTGAAGGTTGAGAATTACATGCTGATCTGATTGTACTGGATATGAATGATTACGATGTTATTTTGGGCATGGATTGGTTGTCAAAGTATGGGGCTACTATCGACTGTAAGGAAAAGACAGTGACATTTCAACTTTCTGGAAAGAGTCTTTCACATTTGCCAGCATTGTGAAGAATTTTAGATTCCCTATGATTTCAGCAGTGAAGGCACAACAATTACTCGATGATGGTTGCGAAGGGTACTTGGTGACTGTCATGAACATTGAGGAACAACACCTACCAACTCTGAGTGAAATACCAGTGGTGCAGGAATATACTGAAATATTCTTAGATGATCTCCCCGGGCTGCCACCAGATTGTGAAATATAGTTTGTTATTGACATACAACCAGGAACGTCTCTAATTTCTAAAACTCTCTACATAATGGCTCCATTGGAGTTGAAAGAATTAAAAGTACAATTACATGACTTGTTGGACAAGGGATTCATCAGACCGAGCTTTTCACCTTGGAGAGCATCGGTTCTCTTTTGTATGTAAGAAGGATGGCACCATGAGACTGTGCATCGATTATCGAGAGTTGAACAGGGTCATGATTAAGAATAAATATCCATTACCCAGAATCGATGATTTATTTGACCAGCTTCAGGGTGCCGTAATATTTTTAAAGATTGACTTACGCTCTGGGTACCATCAACTGAAAATAAAGGAAGAGGATATCCCCAAGACGACATTTAGTACAAGATATGGGCACTATGAATTTTTGGTGATGCCGTTCAGATTGACTAACACTCCATCAGCATTCATGGATCTGATGAATAGAGTGTTTAAGGAGTTTCTGAATAAATTTGTTATTGTATTCATCATGATATTCTAGCTTACTCCAGAACTAAAGAAGAGCATGCCGCACATTTAACACAAGTCTAGAGGTCCTAAAAGTGAAGTAGTTATACGCCAAATTCAAGAAATGCGAGTTCTGGTTGGATCATGTGGTATTCCTTGGACATGTTATATCAGGAGCGAGAATATCAGTAGATCCAAGTAAAGTTGAAGCTATCAACAACTGGATGCAGCCTACTAATCCTTCGAAGGTGAGCAGTTTTTTGGGTTTAGCTGGATATTATCGAAGATTTGTGGAGGGGTTCTCCAAGATTGCTATTCCATTAACACAATTAACCAGAAAAGGGGTGACGTTTAGGTGGATGGATATGTGTGAGCGAAGTTTCTAGGAGCTGAAAAAGAGGTTGACTTCAGCACTTATTCTCTCAATTCCATCAGGTACTAGAGGATTCGTAATTTACAGTGATGCATCGAAGAATAGATTAGGATGTGTACTGATGCAGAATGGGAAAGTAATTGCGTATGTGTCCATGCAACTTAAAGAGTACAAAAAGAATTACCCACGCATGACTTGGAACTTGTTGTTATAGTATTTGCGCTTAAAATATGGAGGCACTATTTATATGGTGAATGGTGCGAGATCTATACTAATCACAAGAGCCTCAAATACTTCTTCACACAGAAAGAGTTGAATATGCGGCAGCGGAGATGGCTGGAACTGGTAAAAGATTATGATTGTGTGATCAATTACCACCCCGGTAAAGCCTACGTTGTAGCTGATGCATTGAGCTAAAAGTCCACACAAAGTACAATAGCTATGGCTTTAATTCAAAAATCGAAACTGAATGAGTTGCAGAAAATGAATATAGAGATTTTACAGATAGGAGTAATAGAGGCAAAGTTGGCAGCCCTGATGCTTCAGCCTATGCTAATTGATAGGATCAAACAAGGATAGCGAGATGATGAATATCTCATCAATATGAGAAAATATGTTGTTGTAGGGAAGTCTCCTGAATTTAAGATGACTTAGAATGATGTTTTACAATTTAGAGGGCGGTTTTGTGTGCCAAATATTGATAACATTTGGGAAGACATTTTAAAAGAGGCACATTCAACGCCTTATTCAGTACATCCAGAGGCTACCAAGATGTATAGAGACTTGAAAATGCATTATTGGTGGCTGGGTATGAAAAAGGACATCGCCCAGCATGTGGAGCAATGTCTAACATATCAGCAGATAAAGGCCGAACTTCAAAGACCGGCAGGGACTTTGCAACCTTTACTTATTCCAGAATGGAAATGGGAAAGGGTCACTATGGATTTCGTAACTGGTTTGCCAAAGACTACTGAGGGTCATGATGCTATTTGGGTTATCGTTGACAGATTGACCAAGTCTGCTCATTTCTTTCCCATATGTTCTACCTATTCTATGGATCGCTATGCCCAATTATACGTTCAGGAGATTGTCAGACTTCATGGTGTGCCCTTGTCTATAGTTTCTGATAGAGATTTAAGATTTTTGTTTGCTTTTTGGAGGAGTTTACACAAAGCTTTGGGAACACAGTTATCATTCAGTACAACATATCATCCTCAAACGGATGGGCAATCTGAACGAACAATACAAACATTGGAGGATATACTCAGAGCCTGTGTATTAGACTTCCAAGGTCAGTGGAGTAAATTCCTACCTTTGGTGGAGTTTGCATACAACAACAGCTATCAGACTAGTATTAGAATGGCTCCCTATTAAGCATTGTATGGAAAAAAGTGTAGGTCTCCGATACACTGGGATGAAGTTGGTGAGAAGAAACTTTTAGGCCCCGATATAATTCGAGAGGTGATAAAAGCCATGTTATAAATTTGACAAAGAATGCAAACTGCCCAAAATCGGCAGAAAAGTTATGCAGATCGATGAAGAAGGGCATTGGAGTTTGCGATAGGAGATCAGGTGTTTTTTAAAGTAGCACCAATGAAGGGCATCATGCTATTTGGGAAGAAAAGAAAATTGAGTCCCAGATACATTGGCCCATTCTCGATGATTAAAAGAATTAGCGATGTTTCTTACAGACTGGATCTGCCAACATCTATATCCCAAATACACAATGTATTTCATGTGTCTATGCTGAGAAAATATATTGCTAATCCCTCTCACATTCTGAAAAATGAACTAGTGGAATTAAAGGTAGATTTGAGCTACGAAGAAAAGCCTGTACATATTTTGTTACGAGAAGTGAAACAGCTAAGAAATAAATAGATTCCATTGGTTAAAGTGTTATGGAGAAATCAATTGGTAGAAGAGGCCACTTGGGAAAGGGAGGACGAAATGAGAACTAAGTATCCTGAACTTTTTCGATAAGTTAAATTTCGGGGATGATATTTTTATAAGGAGGGGAGGATGTGATACCCGAGCCTCTTACTACTCACATGGCCAAATATGATTTATGCATTACATATTAATTGCGTGCTACATGCATTGATATGACATCATATAATTCATTTTATTTTATACGGCGTTCTTAATCATTAAACTTAATTTTGAAGCTCTCGCACGGTATTGAATATCGAATCCCCTAACCTAAGTGGCTCATTTTGTATTGAAATAAGAAGAAATTTAGGTATCAATATAGTGAATAGTGCACGTGGTAACCTTAGGAGCTCGAAAGATGTCACCGAAAAGTTTATAGAAAGTGAGTCGGTTCGATCATGAATTTTAATATTATATGTATATTTAAATCATACACTTGGGACAACTAGACATACAATACTATAATTTAAATGTTATATAACTAGGTTCATAGGTTTGTAACACTATCGGTGCACAAACTTATCAATCGGGCAAGAATCGATGATTTTTCGGGTGAAGAACCTAATGAACGGACATAGGAATTATCTACGGGAATGAATGGTGACGAAGATAAGTTGCAACCAAATAAGAATATGGGAGACATGCAAGATTAGGGCTGTAAGATAAGGGAGAAAATTAGATATACCATTACATGCCACCTCAAGCTTATGCCATCTCATGCTTAGACTTATCAAGCTAACACCTCAACCTATTCTTCACTCTAAAGCTAACAACCACGACTTGAACCTTCTTCTGAACCATTTCAGCTTCTAAATACATGTAAAAAGCTCTCTAAACAGGTCCTAAGTGATTTTAACCAAAAAAGGAGGTAAAACAAACAAAGGGAAGGAGAAATAACCAAGTTCAAGTAGAAAATTGTGCAAGGTGAGCTTAACCTACGGGTTTGGCAAGACTTTCAGATTTATTTTGAGGTTTATTGGCTTATTAAGCTTTGAATATTATTTATAAATGTGTTAGGATGTTATTAGATAGGCTTTGTTGCATAAAAAAAAGGGTTTGTAGTTGGAAATATTTCATAGAAAACACTTGTGCTAGAAACTGTCACCTTGCTCTTTTCTTGTGTTTTAGGCTTCAAAAGTGTATGGTATGTTGAATAAAACCTATAATTATCATCATATACATTTTTATATATGGGTTAAGAGTATTGGAATAAATTTTCATGGGTTAGAAATTGAAATTGGGCATGATATTGAAGAAAACACTCAAAACTGCCAAAGTAAGAATATCTGTTCTGGTGTGCTGTGAAGGTAACTGAATTATAGTACCTAGACCCATGTGTTTTGGAAACTTTATGACATGGTTATATTTTTCTACATGTTATCTAAGTGTGGTAAAAATGTTAGAGTGAATAAATATTCTAAGGATGTCAAAATGTTTATGAAACCTAATGTGGCAGCAAGGAAATTAGAGGTGAAAATTTGTCCCATTTAATAACTTAGTATGTGTGTAACACTCCTTAACCTAACTACAGAGCCTAAATAAGATGATACAGTTAAGTCAATAAATGTTATTTTTTCATCAATATTAGAGTTATGGTTTTAATAAAAGTTCTCATTTTTAGCTATAAGAGAAAGAGCTTGAATCATCTTAAACACACCATATATATATATCAAAACTGAGTACATCTGTTTACAAAACCATAACAGAGCGGCTTATTTAAAAATAAAATAGAGTTTTCAAATAAACTACAAAATACTTCGAAACACGCCATATGAACAAATCTCTGTTCGGCCGCTCTAGAGACTCAGTCAACCTCTAAACCTGTACATTTCCACCTGCATCACATGAATCTAATAAGCTAAAGGCTTAGTAAGATGAAACTGATGCAATAACAAATAAGATATATGCACATCTCATAAATCATTAAATGCATTATTTTATTTAATAACTTTCGTTCATAAATCATTTTTTAGGGCCATTGAAGTGTGGTACCTAACTAATAGCGATAGACTGTGGTTTTCAAAACCTGTTCATAATGATTGGCCAATAAGAGAACTAGTATGGGGTTTTCATACTTGGTCTTTCAACATCAGGTATTAGCCGTATTCTATCTCATTCATTATTGCTTTCCTATACTGGTTTTTCAACCTCAAATATTTGCCACCATTTGTTGGGTCCGCTGGTCCCTCCCGCGTCCCTTGTCTACCCGACCATCAATCAAGTACCATACTTCCTTTTCAAAAACCTCATTATATTCTTAATAGTGTCATGCTTCATAAACCATAAATGCATCAAACATTACATCATTTGATAAAAAATAACAATCACATTAAAACATGAACAAACATTATATGATTCTTGTGATACAACAAATGAAAGCTTCAACTTACCTCAAGTCCACTTTGTGGCAAGTGAAAAGACCAATATCTTTGGAAGATAGGATGTGTTAAAGGCCTAACATAATCAAATCATGTACCATTTAATATTCTTTTTATAAATCATTTAGTCTATTCTAGTTAAAGTTCATATACACTTTTCAATCTTTTGTAACCAATTTCATATCAATTACATAACCTTAAAAATAATGCATACTCCATATTTTACTACTAATTCAAGACATTAAATATTAGGTCAACCATTAAATAACTAATAATTCAAACATAATTATTAGGGCAACCCCTAAAACATGCACACAATCCAAATTAACATGACGTAAATTCGGTTCTAACTTAAATTGATTGTACCCTTCAATTAAGAAAACTAATTGCTATTGTTTTCAATCAGTCAAAGGAACATCCAAACATAATATAAGCATTACAAGATTAATAGAAATAAGTAAATTAAGCATATTTCACAAGACTATCAATTTTGCTAAAAACTAGCTTAACTAGCTTGGTTTTGGCTTCAAGTGTAACTTACTTCAGTTTTCAATCATACAAAAATATACTAAAACACGTAACCATCTAAGATACTACAAATTTATCATAAGAAATATTAAAAAAGAATATTCCTTGATTAAGTTGGAATTAGGCTTCAAAATCAACGGTTTTCAAGCTTAAAAAGGGCGGAACTTATTCTAGTTTGTGTTCTATGAATTTCTATGGATTGAATTCAATTTTTGTGAGTATGAGAGTGTAGAAATTTGGGAGAAACTTAGAAAAATAAGGGCTAGTCATTTTTGAGGTGCTTCCACAAGAAATATGGATGAAAATGATTTCTTTGACGTTTCAAAGATAGGTAAGTGGAGGGTGATGATTGGTTGCATCATGCTTGGTGTCTTCTCATGCCAAAAGCTACGTTCATGGGCTAAGGAGATGACAAAAATTGATGCTTTGGTGTTATAATCAAGTAAAATGATTTCATGCAACCTAGTCAACCAACCAATCAAATTGCACCATTTTGCATACTTTTAGTTCTTAGCCAAATATAACATATTTAAAGCAAATATTTAGGCAAATAATCACTTTAGAATGTAACAAGTATGGAGCAATATGAATATTTTATTTCATGGCCATTCAACACATCAATCTTTCTTAACCGAGATACCGAGCTTTTCACTGCAAAAAGGCACTTAAGGAATATGTTAAATTAAGAAACAAAAGTTTGATCTCATATTTTAAGTACTAATGGATCTTAAAGCTAACTAGAGCATATAATAACAATTATTAAAGTTCGTGCAATTATGCTATTTGTATGCCATAATTCAATAATACATATTGATTAGATGCATATTCATGCAAGATGCTTATTATATGTTATGTAGTAGAGAATTAGGCATTACAATCCTTCATTTCTTATAAAAATTTCTTCCTCGAAATTTGACATACCAAATAATTCTGGATACTTGCTCTGTATTTATTCTTATCTTTCCCACGTGACCTCTTCTATAGAATGATTCCTCCATAATACTTTAACAAGTTGAATCTTTTTCGTTATCAACTCTTTTTTCTTCTGATCCAAAATTTGCACTGGTTTCTCTTCATAAGCTAAATCAGGAGTTAATTCCAACGGTTCATAACTCAACACTTGAGAAGGGTTTGAAATGTACTTTCTCAACATAGTCATATGGAAAACATTGTGAACACTAGATAATGATAGAGGTAAGGCCACTCTATAAGCTTTATCACCAACTCTTTCGAGAATCTCGAATGGGCCAACATACCTTGGGTTGAGCTTTCTTTTCTTTCTAAATCTCATAACACCTTTCATGGGAGCTACTTTTAAGAACACATGATCCCCAATGGCAAACTCTAGATCTTTTCTCCATTTATCTGCATAACTTTTCTGTCTACTCTGTGCAATCTTCATTCTCTCTCGTATCTTCTCCACTACCTTAGCGGTATGTTGAACTATTTCTGGACCAAGTAGGCTTCGTTCTCCAACTTCATCCCAATAAACTGGGGATCTACATTTTCTTCCGTATAATGCTTCATAAGACGCCATTCCAATTATTGATTGGTAGCTATTATTATAAGTAAACTCCACTAATGGAAGCTTTGCATCCCAACTCCCTTGAAATCCTAGCACACAAGCTCTTAACATATCCTTTAATATCTGAATAACGCTCTCTGATTGTCCGTCACTTTGTGGATTAAATGTTGTACTGAATGCAAGTTTCGTTCCCATGGCACTGTGTAAGCTCTTCCAAAATGTAGATGTAAACTTAAGATCTCTGTCAGACACTATTGAAAATGGCACCCCATGTAACATGACTATCTCTTTAGTATATTGTTGAGCATACTAGTCCATATTGTATGTGGATTTCATTGGAAGAAAATGGGCTGATTTAGTTAATCTATCAACAATCACCCATATGGAATTATACCCTTTTGTGTTCTAGGTAATCCAAGCACAAAGTCCATTGTAATGTGCTCCATTTCCACTATGGTATCAATAAAGGCTTCAACAACCCTAATGGTCTTTGATGTTCAATCTTAACTTGTTGACAAGTCAGACATTCAGCCACAAATTTTGCTATATCTCTCTTCATTTTAGGCCATCAATAATGTTGTTGTAAGTCCTTATATATTTTTGTGCTACCTGGGTGTATTGAGTAAGGAGTAGTATGAGCTTCTTCTAAAATATCTCCTTTCTTGGCCTTGTCAAACGGCATACACAGTCTCCCTTTATATCGAATAATCCCATCATCAATAACAGAGAAGTCTGGCCTCTTTCCAGCCTCAATCATTCTTTTCAATCTACACAAATGCATGTCCACCTTTTGACCTTCTCTAATTCTATCTTGAAGTGCAGGTCTCAACACTAAGGCTGACACCGAACACTTTTTCCCTTTAGGTACAATTTCAAGCTCTAATCTCTACAAATCCAATAATATTGACTTTTGTATAACAAAAAGAGAAGACGTTGATTTTCTGCTCAATGCATCTGCAACCACATTCGCTTTACCAGGATGATAGTTGATCACACAATCATAATCCTTCAAAGTTCTAACCATCTTCTTTATCTCATATTCAGCTCTTTTTAGGTAAAGAAGTACTTCAAACTCTTATGATCTGTGTATATCTCACACTTCTCACTATACAAATAATATCTCCAAATTTTCAAGGCTAAAACCACAGCAGCAAGTTCCAAATCATGGATTGGATAATTCTTTTCATATTCCTTCAATTGCCTTGAAGCATAGGCAATAACCTTCCTATTTTGCATCAAAATAGCACCCAAACCATTTTTTGAAGCGCCGCTATACACCACGAATCCACCAATTCCAGTTGGAATGGTAAGAACAGGAGTTATAGTCAATTTATATTTTAGTTCTTGAAAACTTCTTTCACAAGCATCGGTCCACAAGAATTTCACATTCTTTCTTGTCAACATTGTTATTGGAGTTGCTATCTTTGAAAACCCCTGAATAAATCATCGATAGTACACTGCTAATCCCAAGAAACTCCTTACTTCTGATATTTTGTTGGTGTTGGCCACTTAATGATAGCTTCTACCTTGCCTGGATCAACAAAAATACCATCCTTGGATACTACATGACCTAGGAATACCACTTGTTCAAGCCAAAACTCACACTTCTTGAATTTAGCATACAACTATTTTTCCTTAAGAACTTGCAGCACAATCTTCAAATGTTCTTTGTGCTCTTCTTTATCCATGAATAAATTAGGATATCATCAATAAATATAATCACAAATTTATCAAGATATTGCTTGAACACCCTATTCATTAGATCCATAAAAGCTGCAGGGGCATTGGTTAAACCGAAAGGCATCACTAGAAATTCATAATGTCCATACCTGTTCGGAATGCAGTCTTTGGTGTGTCTTCTTCCTTGATTTTCAATTAATGATACCCAGAGCGAAAATTAATGTTAGAAAATACAGATGCTCCCTGCAATTGATCAAACAAATCATCTATTCTTGGGAGTGGATTATTCTTGATTGTTATTTTATTCAACTCTTTATAATCAATGCACAACCGCAATGTACCATCCTTTTTTTTCATGAACAACACAGGTGCTCCCCAAGAAGAATAACTAGGGCGAATAAAACTCTTACCAAGCAATTCTTGCAATTGAACTTTTAACTCTTTCAATTCTGTTAGTGCCATTTGGTATGGTGCTTTAGAAATAGGAGTAGTTCCTGGCATAACATCAATCACAAATTTGATCTCTCGATTCGGTGGTAGTCCCAGTAAATCATCTGGAAATACCTCAAGAAATTCTTGAACCACATCTACATTTTCTGGCTTCAATTGTGCTTCAACTGAGGTGTCTAGAACACTTGCCAAATATCCAACACAACCTTCTTTTGAGCTTTCAAAGCAGATATAATTGGTAAGGACTGTGAGAATAAGGTACCACTAAACACAAACTGTTCTTCTCCCGGTGGCTGAAAAATCATAATCTTCTTGTTACAATCAATTGTTGCATGATATTTGGTAAGCCAATCTATACCCAGAATAACCTCAAAATTTGGCATCGATAAAACAATGAGATCTGCATAGAGAGTCCTATCACTAATCTGAATAGAACAAGCCATTAACATTTGGTTGGAATCCATTTCTTCCACGGATAGAATAGTCACATTGTACCTTACTTTTAATAAATCTGGTGTAATGCCCAATTTTCTCACAAATGCACGTGATGCAAATGAATGTGTAGATCCAGAATCTATCAATGCAATTGCAGGTATCCCATAAATTAAAATAGTACCTGTGACTACGGAAGCATCTACATCGGCTTGTTCTTGTATCATTGCATACACTCTCCCCTAAACTTTCCCTGCACTGTTGGGCAATCATTTGCTATATGTCCAGGCTTTTTACACTTAAAACAACGATTATTACCACTATAGCATTCCCCAAAATGATTCTTCCCACACTTAGCACATTTAGGCCTTTCAATTGTAGTAGAAGTCTGTCCAACTCTAGGACGTTTTTCATTCCCTTGGTTTGATTTTTGCTCTACTTTCTTCCACTGATTCAGATTTCTGGGAGTGAATACTTGCTTCTTTTGTTGATGAAATTTCTCAATCTCTTTCTCATCTAAGTCAACCATCAAAGCCTTGTCCATCAGTTCCCTAAACTCTGTTACTGAAGACATTCTCACATCTCTTCTAATTTTAGGATTAAGGACCCTTAATAAATGATCCATCTTCTCATTGTTGTCTCTGGCGATGTATGACACGTACTTGCAACCCTATTCAAATTTTCTCACATAATCACATACAGACATCCCTCCTTGTTTTAACTCCAAACATTCTTTTACTTTGAGCGACCTAGAAATACTTATCATAAAATATTATTTTAAACATCTCACAAGTTAGCTCTTCCATATTCACTGCAAGTTTATCTCCTTCCACCAGGTTCTAACATTATTCTTCAACAAGAAGATTGCACAGAGTACCTTCTCAGCATCATCAATTCTCATGTAGTCAAAGAAGTATCCAATGATTTAACCCATTCCTCTGCAACCATAGGATCAGACCCACTAGTAAAATCAACAGGTTCCATTTTTCTAAACTTCTCATATACAGCTTGTGAAGGATCCTATCGAGCTTGTGGTGGAGGAATCGCTGATTCTGTTCTTGGATTTTTTGTTGCATATCTAGAAATTGTTGTATCTGTTCACCATGAATTCTAGTTTGTTGTTGAATGAGATCAGTAAAATTGTCCACCACACTATGATTACCCTCATGATCATCCATTATCTTCCTTTTTGGTGCAATGACCTGATATGCATTACCCAATCTCATTCCATTCATTAGTCAATAATAAATGCATAATCATGACAATAACATGGAATGAATATAATCAAATAAACATAAAGGGAAATAAACAAGTAGTTAACCGAGTTTCCCAGCCAGGATGTGTTCATATGCCTTCTTCTGTCTATAGAAATGACTAAACCTCTGCTCTGATACCACAAACTATAACACCCCTTAGCCTAACTGCAGAGCCTAAACAAGCTGATACAGTTAAGTCAAGAAATGTTAATTTTTCATCAATATTAGAGTTATGGTTTAATAAAAGTTCTCATTTTTAGCTATAAGAGAAAGAACTTGAATCGTTTTAAACACACCATATACATATATCAAAACTGAGTACATCTGTTTACAAAACTATAACAGAGCGGCTTATTTAAAAACAAAATAAAGTTTTCAAAATAAACTACAAAATAATTCAAAACATGCCATATGAACAAATCTCTGTCCGGTCGCTCTAGAGACTCAGTCAACCTCTAAACCTATATATTTCCACCTGCAGCCACATGAATCTACTGAGCTAAAGGCTCAGTAAGATGAAACTGATACAATAACAAATAACATATATGCACATCTCATAAATCATTAAATGCATTATTCTATTTAATAACTTTTGTTCATAAATCATTCTTTAGAACCCTTGAAGTGTGGTACCTAACTAATAGCGATAGACCGTAGTTTTCGAAACCTGTTCATAATGATTAGCCAATAAGAGAACTAATATGGGGTTTCCATACTTGGTCTTTCAACCTCAAGTGTTAGCCGTATTCTATCTCATTCATTATTGCTTTCCTATACCGGTTTTTCAACCTCAAATATTTGTCACCATTTGTTGGGTCCGCCGGTCCCTCCTGCGTTTCTTACCTACCCGACCATCAATCAAGTACCATACTTCCTTTTCAAAAACCTCATTATATTCTTAATAGTGTCATGCTTCATAAACCATAAATGCATCAAACATTACATCATTTGATAAACAATAACAATCACATTAAAACATGAACAAACATTATATGATTCTTGTGATACAACAAATGAAAGCTTCAACTTACCTCAAGTCCACTTTGTGGCAAGTGAAAAGACCAATATCTTTGGAAGATAGGATGTGTTAAAGGCCTAACATAATCAAATCATGTACCATTTAATATCCTTTTTATAAATCATTTAGTCTATTCTAGTTAAAGTTCATATACACTTTTCAATCTTTTGTAAATAATTTCATATCAATTACATAACCTTAAAAACAATGCATACTCCATATTTTACTACTAATTCAAGACATTAAACATTAGGGCATCCATTAAATAACTAATAATTCAAACATAATTATTAGGGCAGCCCCTAAAACATGAACACAATCTAAATTAACATGACGTAAATTCGGTTCTAACTTAAATTGATTGTACCCTTCAATTAAGCAAACTAATTGCTATTGTTTTCAATCATTCAAAGGAACTTCCAAACATAATATAAGCATTACAGATTAATAGAAATAAGTAAATTAAGCATATTTTACAAGACTATCAATTTTGCTAAAAACTAGTTTAACTAGCTTAACTAGCTTGGTTTTGGCTTCAAGTGTAACTTATTTAAGTTTTCAATCATACAAAAACATACTAAAACATGTAACCATCCAAGATACTACAAATTCATCATAAGAAATATTGAAAAAGAATATACCTTGATTAAGTTGGAATTATACTTCAAAATCAACGGTTTTCAAGCTTAAAAAGGGCGGAACTTATTCTAGTTTGTGTTCTATGAATTTCTATGGATTGAATTCAATTTTTGTGAGTATGAGAGTGTAGAAATTTGGGAGAAACTTAGAAAAATAAGGGCTAGTCATTTTTGAGGTGCTTCCACAAGAAATATGGATGAAAATGATTTCTTTGACGTTTCAAAGATAGGTAAGTGGAGGGTGATGATTGGTTGCATCATGTTTGGTGTCTTCTCATGCCAAAAGCTACGTTCATAGGCTAAGGAGATGACAAAAATTGATGCTTTGGTGTTATAATCAAGTGGAGCAATACGAATATTTCATTTCATGGCCATTCAACACATCAATCTTCCTTAACCAAGATACCGATCTTTTCACTGCAAAAAAGCATTTAAGGAATATGTTAAATCAAGAAACAAAAGTTTGATCTGATATTTCATGTACTAATGCATGTTAAAGCATAACTAGAGCATATAATAATAATTATTAAAGTTCGTGCAATCATGCTATTTGTATGCCATAATTCAATAATACACATTGATTAGATGCATATTCATGCAAGATGCTTATTATTGGTTATGTAGGAGAGAATTGGGCATTACAATCCTTCCTTTCTTATAAAAATTTCGTCCTCGAAATTTGACGTACCAAATAATTCTGGATACTTGCTCTGCATTTCTTCTTCTCTTTCCCACATGGCCTCTTCTATAGAATGATTTCTCCACAATACTTTAACAAGTTGAATCTTTTTCGTTCTCAACTCTTTTTCCTTCTGATCCAAAATTTACACTAGTTTCTCTTCATAAGCTAAATCATGAGTCAATTCCAACGGTTCATAACTCAACACATGAGAATGGTTTGAAATGTACTTTTTCAACATAGACACATGAAAAAACATTATGAACAGTAGATAATGATAGAGGTAAGGCCACTCTATAAGCTTTATCACCAACTCTTTCGAGAATCTCGAATAGGCCGACATACCTTGGGCTGAGTTTTCCTTTCTTTTCAAATCTCATAACACCTTTCATGGGAGCTACTTTTAAGAACACATGATCCCCAATGGCAAACTCTAGATCTTTTCTCCGTTTATCTGCATAACTTTTCTGTCTACTCTGCGCAATCTTCATTCTCTCTCGTATCTTCTCCACTACCTTAGCGGTATGTTGAACTATTTCTGGACCAAGTAGGCTTCGTTCTCCAACTTCATCCCAATGAACTGGAGATCTATATTTCCTTCCATATAATGCTTCATAAGGCGTCATTCCAATTATTGATTGGTAGCTATTATTATAAGTAAACTCCACTAATGGAAGCTTTGCATCCCAACTCCTTTGAAAATCTAGCACACAAGCTCTTTGACATGCATAATCTTTACTTGCTGAGCGTTAGCTCATATAGTTTATGCATTGTAGGTGAGTACGACGACGCTTGAAGCATCTTTTACTGGCTAGGCGGCTATTGGAGCTCCTACAGGTGTCTGAGGGAGTGTGTACATGGATGACGACCTGTTGGGCTATTTTATTGGTTTGTTATATTTGAATCTGTTGTATTATATTTTTGGACCGGTACTATATTTCGCTTTTAAAACTTTACTATAAATAAGTATGTAAATATTGTAGTCATTGTGGGTGTTGTGTTTTTATATAAATACTGATCCTGCTATATACATGACATGTGTGAGAAAGTATTTTAAACAGGGTTGTGCATGTAAGAAGTGATTTATCTTTTCTTAAAGTGTTACAAAAAAAAATTTACATGCATGTACACAGGTTCTATCATGTCAAATTATATTATATATATAGTTGTGTAGTAATGGGGGTGTTACAAAGAAGGCCGATAAACTGATGAGTACCCGATACCGTGATCACCACATGAAGATATATAAATATTACAAGAGTCTCACGCACCTATCTTGAGATGATCAATTAAAATAAATGCCCGAAGATTTGTGTGAGACTTCGACGGATTTGAAGTATTTGTGCAGATTGTTCGAGTTTGATAAATTTAAGGTAATTTTTATATTAATAGATTCTATGTTTTAATTTAATAAATTCTAAATTTTAATAGATTAATATAAATTTTAGAATGAGGAAAGTTTCTCCTATATTGCCATAGTTTGGAAACATGCTTCTTTTGATTTTTTATATTCATTGATTCCCTAATATAAAATATTAATAAAACAATAATATTAACAAGAATAAAACAAGAAAAGTATAAATAATTTGATACAAAAATATGTCAAAATATGCACTTATCAGTAAGTATAAACTATTTAGTTTTATTAAAATAATCATTTGATTCGACTTTAATCTAATGAAATGTTATTTGGAGGTCGATAGATCTAGCAGAAAGGATCGGATCACCGTCTTTAATGAAATACACTACAGCTCTACAAAAGGCTAGATAAGAAAGAGAGCTGAGAGTGCATATGTAAGTATTGAATACATTTAGTTGTTTCTTTTCAATATGTTTTGAACTATATATTTTAGTTTTTAATATATTTATTGATTTTAGGATGAGATGGTACGACTTCGAGAGGAGTACCGACAAATAAAAACTCAGACAGATACTGGGGATGACGCTCACAATCTAGACGATGTACAAATTGCATATAGAGTGTTTGACCAGGTTCTCAGTACATATTCGGGGTATATATGTGGGCTTGAAAATGGGTCTAAACCTCTCAAGTCTACTTCTGATGCATCATCGTCCAGAGCGAGCAATGCAGAACTTAGAGAGCAACTGCAGTCCACACAAAATGAGCTGCAGAACAACAGGGCTGAATTACAAGCGATAAAGATCGACCATTATATGATGATGTAGGCTTTTGAGATAATAGCTCCTCGTCTACTACAGTCGCTCGTCTAGTAGCCCCCATCCTCCTTAACTCCGCCACCTCCACCTCCACAGTTGTAGTATAGTTTAAGTATATATAATTATATTTTATTATATTTGTTTGATGTGTATATTAGATATTTTATTGTATATATGTTTAATGCGTAGTTTTATTGTGTTTAATATGTTGAAGCATAATGATTGTTAGATTGTAGTGTTTGTGGTTATAGTTGTGATTATTGTGACTATGGTTCTGATTGATGTGGGTTGAAAAATAGGTTGTAAAAATATGGGGTAATGATCGAAATAAAAAAATACTTAAAATTAGCGATGAAGTTTAATTATTTCGTCGCAAAATATTTTTTTTTTTTAAATTTTGCCCTTTAGCGACGAAATATGATATATTCACCGCTAAGACAAAATAAAATTTTATTTATTAAATTTCTTAGCGATGAATTTTGGTTCAAAATGTCATTGCTAAAATCATTACGTTAGCAACGAAACTCGAAAAATCATCGCTAAAGTAATTTTTTTTAATTAATTTTTTAATAATTTAGCAACGAAACTGTTACATAACTCGTTGCTAAATGCATTCGGGTAGCGACGAAACATAAATTTCGTTGCTTAGATAATTATATCCATTTTTTTATTTTTCGTTATTAGTTAACAATGAATACTTTTTAAAAATTATCGCTAAGTATACTCTTAGCGACCTAGTTATATAAGCGGCAGATGGAGTCGTCGCTAACTTAGCGACGAAGTCCATCAATTTTGTCGCTATTTGTTGAAGCGATGAACTTATTACGACGATTTTTCCAATAAAAAATATTTATTGCGAATAATTATTAGTGATGAAATTAGTCATGTTAGCGACTAGTTTTTTTATCGAAAAAACAAAACAGATTTGTTGTGGTATGAACATGTTGCTAGTTAGTTGACCTTGGTTCCATTAAATTTTGTTTCAAGCTGAATAGTTACTTGATGGTATTATGTAATCAGGCAAGGCATGTTGGGTTATGTTTGTTGTGTAATTTGTACTAATAGGATGATCTTTTCTAAGAATGATTTGTTTTTTTACGACCAAAGCATTTTTCAGTCATCTCTAACTATATAGTATAAGTTTTAACAAACATAAATTTATATATATATATATTATAAATAAATGTAAAAATATATATAAAAAGTATGCACATTGACGCCGCTATTGATGGATTTGGCAAAAAAATTTACTATTATATCTTTGCTCCTGTTTGTCTTTAGTTAATATATATATATGTGTATTTATATATATACATATATAAATATATACCTAAATATATATTTATGGCCTATAAATATAGAAAAATAGAAAAAAAAAATTCTACGAGTAATCGTTTATTAAATTTAAATGAATCATTTTTCTTTGGTGAGATCGAATACATGAATGAACGAAATAATATTTTATAAAATACTTCTTTTTTTCTCCAAGGAATTATTATAGGTTGCAATTAATTCAACAACTAGATTATTGAAGTTATCGAGTTATTAGTGTAGGATTTATGTTTTTAATTATAGGAATCCTTTCTGTATGGCCTAACGAACAAAGTAAGAAACATTCTAATTGGTCATAAATATAGAAATTTATTTAACTATATGTATGATTTTGTGTATATATATATATATATATATATATATATATATATATATATATAAATTCATAGACCAAGTACAACACCAGAAATGGGTATTTAAATAAGCATATTTAAATGTACATGCATAATCAAATAATTACAGCACATTCATACTTAGAGTCAATTAATATTTAATAGTAAATTTATATTAAAATTGACAAAATACCGTGGAAAGGGGGGGTTTAAAAAAATAAGTGAAAGCACAAGTGGAGATTGCGACTTTAATTTTAAAGCGCAACTCCCGTTTGCGCTTTCAAAATTTATTTATTTATTTTTTTTTACTGCTTAAAGGCGCAACAGTAGATTGCGCTTTCAAAAGGCGCAACAGTAGATTGCGCTTTCAAAAGGCGCAACTTACTGTTGCGTCTTCAAATTTTAATATATTTTATATATATATATATTTTTAATATATATATATATATATTTATATTTACTTTATATATAATTAATATATAAATTTGTGGGAGTGGAGAAATAAGGAGTGAGATGTAATTAAGAATGATTGATATTTATATATATATTTTAGATAAATATATATATATATATATGACTAATTTAATTTAAAATAGTAAATTAAACAAATACCGTAGCTTTTACAGGAAGCGCAATCCCAGATTGCGCTTCCTGTCAGAAGGCGCAACCCCAGGTTGCGCCTTCTGATTGGTTCCCTCTGGCTTCCCCCTTCTTCCTCCTTCCTCCTTTCCTCCCCTCCCCTCTCCTTTCTTCTCCTTTCCTCTTCCCTTTCCCCCTCCCTCCACGCGCACCTCCTCCCCATTCCACCATTATTAAACTTCCACCTTCCCCCCCCTCACTTCCTCCATTTCCCCACCCACCAACTTCCTCCATTCTCTCTCTCTCTCTCTCTCTCTCTTCAGGATATTTTATATGTGGAGAAGCTAATGTTTGCAATTTTTTTTGTATATTATATTTGTTATTTATTATTTGTTATTTGACTTGAAAATGTGAGTGAAAAATTATTGAACTATTTAGGAAATCTTTTTTACAACTATGATAATCTTAATTAAATATTATGTTTTTGAAATTATTATTTAAAATTAAAATATTAATACTTTTTTTGATTTAGTTATGGCAAATAGAAACAACATTGATGTTCTGGTATACTTTGGTGGTCAAATTATACAAGATGCTAATTCAGTGACATATGATCGCCCTACAATTGGAGCGAGGAGAATGTCTTGTAGGACAAGATTTTCTGAATTACTATTGAAAGTGTATCAGATTACGGGCGTTGATGATAAATAATTCTTATTGAAATTATTTGGTAAGTACTGTTGCGGTAATGTGTCACAACTAATATCAATAACGGATGACGAAGGATTGGAATTTTTCTTAGATCCAGGAAGAGAAAATCAATTTATAGAATTTTATGTTGAGGCAGAACAAATTGTTCACAATATTGTGCGTGAGATACCAACAACCAATGAGTATTATCAGTATGCATCATTTTTAAGAGATGATAGTGTGTTTAAAATGACTACAGTGACGCAAGGTATGGAAAATGTTGGCATCAATGAGTTTAATGAAGGTGCTTCAAGCGCTGGTCAAGAGCATTTTCAAGGTACAAATACAGAACCGTATAATGCATACACTGATGAATTATCCGACCCACTTGCAGACAGTTTAGGTGCTGAAGAACATATTAATTCCGGACCCGATGAAATTGCTGATGAAGATGATGGTGATTGGGTTGAAATTGATGATTTGGAAGAGATGTATGAGCAACATGATGAGGGCAACTCATCCCAACATCAAGTGCCAGTTTATACCTCATTGCCCTCAACAACAAATGAATATGACTCTAATCATACTATACCATTCTTCACAACATGTTACCCAGAAATAGTTGTTGATTCTATTGATATTCCAAATAGAGGAAAGTTTTATGACTCTAGTATTGGAGAGCTTGAAAAGGGTATGGTATTCAAAAACAAAAAAAATCTCCAAGCTTTAGTTAAAGATTACTCTGTACGAGTTGTCAGACGTGAGTATCGGGTGGTTGAGAGTACACCAAAATTATGGAAAGTGGAATGCAGCCATAGTACATCGACCACATGGTGTAATTGGGGGCTTTGAGCATCATTGAAAGCAAAGCTCGGTTTATGGAAAATCACCAATTGGGGAGGACCTCATACCTGCCTTATGAATTCAGTATCTGTGGATCATCGCAACCTATGTAAAAACATGATCGCAAGGTTGCTTACTGGTATAGTTCAGTGTGACCCGGCCTATGAGATTAAGTATGTCCAACAAAATGTGAAAGAGAAGTATCAGTATGAAATTTCATATCATAAGGCCTGGCACGGTTTGAAACGCGCAAGGGAAAATGTTTATGGCACTTGGGAGAGCTCAGTTAGAAAATTGCCTAAGTATTTGGGAGCTCTGCAAAAATGGAATCCAGGCACAATTGTGGAGTGGCATCACATCGACACCGAGTTGCAGAAAAGAAAATATTGAAATATGTATTCTGGGCATTCAATCCATGTATCGATGGGTTCCAAAATTATCGTAAAGTAATAAGTGTTGATGGAACACATCTTTACACAAAGTACAAACACAAAGTTGTTGATTGCTGTGGGGATAGATGCAAACCAACAGGTTTTGCCTCTGGCTTTTGCAGTTGTTGATGAAGAAACATTTACATCTTGGAGATGGTTTTTGCACATGTTGTCTATGTATGTTGTCCACGGATTGAGGGTGTCTGTTTGATATCTGACCGACATAGTGGCCTACTTGGAGCCGTTCAATACATACCTGATTTTACGCCACCTCGTGGGGTGCATCGTTTTTGCTTAAGGTATGTGTCATCTAATTTCAACAAGCGGTTCAAGAGTATTGTATTAAGGGATTTGTGTTATACAGCTGGTTCACAATTGACAATCAGACAATTTGATAAGGTCATGGAAAAAATAAAGGCTCTTAACGATGATGCACATACATACTTGGAGAATATAGATAAATGTCAGTGGACTCTAGCTTATGATGGAGGATGGCGATGTGGCATTCTGACAACAAATATGTCAGAATGCATTAATGGAATGTTGAAAGTTGCACGACGGCTCCCAGTCACTGCTATTGTACAGATTACGTTCCATCGTGCTATTAAACATTTTCTCGATCGACTATCCAAGGGTCGTCGAATGGTGGAGAATAACCAACCATGGCCTGATAATATATTACAAAGGTATGAGAGTTGGCAGAATCTATCTATAGAGCATATGGTACATGTATTTGATTACACAGATCAATCCGCGTCTGTCATAACACGTCGACCAGGATCATCCAGGAGTTTTACACATGTCGTGAAACTGAGGTCAATGGAGTGTTCAAGCGGTAATTGGAGTCAATTTGGAATACCTTGCTCGCATGCAATGCATACTTGTCGGCATTTTGGAGTTAATCCAGCAACACTCATGAAATCGTACTATAGCACTGCTTCTTATGTAGATACTTACAAAGGGAAGTTTGAGCCTTTGCCAGATGAAGTTTATTGGGATGCGCCCCATTTTGAGTTGTGACATAATCCAGCATTGCGGATTCAGAATCGTCGTGGACGGAATACTACTACTCGAATTCCTAACGAGATGGATTGGCCTCAGACACGTGCTAGACAACAAGCACGAGCAAGGCAAAGGGTCAATGCAATAGAACGTGGAACAGCTTCATCTTCCCAGCATAGATGATGTCATTACAGGATGGTGTTATTCATTTGTAAACATGATGGATATGATTTCTTTATATGGTCCACGGGATATGACAGTTTTATCCTGATAGTTTTGCTGGTGCGGTTGATAGGACACTTACAGTTAGGCATGCAGGCGCACCATTTTGGAGTCTTCATGGTGGGGAGGGTGTATTGCATCCTCGTGTAGTTCATATGCTGTATGATATGGGATTCTATGGCGTCTACTGATGTGGACACTTTGATATGGACTTTCATTTGATTACTGCTCTAGTCGAGAGATGGCACCTGAGACTCATACATTTCATTTTCTCATTGGTGAGGTGACTGTCACACTACAAGATGTTGCAGTTATTTGGGGTTTACTAGTAGATGGTCAGCCTGTTATTGGAGTTGATCCGAGGAGATCTATCAAGCAGTGGCAGGATTATTGCCACCATTACTTAGGATTTCGACCCACTTCACAGCAGTTTAGGGGTGGGCATATATTGTTGAGTGCCTTGAGGGGTTATCTTGAGGCTAACCCAGTGACAGATGACACTCCCCACGATGAGTTGGAGCGATATGCATGCGGCTGTGCATTGATTCTACTCGGTAGCATTATGTGTCCTGATTTATCAGGCAATGGAGTGTCGTTGCTATATCTACAGAGTATGGAGCAGATTAAGGATGTTGTTTATTTTAGTTGGGGCAGTGCAGTATTGTCTTTCATGTATCGTGAGTTGTGCAATGCATCGGATAAAGATAAGAATGTTATTGGTGGTGCGATGATGCTTGTACAGGTAAACTTTATATAAGTATTGTTACTTTCTTATGTTATTATATCAATATGTTTGCCTTGTACTATAGATTAATATATATTTTTGCAGATATGGGCATGGTCTCGCATTACCACGTTGGTGCCAAGACGATTACGTTCGCGAGTAAATATGGGCCACTCATCGATGCTAATGATCATGAGCTTCCACTTCCTCCATATGGTGCAAGGTATAAGCCCATTTATTACCGCTAATGATAATGAGCTTATACTTCTACTATTATTTGGTGATTATTGTTTCATGATTCTTATTTCATGATTGTTTTTATATACATATAGGTGGATGCAGTATTACAGCTTCACGCGTACAGCGAGTCATTCAGTCAGGATTGTTAGGGATATACTAGATAGGATGACTGATAGAGAGGTGAGTAGAATTTAAGACACTTGTTTAAATTTGATTTGATTTTTCTTTTCATATATGTACAAATAATTCAATTTATGTATTTTATAATTGTAGTTTATATGGGAGCCATATGATATGAGTTCACGGATATTATGGTGTTGGGTCCCAGGTGTAATACGCCACTGTGGAGATCTCGTTGTCCATTGATCAACTGCGCTATCGTGGAGTTCCATCACCCAGAGCGGGTCATGCGCCAGTTTGGCATGCGCCAGTACATTCCACCAGATATACCAGCGTATGAGCATACTTCACATAATGTAGACCGCAGGGGACGCAGTGGAGAGGATTGGGCTCGATATCACCAGGAGTATGTGTCGTAGTGGGCAAATAGACATCAGTTTATTATCGTTAACCCTCCCATTACTGGGTCCGATAGTACTGAGCCTCACTATATGGATTGGTACGATGGCATTACACGCCGTCTGATATCACCATCCCATTTGCCTATGGAGGAGGGGTACCAGCTTTCACACATATCAGATTTGGAAGCTATGGTAAGATATTCATTAATAAAAAATTTTATAATGTGTATGCATCATGTTTATGATATTCTTTAATATTATTCCTTTTTTACATGTATTTTAGAGTATGGCGGTCGAGAGGATTAGACTCAGTGCTGATGGCGTAAACGAGCAAGATATAGCTTCACTTATGCAGTTGAGGAGTGAAGCTATACACGCCTGATGATCTTACACGCCTACTTCGTAGACAACAAGATGCTGTAAATATATCAGTGCCACCACCACAAGACACAGCCAGGAGGATGAGGAGGCGTACTAGAGTAGTAGATAATGCGGGTCCCTCTACCGAGACACGGGGTGCATTTACTAGCTATGTTTCTACATCTTACGACATTCCTCATCCACTTATGTCTAGTGTAGCAGATGAGGCAGGTCCATCCACCTCGACACATCGTGTATCACACGGTTTGGATAGCACCGCCGACTATTATGTGCCTCAACAGGCACAACCGAATGACTCATTCACTCCGTATTGGGGTATGCCACCATCTACGATGTCATTTTCTACACAACTCACTTCAGATTTAGACATGGCGCAAACATCGTTTGTTCAGCAGCATATAGGATACGATTCTGGATGTGGAGATTTTACTGTCTCGCCTATTGCATATCCACATCTAGACAGCGACTATCATGATCGTGGAGAGTCGACCTCCATAACTTCATCAGACCAATCACATGATATTGCTGCTACTCAGGGTGGACGTCGAGGTAGATGCCAACGCCAACGACGTACGTGTGGCACTGGTGGTCATTTTTAGTATTTTTTTTATTCTTGTATTTTTCAAAATTTTTAAATTCAATACTGTAATTATTATTCAAAAAAATTATTTGTCTGATTTATGAAACAAAAATAGTATTGTTATTATTTTTATTAAAATATTTACATACATATACTAAAGTAAAAAAAAAAATAAACAACATAACTTTATGTTATTTATTATTATAATAAAAAATATTTACTTAAATACATATATGTATATATATTTATCTAAAATATATGTATAAAATATCAATCATCCTTAATTACATCTCACTCCTTATTTCTCCATTCCCACAAATTTATATATTAATTATATATAAAGTAAATATAAATATATATATATATTTAAAAAATATATATATAAAAAAATATATTAAAATTTGAAGGCGCAACAGTAAGTTGCGCCATTAAACTGAAAGCGCAATCTAAGATTGCGCTTTCAAAAGGCTTAACTTACTGTTGCGCCTTTAAGCAGTAAAAAAAAAAAAAAAAAATAAATTTTGAAAGCGCAAATGGGAGTTGCGCTTTAAAATTAAAGTCGCAACCTCCACTTGCGCTTTCACTTATTTTTTTAAACCCTCGCCTCGCCACGGTATTTTGTCAATTTTAATATATATTTACTATTAAATATTAATTGACTCATATATATATATATGTATTTAAGTAAATATTAATTGACTCATATAATGACGAAGTCATATGAGATTATTGTTAGAGTAGGATGCCCAACGCCCCAATTGGATTGGGTGTATTATACTCTTTTGCTTTTGTAAAGACAATCTTATTGGGAATCATATTAATAAAAAGACATTTTCTTTATCTTATGTCTTGCATCTTTTATTTATGCACATTAGATAAAGTCCTTAGACCAAATTTAGCTACGGGGCATGGTCGCGCATATGATGGCGATCATTGAACATGCCTCTAAGGCTTTGGTCTTAAATAAGTTTTGAGTCGAGAGCTTTTTAAGATGAGACATCAAATAGCTCAGTAAGACTCGCACATATGATGCATGCTCATGAGACGAGGATGTCACATTCCATTAGCATTAGTGTAGATACGTAAGTGCATGTATATGGGTGTTTGTTAGGGAACAAGTACACCGAACATGGCTCGCAAGAAATTCTTAGTTGGAGGCTTTGCCTGTCGAAACAAGAATTTCTGTGTTGTGATAGTACATGACTAGTCCTCAGACTTGAGGTATGATGATAGCCTTGTGTGCATCCTGCAACACTTTGATATAGCTTCTAATTGTTTGACAATCACAAAGGGGTATGTTGGGTGTTGCGCTGGTGTCCATGGAGGTTTGTCAGTGGCCAACATAGAATTCGACACTTGTCTTTTTAAACAAGAGAATCTCCTGTGTTTTCATAGTTCGTGATTTAAAGACCTTGACCAAGGCAGGATGAATTGTGATTAATCAAGAATCATTGGAATTTGAAATGGGATCACAGTTATTGAATCATTTAGGATTTCGACTTATAATCCATGCCTTAGATTCAATCGGGAGATTAGCTATCGAAAGGACCGTATGTGTATGGTACTCGCAATTGAAATAGGTTTACTCCCTATTTCACCTAAGACTAGTTTGCCATGATTACTTGCTAGGTGTTTTCATGGATAGTGAGGTTCTTGGAATTAAGGAGTTGATTCCAAGTGGATTAATTAATTAGATTAGTTAATTGGAATAATTGTTATTCATAAGTTGCACATGTTACAAACTCACTATTAGCTTATTAGTGAACCTAAGAGGGTCACACATCTTTATGGAAAGTAACATTTCTAATTTTAGATTTTATCTAATGGTTAGAAATTAAATAATTAATACTGATTAATTAATTAATTAAGGGTTCTATTTATTTTAATAGTTAAATTAAATTATTCAATTAAGTAATTGGATTATTTAATTAGACCTAATTTGATTAGAAAGCCCAAATGGAGTAAATTAAATTAATCAATTGGATTGATTAAATTGGGATTGAATCAATTGAATTGATTTGAGAATTTTTGAGTCCAAACCCAAAATTAATGTGGATCACTTAAGAACCCCACTAAAATATGAAGAGAATAAATTAAATAAATATGATTTATTTAATTAACATATTTATAAATAAATAAATATAGTGACCAATTTTATAGGATAAAATCGGCCACTAAGATTTAATTTATGTATAAATATAATCGTCGAGCCTTATACCTCTTAATAGTTCTACCAGTCTTTCTCTTAATTTTAAGAACCCATTTGTTCCCAATAGCCTTGCACCCAAATGGAAGATTAACCAGTTCCCAGATATAATTTGATTCCATCGACTCCATTTCCTCTTCCATTACTTTCATCTATTTATGTTTTTAGGCTCTTCTTCATATCTAGGAGATATGATAAAAATGTTTCCTTCAATCTCATAATGACGTTTGGGTATACCTTTCCTAGTACTTTTTCGAAGCTGAGATTCAGATAGATCATTTTGATGAGAATTACTCCCATTGGGATCAAGCTTTAACTCATCCTCTTGAATATCTAATGATCCTTCTTGTGCATAGCCATTATCTAAATTAGGCAACTCAAGTAAAGGTTCTCTTTCCTTTATTTTAACTCTACTAGGAAAATCATTCTCCATAAATGTTGCATTTCGTGATTCAATCTCAGTAATACATGCTACAATTTTAAGATTGCAAACTCAAGTACAGGTCGGGAGTCCGAGGTCAATTCACAGGGAAGTTGTTTGAAGTTTTCAGGATTATATTTCTTAAAAGATGGGCTTTATGTCGTTTAAAATATAAAGAAAAATTTATGGTATAACTAAGAAATCAAAGTAATAAAAGTATTGAGGATTAGGGATCCACTCTTGAGTTTTGGATAGAAGAATGATTATTTATTATTTTTTTACATCTTTAAATATCACTTTTGGAATCCATACACAATGAAGATTTCAATGAGAATATGTTATCAAATAGCTCATGTATTAAGGTAATCATGATATTATCTTACTGTTTGCAAATTATCTCTTAACACCATTACTTATTTATGGGATCAAATATTTATACACACCTTTGTCTACAACAAATCAATATTTCACGTTAGCAGTTGGTGTAGTAGAACCGTACAATAAGCTAAATAAATTCAAGTAATTGTTGTGATACATAAATCAACAATCTCCACTAAACAAGAAGGGTTTTAACGCCAACACTGATTTATGAGATTATGCATTTATGCACACCTTTGTCTACAACAAATTAAGGTTTCACGTTAGTAGTCGGTGTAGTAGAGCTGTACAATAAGCTAAATGAATCCATATGGGATTAAGTATTTATGCACACCTTTGTCTACAACAAATCAAGATTTCACATTCGTAGTTAGTGTAGTAGAAATGTACAATAAGTTAATGAACCTATATATTTATTATGCCATTGGTGACCCATAAATCAAGAATCACCATAAAACAAAGAGAGTTTCAATCAAAAATTAAAAAATAATACAATACACCTGAAATTATGTATCTTTATAACCATTCCTCTTCTTCCATCAAGAGGTTCACTCTTTCTCCTCTGCTAAATAAAATTTAAAAGACATAATGAAAGTAGAAAAAACTACAAATAGAAAAGAAACTAGAGAATACATTTCTATTACTATTAAAAAACTTACATTACTACTAGAAAACTTAGTCTAAAGAAAGACAACAATAAAATTTTCTTCCCCGTATTAGGGTTTTTTTTATGGGTTTCAATGATATCTAAGAGCCCCTAATAATAGTAAAAGAGTGCCTAAATTGACATCTTCAAATTCACTCCAAATGCATTCCAAATTTATTTCAATTATACTCTAAATTCACATGTCTTTTTCAGATTTGAATATTATCTCATATTTTTCTCTATGAAATCAGCTAATTTTGGAAAAGTGATTAACATGAAAAACTATGTATTTTTCTGCTAGCTTCATTTTCCAACTTGAATTACCTAATTCCAACAGATAGGGAGAACGTTATGCTTGATTAAAGAAAATGTGTCAGCATAGATAGATCATTTCCATTACACACATTTGGATAAATTATCTAATATACTCAAGGCTGAATTGGATTGCACTTCCAACTGTAAAGTTATAGTTCCATCTTTTAAATTTCAAATAAAGTAAGATTCAGGTTTATAAGACTTTTGGACATGAAGTTATGTCCAAAATACAAGGACTGCACAAGTTTGAAAACATGCTTATTTTGAATTTAATGCAAGCCCAACAATCACTTGCAAAGTTCAAGTGATTTCTTATACATATTTTGATCTGCACATGATAGACTTAGGCAAAAATAACCATTTTCTTCTAACTGTGATATTTCTTTGATCCAATAAAATATTATCTCCCAACTTGCTCACAAAATGTGGTACCTTCTTTGGTTTCATTTTGGCTATTTTTTATCTCTTTTTGTTCATTGATTCCCTAACATAAAATATTAATAAAAATATAATATTAACAAGAATAAAGCAAGGAAAGTATGAAGGATTTGACACAAAAATATGTCAAAATATGCACTTATCAAATTTTCCCACACTTAACCATTGCTTTTCCTAGGTCAAGCCATACTTAACCATTGCTCTTCCTAGGTCAATCCTAAAATAAAACTTAAACTAATCCACTTTTATAAGAAATTACGATTGTATTTAGCATATGCCACAAGCTATTAAATCCCTAGGTGGCCCATAGAGGATAAGTTATAGTTTTGTGAGGGTTTCCAGCAGTGATATCCACAAACACCTATGATAACTAACTTTCAACCATTATTCTCAGGAAGCAACAAAGTAACATGGAAACAAAATTAAATAAGTGTTGAATCTAACCCTTAGTCATTCAAAAGTCAATACATTTCCACAATAAGCATATTCAAGTGTGTGTGTGAATAGTTAATGTCAACAGTGACGAAACCATGCATGCTTCAAACAAGTGAAATCGCATAGAACCTCACAAAAACATCACCCAATCTCTAATAGAAGAGATAAACATCATATGTTCATCCTTTGGTACAAATCTCTACTACACCATATGAAATCGAAAGGTCTTCAACAAAGGTTATATTAGGGCTAAAGGGCAGTGATGTGGTTAAGAAATAAAAATATAGGATGCAACAAAGGTTCTAAAAACTTCAGGAATTAGAGACAAAGAGTTTATCAACAAAGGATTCTCATACTCCACGAAATTCAACACCTGGGCCTATTGTTATTGAATTGGACCCCTTTTTATCATTCTTATTGATTTTGCAACATCCTATTTTTAGTTGCAACTCATAATATTTTTAACACTTTACAATTTTTTTTATTTTTTTAAGAGAAACTCCCCCACACTTATCTTCTATTATAACCCAAATTTCTTTTGCAAGCTCACCTTATCAATGGAATGCCTCTTAACCTCCAAAATATTTTTAGAACAAGGGTAGAATAATAGTGCATTTAGGCTAGGTAAGGAGATATGGTTACCACAGAAAAAAACTTATTTATTGAAAGGTTCAATTTAGCTCACTATGGGGGATGTTCTCTTAGAACAAGCTGATTTGGCCATAGTGCTAGAAAACCTAATGCCTTAATCATTTTTTAGGTGGTGCTCAATCAGTCTTTCGCCTTGACAGACCATAAAGAAAAGTCCTAACACTCAACCCCTATATGTTAAAAATCCAAGTGATGATTAAAGAAAGGGCATAAGAACTTCTTATTTTGACATGCTTGTCTCCACACCGAATAACATAATTATTTGTGCAAAAGGATTTGAGTATAATTATCACAAAAATATATTAATCAAAGAATAACATCAAAGTCCAAAACAACATCCATCATCAATTAAACCACATTATTTGTACTTAATTTTAATCATTGAAGTTGGAAGAACATATACGACTCAAAAACAAATTGATAATTCACAAACTTTTGTTAAAAACTTCACAAACTTACCATGTTATGCTAAAAAAATAGGGGTACATCTCCAGAGTGTTAAAATATCTTTTACTCTGTCACCCTTTTTCATGGTTTCAATGAACCTAAAAGAAAACCCGCTTGAATTTTTTTTTCTTTTAAAAAAACTAGAAAAACATATATTGAACACACAAGATATGATATTAACTATCCCCTCCCTCAACCAAATTGAGACATTGTCTCCAATGTCAAAAATAGTTAGAAAAGTAGAATTTAGAAGATATTACCTAAAATGTGACTTATTGGAAAATAAGGATAAAACAACACATTTTATACACTTTTAGTTGAAACCATTAAAGATAAATTTCACAGGCTGAGAGTCAAATTCATTTTATGTTTTTGACCATTGTCCCTATTGGACCAATCCACACGAGCCAAGGTTGGATCAGGTTCTAGCATATATGCTAGAAGTTGATTAATTAGTTGGTAAGGTGTTGGAGCAAAAATGAGAATTCGTTTCACAGATGGTGAAATAAAATCTTTTTCTATAGCAAGATTTACAAAAGATAGCAAACCATCAAATAAACCATTAGCATTAAGAATACCTACAGGATTCTGGCGAATGTTGAGTTGTGTCTAAGAGACAACTTGAAATAATTTCTCCAGTATACCAAAACCACCAGGTAGTGATGAATGTATCCGAATTATTTAACATATTAGGCATTCTGTCTTGAATATGTGACACTTTTAGCTCATTTTCGATAGTCATACCTGTGATATTCTATACTGTTAAAGGTTTTGGGATAACTCCTAAAACTTTGACTCATCCTATATGAGCAGAAGTAACAACACTCTCCATTAACCCCAAACTGCCTCCCCTATAAACCAAATGAATTTTTCTTTCTGCTAAAGTTCTACCAAGGTTATTGACTGCCTCTATAAACTCACTATTTTTTTCTGGATTAGTTCCACAAAAGACATAAATACAGTTGAACTTGCGAGTGGAAAAGACTTCCATTATATTCTTTTTCTTTTTTTTTAAAAGTGAGTTGTGCAAAAATGAAGTAAGTATAGTGCTATTTATTGAGGTGTGAATAGGGAATGCATTTATTGCACTTTTTTTTTTCTTTTGTTAGAATAAGGACACAAAGTTTGAAAAAAAAATTAACTACTGCATGTGAATGTACATGTAGTTGTGACTGTGACTCACATCTTCCTCTAGTTTTACGTCCAGTAATGGCTTAAACGCCCTCTATAGATCGATGATATTCTTTCCATCTAATTTCTTATAAAATGGAAATAGGGTCTTTTAATGTTAAATTCCCAAGACCTATAATACTCATATTCATCCTGGAAGCAATTCCATAAATTAAGAATTGCACGATTCACTAATCCACATGAATGCATCTTAAGAGTCAATATAATGTCATCTAAAGACTCCTTACTCAGTCCATCCATAATGAATTGAATTTTATCTTCTCAATTTTTAGAAATCATTCCAAAGGAACAACACTTTATGTTGCAAGTCCATCAAGCACATTTGTGACAAACTTGCATTTTTTCACCTTTTATTTTTTGAATATGTGTTTTACTAAAATCAGGCATGTACCTAGTAAGCAAGTTTGGAAACCCATGTGAAAACTCACTTTCTACTCTTACCATTACTGCAATTATCCATTGTATGTCCTGTGGGATGCCCTTGTGTATAAGTATCCTTAATCTTTCAATCCTGGTTTTATAAATTTTTAAAATGATATATTTAGAAAGAAAAGAAAATCGTTTCTTGAGAGTTAGAAGAATGTCATTCATTTTGAAAATAACAAGAAAAGAGAATGAGAAAAGGAGAGAAACTTTGTACAGAGATTTCAATTGTTTGGGAAGCTGATAAGTCCAACTTCAATAGCCACGGACTACTGTTATCCGCCACTTAACCAGGAAAAGAAAATAAAATAAAATAAAAAAAAGAAAGAAAACCTATAAAATAAACAAAGTTAGAGAAAATATGTATATATACATACATACTAATCATAAAAGGTTTAGAAAGAAAAAGAATTTCCTCTTGTGAAAATTGATTCTCTAGAAATGGTTCAACTCTTTGTCCATTTATTTTAAATACATTACCCTTTCTAGGATTCTCAATATCAATCGCCCCATAAGGAAATACCTCTTTTACAACAAAAGGACCACTCTACTTTGATCTCAATTTTTTGAGAAATAAATGCAATTGAGAATTATAAAGCAAAACCTTTTGACCAACCTCAAATGTTTTTCTTAAAATTTAATTATCATGAAATTCTTTAATTCTTGCTTTATGAATTTTAAAATTATCATATGCATCATTTCTCAATTCTTGAAGTTTATTGATTTGCAATTTACGCAATTTTGAAACTTCATCAAGGTTGAAGTTAAATATTTTGATTGCCAAATAAGCTTTATGTTCTAGTTCAAGAGATAAGTGATAAGGTTTTTCATAAACTATCCTATAAGCAGACATGCCTAACGATGTTCTAAAAGCAGTTCTATATGCCCAAAGTATATCGGTAAGTCTAAGAGACTAATCTTTTAACTATCTTTTCCAAAATTTATTTTATCTCCCTATTTACAAGTTCAACTTGTCTATTTGTCTGAGAGTGATAAGGGGTTGCAACTTTATGTATGATTTCATATTTTCTCATTAAAGTTCTAAAAACTTTGTTACAAAAATATTTCCTCCATCACTCATAATGGATCGAGGAATTTCAAATCGACTTAAAGTATTTTCTTTCAAATTTTTTAGCACTATTTGTGATCATTGTTTCGATAGAGAATTGGCTCGATCCATTTTAAGATACAATCAATGGCTACCAATATGTAAATATTAGTGAAAATGCAATATAACTTGTGCTAATGCCCAATACAAGTTGCCCTTGTATCATGGATTAACAAAAGTACATTTATACCCCTAACAATATGTCATTTGCAAGAAAGTTGAAGAGATGGAACAATTCTAAATGCTTGTCCGAAGAGCAACTGTGTGAATACAATGATTATGTCCTATTTCAGGAAGAAAATTGAGTTAATTATTTTCACAAAATAAGAACGAATATGAAATAATTGTCAGTGAAGCCTATTATGCTGAAATCTTATCTATATTCGTTTCTCGCAATAAATGATTTGTATGATGCAATCTTTCATCATACTTATGTCTACATTGACAATTTTTTTTTTTTATGAATTCAACACAAACAACAATATACAGTGTAATTTACTAACTTTAGGTCGAATGGATACATCAATAAACATTGAAATAAGTATGTTCTTCAAATAAAAGAACATTGATGAGCAGCGCGTTGTGTGACACCCCATGTATAAGGAAAAATTAGTAAAAAAGACATAGTATTTTAGGGAGGCAATTAGAGGATTAGGTGTGATAGGGACTTTGAAGAGGACAAGGGAACATGTAGAGAGGATATTGGACATGGAATGCGAGGTGTCCCCTATATCCTATCTCTTGTCCCCATTATCCACAATCACTAATTGTAATCATCGATTTAATAATGTATGGATTAGGATAAGCATAAGTTTAAGACAAGGCTTGCATGTCTAATTAAAGCCATACCACTTCTTACGACTAATAAAATTATCATATCCTAAGTTTTGGGACAAACAAAAAAAGAAAAGGAGTAAGTATTAATGTTAATAAATTATTAATAGGTTGTTGGTTAGAGCTTCCACTAAACAACAAAAATGGAGGTCAAGAGGTCAAATAGTTAGAAAATACAATACAATACTTGACTTTGGGTTGTTTATATATCTTGTAAAGTGAGCTAGCAATTTTATAACAACTAGCAAAAAGAAAATAAAAAAAAATCATACTCGACTTAAGATTGATCATTAAAATTCAGTTGCTAAGCACTTTTTTTTTAAATTTCTAGAGTAAGAGAATCCACCTAATTAGTTTAGGTTTTGCATTTTTTTTTACAAGAGATATTTCAAAGCTGCATGATCACTTAAAACAACAACTGGTGAGCCAACAAGATAAGATCAATTCAAAAACTACAACAAGTAATTCTTTTTCAATTGTTGAATAATTCAATTGAGCACTATTGAAATTTTTTCTTACATAGTAAATGACATATGGTTTCTTATCTTTTCTTTGTCCTAAGACAACTCCAACAGCATAGTCACTGGCATCACACATTATTTCAAAAGGTAAAGTCCAATTCGGAAGCTGTATGATTAGAGCAGACATAAGCATGCTTTTAAGTTAAACAAAAGCTTTTTCACAATTTTCAATCTATTCAAAAATAGTGTCTTTTGTTAAAAGATTACACAAAGGTTTAGATATTACACTAAACTCTTTGATAAATATTCTATAAAAACCAGCATGTCCTAAAAATGATCTTACCTCCATCATAGGCTTTGGTATTGGTAAATTGATAATTAACTTGATTTTAGATTTGTCTCTTTCAATACCTTTGAAGGAATAATATATCCAAGAACAATACCAGTTGTTACCATGAAATGACATTTCTCCCAATTGAGTACAAGGTTCTTTTCTTCTCATCTGATCAATTTTTTTTTCAAATTAGACAAGCAATCGTCAAATAAATTACCAAAAATAAAAAATTCATCCATGAAAACTTCAAGAAAATGTTCAACCATGCTACCAAAAATACTAAGCATACATCGTTGGAATGTAGATTGTGATAACTTTAAGGTTGCAAAATCAAGTACAAGTTGTGTTAAGTAAAAAATTTCTCGTGAGTCCGAGGTTGATTTACAAGAAAGTTGTTTGAAGATTTCAGGATTATATTTCAAAAAAAAGATGGGTTTTATATGATTTAGAAAAAAATAATGTATGCTATAACTAAAAAAACAAAAGTAATAAAAGTGTTGAGGATTAGGGATCTGCTCTTAAGTTTTGGATAGATGAATGATTATTTAATCTTTTTACCTCTTTTAATGCCACTATTAGAATCATACATAATGAAGGTTCCAATGGAAAGATGTTATCAAATAGATCATGTAATAAGGTAATCATAATATTGTCTTACTATTTGCAAATTATCTCTTAACGCCAACACTTGTTTATGGGATCAAGTACTTATGCACACCTTTGTCTACAATAAATCAAAGTTTCACATTAGCGGTTGGTGTAGTAAAACCAAACATCTAGCTAAATGAACCAAAGTATTTATTGTGCCATTAGTGATACATAAATCAAGAATCACCACAAAACAAGTATGGTTTAAATCAAAAATTAAAATAATAATACAACATACTTAAACATTATATACCTTTATAACCGTTTCTCTTCCTCCATCAAGAGTTTCACCCTTTTTCCTTGGCAAAATAAAATTCATAAAGATATAATGAAAGTAGGAAAGACTAAAAATAAAAGAGAAACTAGAGAATATATTTCTATTACTATTAGAAAACTTACATTACTACTAGAAAACTTAGCCTAAAGAAACCCTCTACCTCCTCCCCATTCTTACAAGCTTAATACATGACATATTTATAGTTCTTGGAGTATGCTAGAGGGAAAACATATAATGGAGAAGTTATAAAATCAAGTGGTATGCTAGTTGTCAAGAGTTGGTATATTGTTACACCTAATCCTCTAAATTTTCACCTACTTGATTGAATCAAATTTTTAGGCTGGATACAACAAGATTTTGATGATGAGTAAAGAATAAAAGTTGTAGACCTTTCTATGCTGATATATTTTTCATATGTCATTTGTCAAATTTGGCTGCCGGATAAGAGAGATATAGTCAAATTATTGGATCATGTTGAAGAGCTATCATTCAACATCAGTAGCGCATTGCAACATGTTTATTGACCATTTTGACATATTTTCTCACATCTTATCTTCAAAAAACTTGTTTATCTATCTCTTATGTATAACATATCCATATTTTAGTGTAAAATCAATTTTGGTTTAAGAGATATGACATAATTAGTAAAATAGGTCAGAATTAGGCTTAACTCTGATTCGGATTTTTGGTGATCCATTTTGTATAGCCACTTGTAATCCAAATTTTTTGATCCTTATGCATTTAGTACGGGATCCAAAGTTTGCATAAACTTGTAAATGAATGACTTATCAATCTATAGCCTTAAGAATTAATCTAAAACCATATTGGAATAAAAAATTACGCCAGTTTTTCTAAAACCTGCACAAAAGAATATAACTTTTGAATCTCATTTTTTATGTCGATTTCCCATTATATTCCTAAAATAAAAAAATCTTTAATTGGGAGTTTTATTGAGAATTTCAAAGTGAAAATAATTATATAGACCCTAATTAATTGTACGCTTTTAAATGTTCATTATAGCTAGTGCATTACATAATCTAAAAGGCATCATTCGATATGAAAAAGTACCAAAATAACATGTAAAAGTAGTTTTCTCTTGATCTTCAAGTGAAATTGTAATTTGATTATACCAGAATATCCATCTAAGAAGCAGTAAATTTTATTTCTCGCAACTCTTTCTAAGATTTGGTCCATGAAAGGTAATGGAAAATAATATTTCCTAGTAACTAAGTTGAATTTCCTATAGTTAATGCACATTCACCAACCAATAACAGCCAAAGTTGGAATTAATTCATTATTTTCATTCTTGACTACAATAACTCCAGATTTCTTAAGTACAACTTGTATTACCCCATTACTACACAACTATATATATATAATATAATTTGACATGATAGAACTTGTGTGCATGCATGGAATATTTTTTTTTGTAACACTTTAAGAAAAGATAAATCACTTCTTACATGCACAACGCTGTTTAAAATATTTTTCTCACACATGTCATGTATATAGCAGGATCAGTATTTATATAAAAGCACAACACCTACAACGGCCACAATATTTACATACTTATTTATAGTAAAGTTTTAAAAGCAAAATATAGTACCAGTCTAAAAATATAATACAACAGACTCAAAATATAACAAGCCAACAAAATAGCCCAATAGGTCGTCATCTATGTACACACTCCCTCAAACACCTGCAGGAGCTCCAACAGCCGCCCAACCAGTAAAAGATGCTTCAAGCATCATCGTACTAACCTACAATACATAAACTATATGAGGTAACGCTCAACAAGTAAAGATTATGCATGTCAAAGAATAATTCACAATATCAAGTCATGCATCTCAAAATGCTATGTCCACAATGCAATTTTATGCATCAAAATATTTCTCTCAAAATCATTTTTTTCTTGGGCCCCTAACCAACGCTACTATCCCATGCACCAGAAAAGAGCTCTGTACACTGCTATAATCCAATGGCCCATAATCATATAATCATGCAAATCCATGCATACTCATACGCATGCAAATCTATGCACGTGTACCTGCAAATCCATGAATAAAATCATGCAAATCCAAGCATGCTTTGGTGCACTAGTAGTGGTTAGCAAAATATTTTTGTTTCTCAGAATCATGCCGTGCAATGCAAGATTTATCACAATGCTCATATATGATGCATGCGTGCCAATGATAATGCCCATGTATGTATGCTCAATGGAGAGCCCTCTATTATGCACATGATTTATGATATTACGTATAATTCACACATCTACAATGTCTATGCATTGTAGTTGCAAATGAATCTTTACTTACCTTTTACTTGGTTGGTGGCTTAGTCTAGATTTGTTTAGTATTTATCTCCAACCTTAGATGCAAAATCGTCTGTAATATTACCCAACATCAAACACCATTCCCAATTTGGCAAGTTGAAAACATAAAATCTCATACTAAGACCTTAAACACCAAGCTATCTAGGTAACAATCAGGCTTTCACAAACTAGAACCCAATATAGTCCCTCAAATACCTTAATTTCTCATCTTAAATATATGTAAACATCATGTAATTGAAGTATTATCACTCTAATAGAATTTACCTAATTGTTAGAACTCAATAGAAACATGTTTAGGCTGAAACATACTAAGTTATTAAATGGGACAGATTTTCACCTTCAATTTCCTTGCAGCCACATTAGGTTTCATAGACATTTTTACCACACTTAGATAATATGTATAACAATATAACCATGCCATACAGTTTACAAAATAGATGGGTCTAGGTCCTATAATTCAGTTGCCTTCACAGCACACCAGAACAGATATTCTTACTTTGGCAGTTTTGAGTGTTTTCTTCAATATCATGCCAATTTCAATTTCTAATCGATGAAAATTTATTCCAATACTCTTAACCCATATATAAACATGTATATGATGATAATTACAGGTTTTATTCATCATACCATACACTTTTGAAGCCTAAAATACAAGAAAACAGCAAGGTGACAATTTCTAGCACAAGTGTTTTCTATCAAATATTTCCAACCACAAACCCTTTCTTTATGAATCAAAGCCTATCTAATAACATCCTAACACATTTATAAATAATAGTCAAAGTTTAATAAGCCAATAAACCTCACAATAAATCTGAAAGTCATGCCAAACCTGTAGGTTAAGCTCACCTTGCACAGTTTTCTACTTGAACTTGGTTATTTCTCCTTCCCTTTGCTTGTTTTGCCTCCTTTTTTGGTTGGAATCACTTAGGACCTATTTATAGAGATTTTTACATGTATTTAGAAGATGAAATGGTTTAGAAGAAGGTTCAAGTCGTGGCTGTTAGCTTAAGAGTGAAGAATAAGTTGAGGTGTTAGCTTGATAAGTCTAAGTATGAGGTGGCATAAGCTTGAGGTGGCATGTAATGGTATATCTGATTTGCTCCCTTATCTTGCAGCCCTAATCTTGTGTGTCTCCCATATTCTTATTTGGTTGCAACTATCTTCGTCACCATTCATTCCCGTAGATAATTCCTATATCCATTCATTAGGTTCTTCACCCGAAAAATCATCGGTTCTTGCCCGATTGATAAGTTTGTGCACCGATAGTGTTACAAACCTATGAACCTAGTTATATAACATTTAAATTATAGTATTGTATGTCTAGTTTTCCCAAGTGTATTATTTAAATATACATATAATATTAAAATTCATGATCAAACTGACTCACTTTCTATAAACTTTTCGGTGACACCTTTCGAACTCCTAAGGTTTCCACGTGTAACCTAGCACTATTCACTATATTGATACCTAAATTTCTTTTTATCTCAATATAAAATCAACCACTTAGGTTAGGGGATTCGATAATCAATACCGTGCGAGAGCTTCAAAATTAAGTTTAATGATTAAGAATGCTGTATAAAATAAAATGAATTATATGATATCATATCAATGCAAATAACATGCAATTAATATTTAATGCATGAATCATATTTGGCCACGTGAGTAGTAAGAGGCTCGAGTATCACATCCTCCCCTCCTTATAAAAATTTCATCCCCGAAATTTCACTTACCGAAAAAGTCCAGGATACTTAGTTCTCATTTCGTCCTCCCTTTCCCAAGTAGCCTCTTCTCCTAATTGGTTTCTCCATAACACTTTAACCAATGGAATTTGTTTATTTCTTAGCTGCTTCACTTCTCGTAACAAAATATGTACAGGCTTTTCTTCATAGCTCAAATCTGACTTTAATTCCACTAGTTCATTCTTCAGAATGTGAGAGGGATTAACAATATATTTCCTCAGCATAGACACATGAAATGTATTGTGTATTTGGGACATAGATGTTGGTAGATCCAGTCTGTAAGAAACATCACCAATTCTTTCAATCACCGAGAATGGGCCAATGTATCTAGGACTCAATTTTTCTTTCTTCCCAAACTGCATGATGCCCTTCATTAGTACTATTTTAAAAAAATACCTAATCTCCTATCGCAAACTCCAACGCCCTTCTTCGTCCATCTGCATAACTTTTCTACTGATTTTGGGCAGTTTGCATTCTTTGTTGAATGTGTAACACGGCTTCTATCATCTCTCGAATCATATTTGGGCCTAAAGTTTCTTCTCACCAACTTTATCCCAGTGTATCGGAGACCTACACTTTTTTCCATACAATGCTTAATAGGGAGCCATTCTAATACTAGTCTGATAGCTGTTGTTGTATGCAAACTCCACCAAAGGTAGGAATTTACTCCACTGACCTTGGAAGTCTAATACACAGGCTCTGAGTATATCCTCCAATGTTTGTATTGTTCGTTCAGATTGCCCATCCGTTTGAGGATGATATGCTGTACTGAATGATAACTGTGTTCCCAAAGCTTTGTGTAAACTCCTCCAAAAAGCAAACAAAAATCTTAAATCTCTATCAGAAACTATAGACAAGGGCACACCATGAAGTCTGACAATCTCTTGAACGTATAATTGGGTATAGCGATCCATGGAATAGGTAGAACATATGGGAAGGAAATGAGCAGACTTGGTCAATCTGTCAACGATAACCCAAATAGCATCATGACCCTTAGTAGTATTTGGCAAACTAGTTACGAAATCCATGGTGATCCTTTCCCATTTTCATTTTGGAATAAGTAAAGGTTGCAAAGTCCCTGCGGGTCTTTGATGTTCGGCCTTTATCTGCTGATATGTTAGACATTACTCCACATGCTGGGCGATGTCCTTTTTCATACCCAGCCACCAAAAATGCATTTTTAAGTCTCTATACATCTTGGTAGCCCCTGGATGTACTGAATAAGGGGTTGAATGTGCCTCTTTTAAAATATCTTCCTGAATGTTATCAATATTTGCACACAAAACCGCCCTCTAAATTGTAAAATATCATTCTGAGTCATCTTAAATTCAGGAGACTCCCTGCGGCAACATATTTTCTCATATTGATGAGATATTCATCATCTCGCTATCCCTGTTTAATCCTATCAATTAGCGTAGGCTGAAGCATCAGGGCTGCCAACTTTGCCTCTATTACTCCCATCTGTAAAATCTCTATATTCATTTATTGCAACTCATTCAGTTCCAGTTTCTGAATTAAAGCCATAACTATTGTACTTTATGTGGATTTTCGGCTCAATGCATCAGCTACAACGTTGGCTTTACCGGGGTGGTAATTGATCACACAATCATAATTTATTACCAGTTCCAGCCATCTCCACTACCGCATATTCAACTCTTTCTGTGTGAAGAAGTATTTGAGGCTATTGTGATCAGTATAGATCTCGCACCGTTCACCATATAAATAGTGCCTCCATATTTTAAGCGCAAATACTACAACAGCAAGTTCCAAGTCGTGCGTGGGGTAATTCTTTTCGTACTCTTTAAGTTGCCTGGACGCCTACGCAATTACTTTGCCATTCTGCATCAGTACACATCCTAATCCATTCTTCGGTGTGTCACTATAAATTACGAATCCTCCAGTACCTGATGGAATTGAGAGAATAGGTACTGAAGTCAACCTTTTTTTCAGCTCCTGGAAACTTCGCTCACACATATCCGTCCATCTAAACACCACTCCATTTCTGGTTAATTGTATCAATGGCATAGCAATCTTGGAGAACCCCTTCACAAATCTTCAGTAAAATCCAGCTAAACCCAAAAAACTGCGCACCTCCAAAGGATTAGTAGGCTGTATCCAGTTGTTGATAGCTTGAACTTTACTTGGATCTACTAATATTCCCGCTCCTGATATAGCATATCCCAGGAATACCACGCGATCCAACCAGAACTCACATTTCTTGAATTTGGTGTATAACTGCTTCACTTTCAGGACCTCTAGACTTGTGTTAAATGTGCGGCATGCTCTTCTTTAGTTTTGGAGTAAACTAGAATGTCATCGATGAACACAATAACAAATTTATCCAAAAACTCCTTAAACACTCTATTCATCATATCCATGAATGCTACTGGAGCGTTAGTCAATCCGAACGACATCACCAAAAATTCATAGTACCCATATCTTGTACTAAATGCCGTCTTGGGGATATTCTCTTCCTTTATTTTCAGTTGATGGTACCCAGAGCATATGTCAATCTTTGAAAATATTGCGGCACCCTGAAGTTGGTCAAATAAATCATTGATTCTGGGTAATGGATATTTATTCTTAATCATGACCCTGTTCAACTCTCGATAATTAATGCACAATCTCATGGTACCATCCTTCTTACGTACAAATAGAATCGGTGCTTCCCAAGGTGAAAAGCTCGATCTGATGAATCCCTTGTCCAACAAGTCCTGCAATTGTACTTTCAATTCTTTCAACTCCAAGGGAGACATTCTGTAGGGAGTTTTAGAAATTGGAGACGTTCCTGGTTGTATGTCAATAACAAACTGTATTTCACGATCTGGTGGCAGTCCCGGGAGGTCATCTGGGAATACTTTAGTATATTCTCGCACCACTAGTATTTCACTCAGAGTTGGTGGGTGTTGTTCCTCAATGTTCATGACACTCACCAAGTACCCTTCGCAACCATTATCGAGTAATCGTTGTGCCTTCACTGCTGAAATCATAGGGAATCTAAAATTCTTCACAATGCTCGCAAATGTGAAAGACTCTTTACTAGAAAGTTGAAATGCCACTATCTTTTCCTTACAGTCGATAGTAGCCCTATACTTTGACAACCAATCCATGCCCAAAATAACATCGTAATGTAATTCTCTACCTTCAACAAGTATAGCACAAGCTCTCAAAATCCGATCGGTTTGTCTAGCATCTCCAGAGGGGGCTGTTACACTATAACTAATTTCAGCTACATTTGGTATTCTACCTAGCCTCTTCACCTACTCAGTAGATGCAAATGAATGCGTGGCTCCAGAATCAAATAACATAAGTGTTGGAACATTATAAATATAAAGTTTACCTGTCACCACCGATGGATTTGCCAATGCATCCGCCCTATTCATGGTGAACACCTTGGCTGGTACATTCCTTTGGCCGGTCTGATTTTGTTTACTTAGGAAAAATTTAGCAATATGTCCTGGCATTCCGTATCGAAAGCACCTTCTTGTATCTATATAGCCGTCTCCAGTATGTCGATTACCGTATTTCTGACACACAGCTTCTGGTATGAGTGCTTTTTCTTGTTCGACCTATGGCCTCTTACTTTGACCTTCTTATTGTTGGCCTCGTTCTCCTTGAAATTCAAATCTCGGCTTCTGTCTTTGGATTGGCTTCTGCATTTGGACTGGCCTCTTTTACCCATAGTCCATCTCTGTCCCTGTTATCTGAATTGTTATCGAGCCTCCTGTGCACGAGCGATTCTCGATTTAGCCTGTTCTGCCACTAGTGCCCTCTCAGCTACCTGTGAAAATGTCACCCCTTGAGTACCCATCATATTCACATCCCGGTATAACTCTAGCCTCAAACCCTTCAGAAATCTCTCTACTTTCAGTACTTCAGTACTGACCATGTGCGTAGCAAACCTGGACAATTGTTCAAATTTACGAATATATTCCCCAACAGTCATCGCTCCTTGTCGCCATGTATAAACTCATTCATCTTCATCATGCGAACTGGGGTCGTGAAATATTTATTTCGAAATAACTCCTTGAATCTATCCCAACTCATGGTAGTAATGTCCTCTATGCTGCTGATCATGTCCCACCAATGGCCTGCACTACCGTGAAGCATGAAAGTGGCACACATTACCCTCTCCTCTACTGGCACCCTGCTGTACTGGAACATGTTTTCTAGGGTCCTCAACCAGTCCTCAACAGTGGTAGGATCAATAGCATCCTCAAATATTGGGGGATCCAGCCTCCTAAATCATTCTCCCACCAGATATATATAGTCTGCCCGCTGTTGGTTTACCTCCACCTGCGGTTGCTCACCATTATCCCTCTGCCGAATCAATTGTTGAATCTGTTCAGACTGTCGTTCAATCAACTCTGTTAATCGATTAATCATGGTATCTCGATCATTAACTAGAGTGGGTGTCTCAATCCTCTGTGCTCTGGCACCACCACTGCTCTCACCACGAGTTCTCACCATTTTACAGCACTATTTTACACAAGTTTGACAACATATGGCCAATATAATTCATTGAATATGTAATGCAATATATGATAATGTAAAACTTACTAGCGTGGCTGCGCTCCGCAAGTTCTAAGATCATGTACATGGACAGTCTAGAGAATCAAGACCTGGGCTCTGATACCACTCTTTAACACCGCCATTACTACACAACTATATATAATATAATTTGACATGATAGAACTTGTGTGCATGCATGAAATATTTTTTTTGTAACACTTTAAGAAAATATACATCACTTCTTACATGCACAATGCTGTTTAAAATATTTTTCTCACACAAGTCATGTATATAAAAACACAACACCCACAACGACCACAATATTTACATACTTATTTATAGTAAAGTTTTAAAAGCGAAATATAGTACCAGTTTAAAAATATAATACAACAGACTCAAAATATAACAAGCCAACAAAATAGCCCAATAGGTCGTCATCCATGTACACACTCCCTCAGACACCTGCAGGAGCTCCAACAACTGCCTAGCCAGTAAAAGATGCTTCAAGCATCGTCGTACTCACCTACAATGCATAAACTATATGAGGTAACGCTCAACAAGTAAAGATTATGCATGTCAAAGAATAATCCACAATATCAAGTCATGCATCTCAAAATGCTATGCCCATAATGCAATTTTATGCATCAAAATATTTCTCTCAAAATTATTTCTTTCTTGGGCCCCTGACCAACGCTACTATCCCATGCACCGGAAAAGAGCTCTATACATCGCCATAATCCAATGGTCAATAATCATATAAGTATGCAAATTCATGCATACTTGTACGCATGCAAATCCATGCACACGAACCTGCAAATCCATGCATAAAACCATTCAAACCATGCAAACCATGCAAATCCATGCATGTTTTGGTGCACTAGTAGTGGTTAGCAAAATATTTTCCTTTCTCAGAATCATGTCGTGCAATGCAAGATTTATTACAATGCTCATATATGAAGCATGCATGTGCCAATGATAATACCCATGTATGTATGCTCAATGGAGAGCCCTCTACTATGCACATATGATTTATGATATTACATATAATTCACACATCTAATATGTCTATGCATTGTAGTTGCAAATGAATCTTTACTTACCTTTCACTTGGTTGGTGGCTTAGTCTAGATTTGTTTAGTATTTCTCTCCAAACTTAGATGTAAAATCGCCTGTAATATTACCCAACATCAAACACCATTCCCAATTTTGCAAGTTGAAAGCACAAAATCTCATACTAAGACCTTAAACACCAAGCTATCTAGGTAACAATCAGGCTTTCACAAACTAGAACCCAATATAGTCCCTCAAATACCTTAATTTCTCATCTTAAATATATGTAAACATCATGTAATTGAAGTATTATCACTCTAATAGAATTTACCTAATTGTTAGAACTCAATAGCAACATGTTTAGGCTGAAACATACTAAGTTATTAAATGGGACAGATTTTCACCTTCAATTTCCTTGCAGCCACATTAGGTTTCATAGACATTTTGACATCCTTAGGAATATTTATTCACTCTAACATTTTTACCACACTTAGATAATATGTAGAACAATATAACCATGCCATACAGTTTACAAAACACATGGGTCTAGGTCCTATAATTCAGTTGCCTTCACAGCACACCAGAACAGATATTCTTACTTTGGCAGTTTTGAGTGTTTTCTTCAATATCATGCCAATTTCAATTTCTAATCGATGAACATTTATTCCAATACTCTTAACCCATATATAAACATGTATATGATGATAATTACAGGTTTTATTCAACATACCATACACTTTTGAAGCCTAAAACACAAGAAAACAGCAAGGTGACAATTTCTAGCACAAGTATTTTCTATCAAATATTTCCAACCACAAACCCTTTCTTTATGCATCAAAGCCTATCTAATAAAATCCTAACACATTTATAAATAATATTCAAAGCTTAATAAGCCAATAAACCTCAAAATAGGTCTGAAAGTCATGCCAAACCCGTAGGTTAAGCTCACCTTGCACAATTTCTACTTGAACTTGGTTATTTCTCATTCCCTTTGCTTGTTTTGCCTCCTTTTTTTGTTGGAATCACTTAGAACCTATTTAGAGATCTTTTTACATGTATTTAGAATCTGAAATGGTTCAAAAGAAGGTTCAAGTCGTGGCTGTTAACTTAAGAGTGGAGAATATGTTGAGGTGCTAGCTTGATAAGTCTAAGTATGAGGTGGCATAAGCTTGAGGTGGCATGTAATGGTATATCTGATTTTCTCCCTTATCTTGGAGCCCTAATCTTGTGTCTCCCATATTCTTATTTGGTTGCAACCCATCTTCATCACTATTCATTCCCGTAGATAATTCCTATATCCGTTCATTAGGTTCTTTACCCGAAATATCATCGATTTTTGCCCGATTGATAAGTTTATGCACCGATAGTATTACAAACCTATGAACCTAGTTATATAACATTTAAATTATAGTATTGTATGTCTAGTTGTCCAAAGTGTATGATTTAAATATACATATAATATTAAAATTCTTGATCGAACCAACTCACTTTTTATAAATTTTTCGGTGACACCTTTCGAACTCCTAAGGTTACCATGTGTAACCTAGCACTATTCACTATATTGATACCTAAATTTCTTTTTATCTCAATACAAAATCAACTACTTAGGTTAGGCGATTTGATAATCAATACCGTGCGAGAGCTTCAAAATTAAGTTTAATGATTAAGAACGCCGTATAAAATAAAATGAATTATATGATGTCATATCAATGTAAATAGCACACAATTAATATATAATGCATGAATTATATTTGGCCATGTTAGCAGTAAGAGGCTCGAGTATCACACAACTTGAGTATGACATTTACTGTTAAAAATAGGATAAATGATTCTACTCTCTATGAGTTTAATGACTTTATTTCTCATACTTCTTTCATATTAGGATTTAGTCTTCATTGCATCTCTCTAATTGGTTTAGCATTTTCCTCTAGATAGACGTTATGTATGTAAATTAAAGGACTAATACCTTTAATGTCCGCAATGGTCCATCCTAAAGCATTGTTATACATTTTCAAAGTTTTGATCAACTTACCTTCTAGGGATGCATCAAGTTTGAAAGCAATTATTACTGGGAAAGTCTCATTCTCAGCTAAGAAAGAGTATTTCAAATCAGATGGCAAAGGTTTCAAATTAATCACAAGAGTTTTAATACTTGATAGAAGATATTGTACTGTTGATAAATAAATTTCTTCAAACCTTAGCTTCCAAAAATATTTTTCTTGTACTTGCAAAAATTAAGAGAGACTATTAGAGTGTGTGTTTTTGCAAATACTTTTACTTTTAAACAAGTTTTCAAAGGATTAAAGGAATTAGTGATAGTAAAATATTTGTGAACAAGTTTCTCAATTAAATACATTTCCTATACTTCAACATTTTTTGCAAGTTGCTTACAAACATTAATCACATTTAATTCCAAAGTCATATTTTCAAAAGATAACTTCAAAATACCATTCTTACAATTAATCAAAGCATTTGAAGTTGTAAGAAAAGGACAACCCAAAATGATAAGAATCTGTGTATGTGTAAGTGCAACAGGCTCCGTGTCCAAAATAATGAAATCTAGTGGAAAGCAAAACTTATCAATTTATACCAACACATTTTCTACTACTCAATTTAGAACTTTAATCGAATGATCAACTGGTTGGAGTACAGCAGAAGTTGTTTTAATTTCTCCCAAACCTAACTATTCATAAATTGAGAAATGTAGAAGATTTACACTAGCACTAAGATCAAGTAAAACACACTCTATTCTAGTGTTTCATAGTATAAGAAATGGTTGGACAACCTGGATCTTTGTATTTGGATGAAGTGAATTGTTGAAAGATTGAATTAATACTTTCAGTTAAAAATGCCTTCTTTTGTACATGATATTTTCTTTTGATTGTACACAAATCTTTCAAAAATTTGGCATAAGGTGGAACTTAGTTGATTGCATCCAACAATGGAATATTAATCTTGACTTGTTTAAAAACTTCAAAGATTTCAGCATTTGAGTTCAACTTTTGATTTAGTTGTAATCTTTGAGGAAAAAAGAGCTAGAGGTGAGTATTTTTCTTTTTCATCATTTTCAAACTCACCTTCATCGTCCAGACTATTTCCTTTTGTCATTTTTGAAGGTGGATTATAAACTTTTTCATTGGGATGAATAGTCTTGTCATCAACTTTTCCATTGCAAAAAGTTGTGATCGAATTGGCCTCCTTGATTAAATTTTTACCTGAAGAAGAAACATGACACTAAGTGGAAGGAATAGATTGAGGTTGAGCAGGGAATTTACTTTTTTTAAGAGTACGCAAAGAGTTTGTTAATGTTGAAAGTGTACTTTTGATCTTATTGATAACTTCTGAAGTCTAGTTATTGATGTTTGTTTGTCCATGTATAAAACCTTGCAAATTTTCTCAAGAGATTTTGTATGTGGAGCTGGATAAGAAGGAAAGTTTAGTGGTTTTTGTGAACATAGCGGTTGGGCATGGTTCTCATTTCGCCAACTAAAATTGGGATGATTTTTCCATTATGGATTGTATGTTTCAGAATATGGAGAATGAAAAGGCTTTTTGAATGTTTTCATGACATTTGCTTGTGCTGAAATATTTGAGCATTCATTGGTGGAGTGTCCCACAAGTTCACAAATTCTACAAATTTCTTTATTTTGCACATATTTGATTTCCTTTACTTTTTTAAATTTCATGGCCTTAACTTTTCTTGTTAAACTAGCAATCCTAGCATTTATATCATCTTCTTGACTAAGGTAATATTTTTTTTTATTACTATTGACAAGAATAAATCTAATAGAACCTTTAGAAGAATTAACACTATGCCATGATTGAGAGTTTTATGCCAAATGGTCTAGATATTCTACAGCTTCATCAGGTTCTTTATCAAGAAACTCACCATTACACATTGTTTCAATAATTTGTTTTGTTTCACGAGTTAAACCTTCACAAAAGAAACTAATTAAGTGCCATTTTTTAAAACTATAATGTGGGCATGAATTCAACAAATCTTTAAATCTTTCCCAACATTGAAAGAAAGCTTCTTTAGAATAGAGAAAAAAATAGGATTTGTCTTTTCAAAGCATTAGATTTATGAGTTCGAAAGAACTTTTTAAAAAATTCAGTTTGCATTTCTTGTCAAGTGTCAACTGACCTAGGTTTTAAAGAATGAAACCAAGTTTTTGCTTTATCTTTTAAAGGAAAAAGAAATAATTTGAGCTTAACAATCTCACTTGTAAAAGTTTGATCATTAAAAGTGGCACATATTTCATTAAATTCTTTCATATGCAAGTAAGAGCTTTCACAGTCTAAACCATGGAAATTAGAAAGTAAAGGGATCATATTTGGCTTGAATCAAAAGTTATTTGCATTGACAGAAAAAATGAAACAAGAATGAGAAGAATTTCGAGGAGGTTGCAAGTAATAGCGCATGGTACGCACTTATTAATTCTCATTTTCATCCTAAACACTTTCATTTTTAGCCATGGTGGAAGTGTGTGGAGGTGACTCAAATAAATTTCCAATAAAATTTCAGAATTTTTTCTGATTAAACGATGAGAATTGTGATCGATACCATATGTACATATAATCATAAAGAAAATAAACACACAATATTTACAAAGGAGAAATATTTACAAACCTGAATACTTACCTTGCCTTCCCCAGCGACGACGCCAAAAACTTGCTGCAACTTTAAAGTTGCAAACCCAAGTGCAAGTTGTGTCAAGTAATATATTTCTCGAGAGCCCAAGGTCGATCCACAGGGAAGTTGTTTGAAGTTTTCAGGATTATATTTCTTAAAAGATGAGCTTTATGTGGTTTAGAATATAAAAAAAAATTATGTTATATCTAAGAAATCAAAGTAATAAAAGTATTGAGGATTAGGGATTCGCTCTTGAGTTTTGGATAGAGGAACGATTAATTATTATTTTTTTATCTCTTTTAAATGCCACTATTGCAATCCATACATAATGAAGGTTCAAATAAAAAGATATTATCAAATAACTCATGCATTAAGGTAATCATGATATTGTCTTACTTTTTGTAAATTATCCCTTAACATCAATACTTGTTTATGGGATCAAATATTTATGCACACCTTTATTTACAACAAATCAAAGTTTCACGTTATTAGTCGGTGTAGTAGAACCATACAATAAATTAAATGAACCCAAGTATTTTTTGTGACATTGGTGATGCATAAATCAAGAATAGCCACAAAAAAGAAGAGTTTTAACGCCAACACTTATTTATGGGATTAAGCATTTATGCATATTTTTATCTACAAAAAATTAAGGTTTCACGTTAGAAGTTGATGTAGTAGAACCGTACAATAAGCTAAATGAACTCAAGTATTTGTTGTGCCATTGGTGACCCATAAATCAAGAATCACCACAAAACAAGAAGGGTTTCAATAAAAAATTAAAACAATAGTACAACACACCTAAACATTATGCACCTTTATAACCGTTCCTCTTTTTCCATCAAGAGATTCACCTTTTCTCCTCAACTAAATAAACTTTAGAAAGACATAATGAAAGTAAAAAATACTAAAAATAGAAGAAAAACTGGAGAATACATTTATGTTACTACTAGAAAACTTAGGCTAAAGAAAAATAATAATAAAACTTTATTTCCCCCTATAAGGGTTTTTTTGTGTGTTTCAATGACATCCAAGAGCTCCTATTTATAGTAGAAGGTGCCTAAATTAACATCTCCAAATGCACTCCAAATTTACTTCAAATATACTTTAAATGTACATGAACTTTTCAGATCTGAATTTTGTCATACATGTTTCTCCATGAAATCACCTGATTTTTGAAAAGTGATCAACATAAAAGATGTGTATTTATATGTTATCTTTATTTTCAACTTGAATCACCTAATTCTAACTATTGGGAAGAAATTTACGCTTGATTTAAGAAATGTGTCAGCATAGATAGATCCTTTCCGATACACACACTTGGACGAATTTTCTGCTATAATCAAGGCTAAATTGGGCTGAACTTCCAACAACAAAGTTGTAGTTCTATATTTTGTCCTTCAAATGAACAAGATTTAGGTCTATAGGACTTTTGAACATGGAGTTATGCCAAAAATATAAAAACTACACAAATCTAAAAACATGCTTATTTTGAATTTAATGCAAGTCCAACAATCACTTACAAAGTCCAAGTGATTTCTTGCGTATGTTTTGATCCACACATGATAGACTTAGGCAAAAATGACATTTTTCTTCTAATTATAATGTTTCTTTAATCCAATGAAATATTATCTCCCAACTTGCTCACGAAACATGTTGTCTTTTTTGGTTTCATTTTGGCTCTTTTTGATATTTTTTTGTTCATTGATTCCTTAACATAAAATATTAATAAAACTATAATATTAACAAGAATAAAGTAAGAAAAATATAAAGGATTTGATACAAAAATATGTCAAAATATTCACTGATCAATACTTCCACTATCTTGTTCACCTATGAACACATAACTTTTAGACTACTCAAAATATCTGATTTATCTGATTTATTAGATATATTTCTTTCCTCGAGGACCTAACTTTCCAGATTTATTGGAAGAGTCATGAATGTAAGCAACTGATCCCTAGGATCTAAGGTTGCTTAGGTTTGGCTTTTTACCAGTCCAAAGTTCATATGGTGTAGAAGATACTGATTTTGAAGGTGCTTTATTCAAAATATATGTCGCAGTTAACAAAGCATCTTCCCAAAATGATATGGACAAGTTAGCTTGTGCCATCATAGATCTCGTCATATTTAACAATGTTCTATTCCTTCTCTCAGCAACACCATTCTGCCAAGGTGTGTGAGGAATAGACAATTGTCTAATTATTTCTTTTTAATTTTATAGATCCTTGAATCAATTAGATAGATATTCATGCCCTCGATCAGTTCTTAAAATCTTTATTGTTTTATCCATTTGATTCTCCACTTCATTTACATAACGTTTAAAACACTCTAGTGTCTCAAACTTATGAGAAATCAAATAGACATGACCAAATTGCATGAAATCATCTATAAATGTGATGAAATATGAGGCTCCATGCCTAGCCTTCACACTCATTGGACCACAAATATCGAAATAGATTAACTGCAATGGAAATTTTGCCCTAATGGTCTTTCCAAATGGTTTTCATGTTATCTTTCCAGCAAGACAATGTTCACAAGTATGCAAATCGACTTTAGAAAGAGAACCCAATAGTCCAATGTTCATTAGTCAATTCATCATGTCTTGCCCAATGTGACCAAATCTAGCATGCCAAGTATAAACATCCATATTTGCAATACTAGATGAACAAACATTTAACAAAATATAACGATCAACATAATAGTGAAATATTTGTCTGTCACAATCCAACACCATAAAACCATCCCTAAGATGTCCACAACCATAATACATATTACCATAGTAAATACGAAGCAAACCTTACTAAAGTTCAAGCTAAAACTTAATCCTAGAAGAACAACAACATAAATCAAGATTTCTCAAATCTCCGATGCATAGAGAACATCATGTAGAATAAGTGCTTCGCCACTATGCAACTCCAGTTTGCAAGTGCCAATGCCTTTGACTTCTACTTAGGAATTATTTCCTACATTTATCTATCTTGTACAATAAGAAACTCGGTGAAAGTCCACAAATGCTTCATGATCTCTAGTTACATGGTTTGTTGCACCTGAGTATATAATCCACATAGGATAAGATTCAATTAATAAAACAGTACTAGAGACATATAATACTTAAAGAAGAGTTATTAAGTGCTACTTTTTTCGGCTCAGGGCACTCACGAGCAAAATGACCAAGTGCTTGACAGTTGTAGCACTTCATTTTGCTCTTATCTTTCTTTTTCCCAAAATGATTACATTTGTTCTTGCAGTTGGGGTTCGGGTTGTTCCAGTTCCTCTTGCGTTAAAGACTGAAGCCTTTTTGGAACTAGATTCAGCTATAAAAGCACTTGATATGGACTTCACAACACCAAGTCCCTCGTCCTCAAGTTTAGCATGGTGAGCAACATCAAATAAAGTCTTAATGCTATCATTGTAAGTCAGATTGACTTTTACATGCTCCCATTTATTAGGAAGAGATTGGATCAAAGCTTGAACTTGTTGCCAATCAAAAATGATATGATCAGCTGACTTCAATTCATGTATCATGTTAGACATAGTTCTCAAATATTGTCTGATGTTGTCATCAACTTATTTCTTATTAGTGTCAAACTTGATAGTCAGCTACCTCAGACAAGTGATAATTATGCCTCCATATTTTCCCCTGAGGTATACCCAGATGTCATGAGCAGTAGGATGCTGCTCACACTCGTGAATGAGGTCATTAATCAAAAAGCTAACTAGAATTACACGAGTAGTGGAATCTTTCTTTTTCCACGCCTGGTATACCTCTTGATCCCTTCTCTGCTGAGCATTGTTTCCCATACCAGGGTTTTGCATGATTTGGTTGGTGCCTTCTAAGGCATCTTGTTCATCCAGTATATACCAAATCTTATGGCCCCAAGTGTCATAGTTGTCGCCATTCAGTTTATCACCTTTGTTAAGGTCAGCTATGATAGATTTCGATGCTATGGTCTATATTTTAAGAGGTGATTACACATGTTAATGCTCATTAAATGTACACATCTAATTTTGTACTTAAAATGATAAGTTTACATATGGTAGAGATTCGAAAGTTCACTTAGTTCCTAATCATCATCTATAGTCTAAATATTCATTATCATAAATTTAATTTTGAAGTAATATAATATCAATAAGTTCTAGGTGAGAATCACTTAAATTTTTCTAACCTAAATTACCCACTTAATTGCATAACTCACGCTATACAAGAATCCATCTTGTCATATATATGATAATAAGCATGTATTGTCATCACATAATCTTAAAAATATTGCATCATTAAAAGATTCACAATACATACTTTGAAGCAAATATAAATTATAGAGTATGGAGTGCATTAACATATGTTACATAATATGTTCATAAATGCTACTAAAGCAAACATGTGTACACAATGAGTCATCTCCTTAAGGAAAATAAAATTCCATCTTAACACATAAACGAGACACCATATTGGTCATTCCTTGTGAAAGCCTATTCGTTGGAGCGAACTTTAAGATACAACCAGTAGAATTTATCCTTAAAGATAATGATTTCTTTATCTCGAGTTCCATCTTTTTCCCCTCCATATCTTAATCAACATTGATCTCAATACTTTAAGATCTATGTCTCCATCTCGATTAATTATTTCACTAATAATATTTCTCCACTATTCGGGTAGAGAATTTTTAAGCATTCGATGTTTTACATAATAATTATATACATTGAAATTGTGCCCAAATGAATAAGCTCCTTGTGTTTTTCCTTAAGATGTTGTGGCAAAGAGTGCAACTGATTTATTTTATAATTCTTATAAATTTTCCATTTTGCCAAATGCTCTAGAGTCCTTTCTCTAGCTTCTTCCTAAAGGATACTAAGAGTGTCTAATTATTGTCATATCTAGAAAATGGAAATAAATATTAGATTGGACACAAAGCCAATCCTAATATTTAAGAACATAAGATGAAATTTTTTATACATTCAAAATTGTAAACATGCTCAATTCCATAATTTTCTTGTATAAAAAACTACTTTTCACACATAATTTGATGAACACATTAATCAAAGCATGTTATAAATTTTCATCCAAGTAGTCGAGGTTTAGGAAATATTTTCTAGAATTTATAAACAAATTTTAGAATTTTTTTTCGGACAAAAAGTATTTTTCTATAATTTTATACAATTTTTAAAGGTAAAAAATTTAGAAAAATATTTTTCAAAACTGAAAAATAATTTTTAAATTACATAAAAATAGAAAATTAAATTCTGATTAAAGCAATGTCATTTTTGTCAAAAACCGATGATTAGAGACCGCCGCACGCTCTATCTTCCTGGTGACAACACTTTGGCTACCCCATTTTCAACGCTTCTGAATCAACGATGCTATTCATTTTGAAATCCGACACCTATAACTAGAAGTTTGGGTTACACATAGGTACAATCGAGAGTGGGATTGACTATTTACTATTCATCATATTTTCTAAATTTTTCAGAAATTTCCAGAACACCCTAATGCACGATCCTAGCTTCTAAAGACCATATCTAAGTTTTGTTAATCATGTAATATATGGTTGGAAAACTTATTTCACAAGGATTCTAACCTTACAAAAATTATTCCATACTTCAAATAAAAAATTACAAAAAAATAGAGATAAATTTACTGTAATTTTCATGATAAAATCATAATATCTCATCATACAAATACATGAAGCCATGAAATTTTAAGGGATGCTTCTACAACATATAAGCATGCTTCTTTTAAAATTTGGAAGCATAATTCGAAGAATATTAAGATTTACCATGAAAGAGCATTCAAATAACATACAAACAAGAAGCATGATTTTCTTAACATAATTATCCACATAATCATGCTTAAAACACATGAAATCATGGTAGGAGCTCACATTGACGAAATTTAAAATGAATTTCATAAATTTTCTAACAAAAAATTATGTAAAAAGTATTGGACCTTTACAGTTGATACACTTACTTTTTGTTGTGTTTTTTATGCTTGAAGAAGGTCAAAAACCAATCACAAACGAAAATGGCTTTACTTCCACAATCGAAATACTCTTCTTATGGTGACTCGCACTTGATCACAATAGCCTTTCTTTGCTTACTGTTCTTTTCTACATTGTTTTTCTTTTTCTGCTTTTACAGAGAATTTTCTGATAGAAGGAGTGTATATGTAACTTCTAATTGGTGTGAGATGTTTCTTTCTTAACGTGTTGTGGTGGGGTGGTTTTCTGATCCAAGAAACTACCCCTACTCAAACTACTCCCATAAAAATTTCAAAACATTTGGGTCCGGTCAGCCCTCATGGGCGACCCATTAACCCATTTTATTTTATTTTATTTCTCACTGAATTAATGTTGGTTGTGAAGTTTGTATTTATAACTCTATTTGATTAGTATAGTTTTTATTAGAGTAGCTTAATAAGGACTTGATTTTAATTACTTTAAATTCAATGTATCTTATACTTGGAAGATAATTTTAAATGAGAGCTTGCACTATGATTAGTACTTTTATGTTGATTAATTGGAAGGTTACCACGAGTCTAATGAATTTATTACTTCAGTTTTTTTGCTTTATTTTTCACTATTCTATATCTCAATTAATATAATACATGCAAAACTAAACTTTAAATCATCATGATAATAATTTAAAGTAGGACAAGAATGATGCTGCTTATTGGGAAAGAAGAGATGAAAAGAGTTGTTGCAATTGGTCTCATGTGGCATGAAAGGGTCTAGATGGGAGGGGAGAGGGGAATGAATAGACCTTTCAAAAATTTCACTTAAACTTCAAATTTCTTTTAGAAATACCACTTTTGAACTATATACTCGTTTCTTTCGAAAATTATAGCGCTTGGTTTTGGTTTAGTGAGATATGAAATAAGTTGCTAACTGTGATGTTCTAGTTGGTGTGAATCTTTAAAAAACAACTCAATAAACCTCAGAGTTATGCAATGGAAATATTAATAAACACTTAAATACACATACATTATTTTATATGCATTGCAATGCAGTTCTAGTAATGTAAACAAATAAGGACAATTGCAAATAAGAAAATAAGCAAGTAAAATAAAGTACTGAAATATAGAATGTGAAAATGTAATCAACATAAATTTTTTATAGTAGTTAGAAGGTAGAGTAATCCTTCACTCCATTCTTCTCCTGACATATAAGAGGAATTTACTAGGACAACTTAAGATTTATAACCAAGTCAGTTCTCATATAACAACTTAATTCCCAGAACTAAGTCTCGAGTTTCTTCTGAGCCTCTCATTCCCTGATCTCCACTGATACCACAATCTTCCCACAAAGGTTTGACCCAATCTTGCCACATGGGTTTGACTGCTGAATCTTTCCATACAGGTTAGATTCTTCAACTTTTCCACACAAATATGAGTTTTAACTCTTACCACACAGGTTTGAATTTTGAATTGTTCCCATACAGGTCCAAGTTCACACCAATGGCTATCTGATGGTAGTAATAAGTGTATCACTCTTCAAGAAGATCTACACATGAAGATTTGCTGAGTGATTTCATTCTCAGGCTATTTTTTATGCCTCACAGACTAAAGATTGCCTTTTGCATGTATATCTCAAGTTTTTCAGAAAATTATCGAAGAATTTTTTTGCTTCTATCTTTACTTTCTTTTTATAGTCATCCACTGCATCTACTTTTCTTGTATCCAAAATGTAGTTGTTCTGTCACACTATTAGCACAGTCATAGTCTCATACTGTTTGCAGTTTGTTGTTCTTTTTGTCCTATCAGCCTCATTTTTGCTTTTCTATCCGTTAGTTTAGACTGTAGCGACTTAATAGCATGAGGTTTACAGATATGACTTAATCTTTTAAAGGTACACATGTCCTCACTCTACTGTGATCCCTTAGCCCTGCTTAGTGCACTGTTATGGTCTTGGACTTGGCAACTTAGAATTTTGTTAATATACATTTAATTCTTCACACATGGTTGACTCCGTTGATCTCTTAGTGACTTCAAATTTTAACTTGACTACTTTAGTCCTCACATTTGCTAAAACCCTTATCCCCACTAAGCTTTTCGCTCCAGCCTTGGACTTGTTGTCATAGTTTTGAACTCTTCATCACTATTCTGATCACCAGCTCTTATTCTTCATCTTTTTTATTTATAAGCTAAGTCTTCTTCGAGTATTGCCTAATAGTGTAGCTTTTACAAATACCCTACGTAAATAGAAAATTCTTCAAGAGTTTTAGGGGTTTATCCTAAACTTACAAATTGATCCTAAAAATTGCCTTTTTTATATAATAACAAAACTCCTGAGAACATCAACAAATAATTTCATGATTATAGGAATGCTAAAAAATATAATCAAGAAATTTTAATACTGTTCATTTCATTCAATTATGAAATTTTTCAAAAATCAACATTTGTAGATTTACAATGTAACTATAGGCTGCAACTACTGCGGTCTTCAATGTAGTTTCCTTCTTAGCTTCTTTGCTGATCTACTATTGCCATACAATCATCTACTGTTAAGATCCTCTATAGGGAAGTATTTTTTGTCCTTACTGCATTTCCACCTTTTTGAAATTATCATGAGAAGCTTGGGGGTTATACAAATGCAGTAATTGGTCTTAATAGATTGTCATTGCTATTAGAGTAGTGTCTGACGAGCCAATTAATTTGGACGTTCATATACTCTTGTGGAATCAATCTTATTCATATTAATATCATTTAAATGGCAATCTTCAACTTAAATTCATTATAAGAATTAGATGTAGTCCTTAGATCACATATAGCTATGGGGTGTGGTCACGCATATGATGACGATCATGGAATATACCTCCAAAGTTATGGTCTTAAAATATTCTAAGTCAAGGATCATTGAAATGGGATATTAATGATCTCACTGAGACTTGTGCATATGATAAATGCATGAAAGGAGGATACCTGGTTCTATTGGCATTGGTGTGGAGACAGTAGTGAATGTATACGAGTACTTATTGGGGAACAAGTATACTGAACTACCCCACTTGAAAATTTTCACTTGGTAATATTCTATTGTTGACTGAGAATTTTCTTATTGGGGAACAAGTATATTGAGCTGCTCCACCTGAAAATTTCTAATTGAAAATATTCTATTGTCGAATGAGAATTTTGTCGTTACGATAGTACAAGAATTAGTCATTGGATTTGAAATACCATGATAACCTTGTGCATGACATGTTGCAATTTGATGTATTTCTCGATTGCATAAAAATTATAAGGAATTTATGTTGGTCGTAACATTTTCATGTATGAAAGTTAATGAGTGAGAAACAAAAAATTTATCACCTATTTAAATGAATAGGTGAATCTCTTGTATTCCATTGTACTTTACTCAAATAATCTTAATTCATAGTTTTTTAAAAACTAGTACTTTATTACCATAAAAACAAAAATGGGCCATCATATAAAAATTGACAGCCATTATCATACATTAATAACAAAAAGTACAAAAACTCAGCAGCTACCCCTTTTTATTTAATTGACAAAAGTACAGTAGCTTCCTTTATTTATTTATTTATTTAAAATAATAAAACCACGATGCAATGAGTCTATATTAAATTTATTTATTTTTTACATTTTTTTAATTAATATTGAATCTTGACATTAGAAAATGAAATACATATTTATATATGTATATTTATTTGTTATATTTTACTTATTTTTTAACATAATAATACATACACATAATATTATATTACATTTATTTTCCTAAAAAGAAACCCTCATACAACAAATAGACACAAAGATATACAAACAAATATAACTAATAATAGAAGAAGAGAATAATGTCTACTCATGATTTCTGTCATTTATTATTCTCCGTTTTACTTAAAAGGGAATAAGCGACAATAATCCAAGCATACCTAATATTATTATCAATTAAGAAATAAATAATATGTGCATACATGCATAAGCAAATAGATACACGCATACAAAAAGACAAAAAACTTATAGACACACACATACACACACTAACAACAGAAGAACAAAATAATGTTTTCACATCATTCCAATCCTTTATGACTTTGCGTTTTAATTTTTTAAAGAAAAACAAATAAGCATATCAATGCATAAAACAAAAGAAATGTAGTAATTAAATCAACATGTCCGAACTATAGAAAAGAAAAACAAAGCAGGAAGAAATAAAAGAAAAGCAAACAATGGAAACAACCCAACGAAGCAAAACTACTTTATATGTACAAGATATAAAAAACAAAAAACAAAAAAACAGTACTAAATGCATGTCTGCAAACAGTACTAAAGAACAATAGAGTCTATTTCTTTGACTTTCTTCCGGTCCCAGCGTTTTGCTATTTCTTTTTTTGTCTTCCTCTACAAACATGTCACATTTTTTTTGGTTTTATTCAATTCTTTTTTCATATTAATGGATTAACAATTTTTTTCTATTAGTACATTTGGATAGTTGTTTATTCTTTCTGTTAGTCATTTACTCAATCATATTGAATTTAGGGTTAAATACACTTTATCTTTGTGCTATTGATTTTACATTTATTGCGCTCTTCTACTAATAAAATCTTCAAATACCCCATAACATAATAAAATTTATATTGAATGATGAAAATACTCCTAAATTAAATTTATTTTTTCCTCTCTCTTATAAATTATATATTAATCTGCCCCATCTACAATTAAATATCAATTAATTTGACTCTAAAGATTGTCAAGGGAGTAAAGTACAATTTATAATATTTTTTTATTTATTTTTGTTAATTTTGATTTTTCTTTAACAAATAAATACCACATATTGAAGTTAGATTAGTTCATATGTACAAAGTTTATACATTAATAATATCAACTAATTAACTCTAATGTACAATAGTTACTTACTAAAACACTTTATATAAAATGGTAGTAATATAAATTTGTGTGACATATTCATTTAAAGATTTAATGTGTCTTTTCAATACTATTAAAATTATATTTTTGCTATTTATTTATTTTAAATTTAATTTAAGATTAATTTATTTAATAAAGTTAGTGTTAAATAAAATATGATATGAAATAATTGATATTAAATTGAAGATGAGGCAAAATACTACATAGTTTATAAGAGAGGGGGCAAAGTGAATTTAACTGAAGAGTATTTTTGTCCATTAATATAAATTTTATTATTTTATGGAGGTATTTGAAGGTTTTATTAGTGAGAAAGGAGGGTAATTAGTACAAAACCAATAATACAATGGGATAAAGTGTATTTAACCCTTGATTTTATTCAGGTTAACTACGTGGGCTATTTGTATATAATATATTTTGATTTGGTAGATATATCAGTTATGTAGAATTTTTTTTGTACATTTTCGTGTTAAAAAATATACAATTAATGTATAAAGTCTTGAAATTATACTTTTGCCCCTGAAATATCATCAAAATATCTAAAATATCGTAAGGTGCGCATCTTTTTATTCGGGTTTGACGTGAACTCTATGCCATTAACGACAGACCGATAGGATGGAAAAGTCAACCAGATCATGACATTTGGAATATAGTCTGTACAGTTTATACCCAGTACATTATTCTTAGAAGGTAATTTTTATATATTTACTCACTTCGCTTATAACCTCTTGACCTGAACTAACTTAAGCATCGTTGTTAGTGGGAAACTAAGGTTGAATTAGGTAAGGTGGAGACACCCACGAAGACCTCGGAGACACCACAACATATATCCTCACCCTCTCCTTCCCTCCAATTCCAGGATAATCAACCGGGAACGGGGGAAGGGCCTATGATCCATATAAGAGCTAGCGACTTTGAGCAACTGGCGATGGATATTAGCAAGTGCATCTTGGATGAGCATGAGAAAAATGGAAAAGCTGGATATTAGCAAGCACATCTTGGATGAGCATGAAAAGAAAGGAAAAAGCCCACCAGCTTCACCTCTATGTGAGACACCCCTTGAAAAGGAAATGAAAGTGTTGGAGAAAAGAGCCCAAAAGCTTCGACTAGATGAGGATGAAGCTGAAGAGATTGCTACTAAAGCCCTAAAACCGGAAGTGAAGCACCCAAAGAAATTTCCTAGGGAATCGATGAACAGAATCAATGAGGAGGAGGTACAATCGCGATCAAACATAAATGAGCTTAGTGAACAAATTGAGAAAGCAAATCTTAAGCTAGAGGATCTGAAGAGGAAGGGGGCAGTGGCATCTGCTCTACAAAATAGAAAATCCCCATTCTCTTTAGACATTTTAGCGGAGGTCGTTACTCCAAATTTAAAAATGTTGGACCTCCCTAAGTACGATGGAAATAGAGATCTGCAGGAATACTTGACTGCCTTTGATCATATCATGCAATTATATGGCCAATCAGAGGCCATGAATGCAAGGATTTTCATCACTACCTTAATAGGGCGAGCTCAAAAATGGTTAATGGGTCTACCTATAGGGAGAATGATATTATATGAACAACTCACATGAAAGTTCTTATATAAATTCGCAAGTCAAAAGCGAGCCAAGAGATATGCTACACATATATTCACCATTAGACATAAAGAAGATGAGCCCCTGAAGTCCAGATGAGTCCCTTGAGGTGCAAGATATGAGGATTGACATAATGAAAATATCTTGATCCATAGGCTGAAAAAAGGACCATGGGCTCAAGATCCAACCCTTAATAGAGCACTTAATTGAAATAACCCAGCATTACATAAATGAAGAGAAAATGAATGATTTGAAGGATCAAGAGTGGGCTTAAGTGAGTGTGAGAGAAAAGGAGAATAACGATACCAGAGAGGGGCCTCGATTTAGTTCTAAAAAAGATCAAGGTCGAGGTCGAGATCATGATCATCATTGTTTGGGAAGATATAGCCACTGCACTCTGTTAAATGCACCTAGAGTGCATGGATTGATGTCAATGGAGAGTTCTAATATGTTGTAATGGCTAAATAAGATGAGAGCAACTGCGAGTAGGTGAGACACCAAGAAATATTTTACTTCCATAAGGATTAGGGGCATAATACGGAAGACAGCTTCAATTGAGGAATGAGATAGAAAGACTGACACAACAGAGATACTAGCAAAATTATGTTTTGAGAGTTGAGCTAAGTGATTGAGATAGGCGAGCTCAACATCGTAGGTCCCCTCTTACTCGACGATCTAGAAGCAAATTAAGGGGTTGTCGAATTGAGGGGGATAAAGAAAAGCACCAACAAGAGTGCTCTTCTACCAAAGAGGATCATTTTGGGGATAACTTGTCCAGAAGATAGGTCATCTAGATGATAGCAGGTGGTCCTAGTATAGGAGGTTTTCATAGTGCTAGGAAAAAAATATTTCAAATCCTTAGCAACCAGCATGAAGAGAAGAGGTCATAAGGTGCTGAACATATAGAGTTCAACATCCATTGATGATCGTGACCTAGCAGAGACAGAAGCAAGTCAAAAAGATCCCATGGTGATCATTATGGATATCGCCAATTTTGTGGTGTAAAAGGTTCTAATAGAAAATAGGAGCTTAGCAAATGAATTTATTCTGCATGTTTAGAGAAAGATGGAGTTAGATATCACAACTATCCACCCTGTCAACACCCTTCTAATGGGCTTCAGAGGAAGTGAGCTCATCTCTTTGGGTACAATTGACCTGCCAACTTCACTAGGAGAAGAGCCTTGTAAAAAGACTGTAATGAAGAAATACCTTGTGGTTGACATACTATTTGCTTTCAACGTTATTTTAGAAGGCCAGGATTAAACCAATTCCAAGTAATAGTGTCAACTTACTACTTGAAAATGAAGTTCCCAATGAGAGCTGGTGTGTATGAAGTCAAGTGTGAACCAAAAAATCTCGGTAATGCTATAATCTTTCTATAAAAAAAAGAGAGCCCGAGATAGTTGAAAAGTGAACAATAAGGCAATAAGGTCGAGATCAAAAGAATTTAGAATTGAACCTTCTGAGTAGTATCAAGTTGTGGAATTGGAGCCAAGTAACCAAGTGAAGTTCACATGCATCGGGACCTAAATGGACTCAAGGCTTGAGCTCATGAATATTCAGTTCTTGAAAGAGAACATGGACATATTTGCTTGGAAGCCTTCATATTTCCAAGGAATAGACCAAGAGGTCATAGTGAATCGTCTGAATGTAAATCCCTTTGCCGAGCAGTGAAGAAAAAGTAGTGGAGTTTTGGAACAAAAATAAATAGAATCATTGAAGAGGAGGCCAATGAGCTCTTCGATGCAGCGTATGTGGTGGAAATCTAATTTACGGAGTGGCTCTCAAAAGTGGTAGTACTACCAAAAACTATTGGAAAATAGAGGATGTGCATTAACTTTACAGATTTAAATAAAGCATGCCCTAAGGACCTATACGCCTTATCTCAGATCGACCTCTTGGTGAACTCCAGTACAAGATGTGCGTTATTGAATATGATGGATCCATATCAAGGTTACCACTAAATTTTCATGGCAGAATATGATAAAGTTAAGACCTATTTCGTAACTAAAAATGGGTCATTGTTATAGAGTGATGTTGTTTGGGTTGAAAAATGCTCTAGCTTTAGTGGTTTCAGCAAGGAGATTAAAGCCTTACTTTCAATCACATGAGATCATAGTATTGACCAGTCCACCTTTGAGGTAAATAATGGGATGATCGGAGCTGTCAGGTCTGGTGGTGAAGTAGTTAGTAGAGCCTAGGGAATTTGACATCAAGCATCAAAGCAGGACGATAATAAAAGCCTAAGTCCTTATAGATTTTCTCAATGAAGTTGTGGTAATGGAACTAAGAACTCAAGAAGGAAAAACATGGTTGCTCCATGTAGATGGGTCGACCACTTCAAAATGAGGAGGAGCTAAGATCTTGTTGCAAGGACTTAACTCAATCTACATCGAGGTCGACCTTAAGCAGGAATTTGAGGTCACCAACAATGAGACATAATATGAAGCTTAGATAGTAGGACTAAAAATGGATTTAAAATGCGATGTGATGTGATTAATTGCTTATACTAATTTATAATTAGTTGACGTACAGGTAGAAGGGTCTTATGAGGTGAAGGACAAGTCTATGGTGAAATACTTGGGAAAGGTGAAACAGTTAATGTGGTATTTTAAATATTTTTAACTACGAAGATCCCAAGTATTCAAAAAGAGTGAGCAGATGCTTTGGAAAGGTTTGCAAGCATAATATTAGGTATTAATTCAAGAAAAGTGATTGTCCTAGTGGACAAGTAATCTGGGATTGGATCTAAAAAAGATCAAGTAGATTTATACCCCAAGAAAGGCTTAGTTCTTGAGATAATGACGCTTGTGACTTGATTCCAATTATTGGAAGATGATATGTAAAAGAGATCATTTGGAGAGCCATTGTTGAAGTACCTCAATCTAGATAATACACTCTATGTGATGGGAGAAATCTATAAGGGGAGCCGTGGAAATTATTCAAGAGGTTGCTCCTTAGCTCAAAAAATTTTACGCCAAGGATATTTTTGGCGAACATTAGTCAAGGATGCTCTGGACTTTACCAAAAGATGTGAGAAGTGCCAGTTCCACACAAACTTAATTCATCAACTTGCAACCACATTGGAAATAATACCAAATTCATGCCCTTTAATCAATGGAGAATATATATTCTAGGATTGTTTCCTCCAGCCAAAGCTTAGAAAAAATTTATTATTGTGGCTGTAGAATATTCTTTGAAGTTGATAGTGGTGGAAGCAATTACTAAGATAACAGAAAGCAAGGTCATGAGTTTTTTTATAGAAAAACATTGTATGCAGGTTCGGGATCCCAAGAGTGTTAATATTTGATAATGAGACTCAATTCCAAGGCAAAAAGGTCCTGGCATGGTTTGAATAGATGAAAATTCAACAAAACTTTACTGCCGTTGGGAACCCACAAGAAAATGGGCAGACAAAGGTTGCAAATAGGATCATATTGCAACATCTAAAAACACTTCTAGAACCAGTGAAGTCTTATTAGCTAGATAAATCGCCAGGGGTCTTGTGGGCATATCGCACGACCCCATGAACTTCAACAGGCGAGACTCCTTTTGGCTTGGTGTATGCTTTAAAAGTAGTAATCCCAATAGGGATCGAGAAGACCTCACACAAAAAATTGCTTGGTGCGAGAACTTGACTTGGAACACATCGATGAGAAGAGAGATCAAGCATTCATTCAGATCCTGGCAGTTAAAAGTCGAATGCAGAATACATATAACAAGAAAGTTCAGGATAGAAATTTCTAGCTCAATGATCTAGTGTTGAAAAAAGTTGAAGTTTCAAAGCATGTAGAAAGCTAGATCCTAACTCAGAAGGCCAACTCAAGATGACTAAAATCTTGAAGTGAGAAACTCACAGGTTAAAGGATATGCAAGGGAAAGAGCTCCCACGACATTGGAACATCCATAACTTAAGGAAGTTTTATGCGTAAACTTAATAATGTCGTACATAACTTTCTTTTATGTTGATCACATTTTGTGTATATACTGATCTTTTATTGAAAAGAAGGAATTGCCCATTTCCACGAATTATTTGCTTATTTCATAGGACCTTATAAGTGATCTATGAAACATTGCGATGAGGTAGAATGATCTGAAAAAGATCATCAAAATTTTCAAGAAAAAATTATCTGAAAAAAATCATCAAGTTCAAAATGATCTGAAAAGTTCATCAAATTCATCAAGGTAAAATGATTTGAAAAAGATAATAAAAAATGATCTAAAAAAAATCATCAAATTCATCAAGGTAAAATGATCTGAAAATGATCATCAAGCTCAAAATGATTTGAAAAAGATCATCAAGCTAAAAAATGATCTAAAAACTGTGATACTCGAACCTCTCATAACTCACTTGACCAATGTGATTCATGCATTACATGCTACTTATATGATAATTTGCATTAACATTTACATGGCATCTTATATAGCATTCTTAATCGTTAGAGCTCTAATGCTATCACATGATATAAGTGGTTGAGATCTTATAACCTAATTAAGAAATTCTATATTTAAATAAGAAAAAGAATAGATTGGTCGATATATTGGATATTCATAGGTTATATATTATAATTTTAGAAGTGTTAAAGGTGTTACTAGTAAGGTTATATGATTCGATTTAATTAGATCGAGGTGTTTTAAAAGTATACATCCATGGATTAACATACTTGGGATATTGGACATGATATAATGTGATTTAAGTGTCATAATACAAGGTCCATATGTGCATATGATTTTAGAAATGCAAACTAGACAATCATTTAAGAATCGGATGTCAATCAGTTTGGAGATCGAATGAACGGACATAGGAATTACCTATAGGAATGAATGGTGACTAAGATAGGTTGCAACCAAATAAGAATATGTGAGACACACAAGATTAGGACTGCAAGATAAGGGAGAAAATCAGATTATACCATTACATGCCACCTTAAGCTTTGCCACCTCATGCTTTCTTATTAAGCTTAAGCTAACACCTCAAACCCTTCACCCTTAAGCCACGACCAGACCTTCATTTCAGCCATTTTCATCTTCCAAACACACACCTTAAGGTATCCAAGTGCTCCAAATTGATTTCAAGTTGAAATAAAAGCAAGAAAAGCAAAGGAGAAGTGATTACCATCAAGTTTAACCTCAAAATCTGCATAGGTAACACTTATCTACGGTTTTGCCTTTGGTTTTCAGATTATTCTGAATGGTTTTATTGTTTACTAAGCTTTCAATATCTCTTATAAAATTGTTAGGAAGTTTTTAGTTAGACTTTGGTGCACAAAGAAAGGGTTTTTGATGACAAACACTTAATAGGAAATACTTGTGGCAGAAACTGTCACCTTACTGTTTTCTTATGTTTTAGGCTTCAAAAGTGTATGGTATGTTGAATAAAACCTGTAATTATCATCATATACATGTTTATACATGTGTTAACAGTATTGGAATAAATTTTCATCGGTTAGAAATTGAAATAGGGCATGATATTGAAGAGATGCTCAAAACTGTCACCATCGAATTTCAGATTCTATCCTATGTGAAGTGGACTAGTTTTACAGTATTAAATCCATTAGTTTTGGAAAGTATATGACCTGGTTTTCTCTTTTTATATGTTATATAAGTTTGGTGAAATTTTTGGAATGATTGAATATACTTAAGGGTGCCAAAACCATTAATGTCATGAAGTGCGTAAAACTATCATGGTAGGAAAAATATGTTTCAGTATGCTGTGAAAGGAGTTGAACTTGGGAAGCTATATCCATGAGTTTTAGTCATTGTATGACATGATTACATTTTTTTTTATGTTAGATAAGTGTGATAAAAATTGTGGAGTGAATGAATATGTCTAAGGGTGTCAAAATCATCATGCAAATTAATGTGGCAGGAAGAAAATGTGAAGTGGTGAATCTGTCCCATTTGGTTCATTAACATGTTCCAGCATAGATGTGGTGCATTTGATCCCTAAAATTTAGAGAAATATTGTAATATTTATAATACATCAATTAAGTGAGGTTAGTATACATTTAAGATGTGGAACAAACGTACGTAGAAGGTTGTATTCGATTATAGTTTTTAAGTGGTAAGGTTGTTTAGTTAAATTGAGATTCAAGATGTTTATACTACATTAGGTATAATGAACTTGTTAATTGAGGATGGTGATTGATATCTTGTATTTTTACAGATTGTTTCACATCTAGAGTTGGGGAGTAATACTTGAGAAACCTAAAAGTAACACACAACCGATCAAATGTAAGTAAAGATTCATTTGCAACTACAATACATAGACATAGTAGATGTGTGATTTATATGTAATACCATAGATCATATGTGCATAGTAGCGGGCTCTCCATTGAGCATACATACATAGGCATTGTCATTGGCATGTGCATGTATCATATACGAGCATTGTGATAAATCTTGCATTGCACGACATGATTCTGAGAAAGGAAAATATTTTGCTGACCATTACTAGTGCACCGAAGCATGCATGGATTTGCATGGTTTTATGCATAGATTTGCAGGTTCGCGTGCATGGATTTGTATGCGTATGAGTATGCATGGATTTGCATGCTTATATGATTATTGGCCATTGGATTATGGCGGTGTACAGAGCTCTTTTCCGGTGCATGGGATAGTAGCGTTGGTCAGGGGCCCAAGAAAGAAATGATTTTGATGCATAAAATTGCATTGTGGGCATAGCATTTTGAGATGCATGACTTGATATTGTGGATTATTCTTTGACATGCATAATCTTTACCTGCTGAGCGTTAGCTCATATAGTTTATGCATTGTAGGTGAGTCTGGTGAAACTTGATACCATGGACTTACTGGGCAAGTTGTTGGGGTTCCTATAGGTTCTGAGGATCAGTGTACATGAATGACGACCTGTTGGGTTGTGTTGTGGGCATATTCTAATTTTTGCATTCATTATTATTATGTAAAGTGTTGACTATATATAAACAGTAATTTTTTTCTATATACAGGTTATATGTGAGAAAATACTTTACTGTTTCTCAAAGTGCTACATTTGACAAAAGTATATATATATATACACATGCACACATATGTGCTACCTTGTCAAAATTATTGTTATACCAATATCTATATTTAGTGTTGGGGGTGTTACAAAAATGATCCTCAAATGTTTCAAGAAAAAAAAAGATCTGAAAAAGATCATCATGTTCAAAAGGATCTTAAAAAGATCATCAAATTTAATATGGTAAAATGATCTAAAAAAGATCATCAAGTTCAAAATGGTCTGAAAAAGATAATCAAATCTGAAAAAGATCATCAAGCTTAAAATGATTTGAAAGAAATCATCAAATTTTCCAAGAAAAATGATCTGGAAAAGATCATCAATTTTTTAAGGAAAAATGATCTGAAAAAGATCACCAAAGTTGTTTTGTTTAAAATGATTTAAGTAATATCATCAACATTTTCTGAAAAAGATCATGATGGTTCAAGCAATTAAATGATCTGAGGTTAGTTAATATTTTTTACAACAATAAGTTATAGTAAGGAGGCCACATTTGGTATCAAAAAATATTGCTAGAAATTCAAAGTTTATACTTCGAAAGGCATTACAGCTCACTCCAAAATATGTCACCATAAATTCAAAGTTCATTACCTCGAAAACATTACTATTCACTTCCAAAAATATCCTATCCCTCCCCTCCAATTTACTAGTCATGTTAAAAAAAATGTATTAGCCAAACGGACCTTGAAGTCAAAAAATTTAAAAAATAAAAAGGGGTTATTAGCCCTCTGCCCTAGCTAGTCCTAGTTCCTGCTTCATCTTCATCATCTTCCCCAGAATTGACCTCTATGGCTGCGTCATCAGCTTGACCTGAGGTCTCCTCTTTTACCTCGTCAGTTCACCCAAGCACATTGACGAAGTGAGAGAATTCATCAACTTCAAGCTTGTCTTCATTATTCTCGAACACATGAACTTCGAGGTCCTCATTCTTGAAGGGGTCCAAACAAGCTAGGTTGAACCTCTTAGAGCTTTGGATTGATAATTGTAAACCTTGTGAACTATCATTGCCTTCCAGGCCACTGTAATTGCAAAAATGTTTGAGTTCATGAAACCCCGAACACCCTCCATTCGCACCTTTTTGATAGTAGATTGATATTTATTAGAAATAATATATTTTTTTCGCCCTGCTATGAGACCAAAGTTAAAGGATTCCTGGCGCTCATGAATATAGGTCATCTCCATTGCCTTTGCACGAGCATTGGCCTTATCAATGACCTTATACAATTTCGTGTTCTTAAGTTGGGCACATTTTAAGGCATGCTTTAGTTTGGTGATCTCCACACCGAGCTCTGATTAAGCCTTCTCCTCTGCCTTCGACGTCTTTTCTTTAGTAGTGTGAAGCTTCTCTAGGAACTTTTTGATCTCACCTCACAAGAGATCCACTCATGCCTCTAGAGAGTAACTCGCAAGGTTATTTGATGGATTACAACATTGTCTTAAAAAAAGAAGAAAAAATTAGATCTATACTATCCTTAGGAAAATGTTGAAGTCAAAAGAAATATGCATACCACCAAGGAGTGATGGCACTCACTGCTTCTAATTGAGTCAGAGGTAAGTTAATGAGCCCAAATTGATCTATAGGGAGAAGAGTATGTTTGTAAAGCTCAAAACAGTCCTCCCCAGCATTTGACTTGAAAATGGAGTTGTTGGTAATAATGTCCCAGTTCCAAGATGACCTGAGGTACAGTAGGGTTTTGAGACTATTTTGAAGACGAAGATTACATGTCCTTGCACATCTTTACTTGTAATTCCTCTCTCTTCTCCAACCATAACAACATTTGGTTGACTTCAAACGAATTGAACATTTTCTTGCTACGAGCTCGCTTACTAGATCGGCTGCTGTGGGAATCTCGATCTCTCGAACTCTTATCCTTGCTCTTGGAATGCTTGTGGCATCTTCTCTCATCCACAAGCTCTTTACCCTTGTCCTTAGCATGATGGACGCCACTTTTTGACCCCCTATCCTTGCATTTATCCTAGGAGTAGTCTTTATCTTTGGTCTTAAAGTATTTGGAGGAGCCAGAAGCTTTATCAACAGGATTTGTGGTTGCTACTTCGACGGTTACCTCATGAGCTGGAGTAGGAGTTGAGGGTAGAGGGGCAACATTGGAAGAGCTGATGGGGATGGTAGCAGTGACAAAGGTCTCCCCAAAAGATGACACTAGTGAAAAGGGGATAGTAGGGTGAGCTCGAGCCAGCAGAATATCTTTTGCTCCCTCATAGCCTTAGCAACCATGGACACACAAACTACCATTCCTGAAATATAGCAGAAAACATGCTAACAATTCAAATTAGTTCGAGTTTAGAAAGAAAGATAGTAAGAAGAGAATTACCAAGGCTTCAAGTTGCGAGGATGGGTGCTTGACTAAGGCCAACCAATATGTATACTTCTTCGGTAAGGAGTTTAGAGGCATCAAAGCAAGTCTTAGTTAAGTGGCTTGAAACAAAGTCGTCACCCCATGAGACATAACCTGAGGTCTTAAGTTGAGGTTGGGAAACCTTCCACAGGAGAGGAACTCTCCAGGGTCTGTTCCTTGGAGCTTTGAGGTAAATATATTTGTCTTTCCAAGGACCTAAAACAAAACCTAAGGTCCTGAAGAATTTTCCTGCAAACAACTTCTTCTGCAGTAAGTCCTTGCTTGTGACGCCAACAAACACTTAGAAAGAAAGGATTATCCTAGGAAAACCTCTCCAATGCTTAATTCAGCAAAGTTCTAGAGAGAAAACTGTAACAGAACTTGAAAGCAAGTGTACCTATGAATAGCATGACTGAGGGTATTTATAGGTGTTTTAATTGGGACTTGAGCCACATAAGCCTCTAGTGTAACTGAGGCCTTGTGGACCTATATGCCTCACTCGGCTAAAATTTTACTATCTCTTCGGCTTAATTAATATATGTCCATCAGTAATATATAGATCTGACAGTTGTTTAATAAACATCATTAGTCTAAATAAAAAAAAGCATCAAAACAAATACCGAGCTTTGATTAACATTTTTTCCATGTTAAGTACCATTTTAAAAATAACAAATTAATGTAGTTAATTAATGAATAGATTATGATAAACAAGATAGATTTATTACAATACATACTAATTGTAGTGAAAATTCATAAATATAATCACAAATTAATGTATAATAAATCACACAATATGGGAATTTTTTTTTCAAGAAACAATAATAGCCTATCACATAGACAATGGATTAATTGGGCATATAATTGTTGGATTAGTATCCGATGAGTCAATTAGGGGTGAGCTTTTATACTATTGTAAAAATAATCTTAGTCATGATGTTTATTAGATAAAGGCATTTCTTTATTTTTAATTATCTTCTCAATTAGATAAAGTCCCCAAATCATAAATAGGCAGGAGGCACGGTCACGCATATGATGGTGATAATAAAAAATGTATCTATGGCTTTGATCTGAATTATGTTCTAGTTCAGGGGTTCATTGAGATGAGACATCGATAAGCCTGATAGACTTACACATATGATGCATGCTATAAAGGAGAATGTCTCATTCCATAGACATTGGCATAAGGACGCTAGTGCATGTATGGGGTTGCTTGTAAAGGAAAAGTACACTTAACGGCCAACGGGAAATTCTCAAATGGAAACATTATTCTTTGAATGAGAATTTCCTAGTTACGATAGTGCATTAACTAGTCCTTAGATTTGAGTCACCAAAGTATCCTTGTGCACGATATCATGCACTTTGATATATTTCTCGATTGCGTGACAATCATAAGGAGTTTATGTTGGGTGTATGATCTTCATGTATGGAGGTTAATGAGTGGCCAACAAATGGTCCATAACTTATCTGGTTGAATATGTGAATCTCCTATATTTTCATAATCCTTGATCTTGAAAACCTTGGCCAAAGCAGAATGAATACTAGATGTGGGATTTTCTAGTGATTTATCAAATGATCAATATTACTTGAATGAGATCATAGTTATTAAGTCATAATAGGTTTTGAATAATAATCCATTCCTAAACTTAATTAGGAGATTAATTGATGGAATGACTGTATTAGCATGGTACTGTATTAGCATGGTACTCGTAACATAAACTATGTGCTTCCCTTGACTTGTGAGGTTTTTGGAATTAATGAGTTAATTTTATGTAAATTAATTAATTAGATTAATTAATTAAAATATTAATTTATTCATAAGTTGCAAAAGTCGCAAACCCACTACTAGCTTGGTTGTGAACCTAATAGGTTACACATAAATCGAGATGATCCACTTCTAATCTAATGCGATCCAAGGTATTGGATTAAGTTAATTAATAGTGATTAATTAATTTGAGCTAGAATTAATTTAAGAAGTTAAATTATTGCATTCAATTAAATAATAATATGGTTATTTAATTGGGCCTAATAAAGATTAGGGGCTCATGGGAGTGAGTTAACTAATTGATTTGATCAGTCAATTAGCTAGGCTTAAATTAATTTATGGAGTTAAATTAAAATAACTAATTTAATAAATAATATTATTTTAATTGAGCTTAATTTTATTAGGTGGCCTTTTATGGAACTAATTAATTGATTTAATCAATTAAATTTATTGGCCATTTATTAATTAATAGAGATCAATTAATTAGACTTTAATAATTAATTAAAGTCCAAGCTCGTGGGGTTTGAGGCCATTAGGATTCTTAATTACAAGAATTAAAGAGTCCTAATAAAATATGGAAAAGAATTTTTTTTGGATAGAAAGAAAGAAGCAAATGATAAGGAATGAGAAGGTTTCCTAATTGGATTAGGAAAGGGATGAAGATAAGGAATGAAAGAGTAGGAGACCTAATGGGATTAGGTCAAGACCACCCTGTGCATATATAAATACGCAAGGGGGCCAAAAATTCTTAGCCAACAAGCACTCAAAATTATTGGCCACCTCTCCCTCTCCATCTTTTGTGTTTTATTTTTTTTTTCTTCTACAAGAAAAGTCATTTCATCAAAAAGGTTCCAACCCTTTTTGATGAAAGTACAATTTTTCTAATCACTTGTTGATTTAAGAATTATTATTCACTCCCAAATTAGATTAGAAATAAGAAGACTAAATTCACTAGCGAGGATTTAGTGTTTGTGGATTTGTTCGAATTGTGGATACCATTGGAGGAACTACACTTGGAGTTCTTAGTAAACCTTTTGGGAGATTTCAACAAAGGAGTTCATGGGAACTTTGCGAAGGAGTTCGTGAGGAGGTTGAGGAATTTGAATTCCTTCACACCCTACTACAAATGTAGTGCTTGGAAAGTATATTTCGTGAAACTTAATTGTTTAATTTATTTTAAGTATACAATTAGAAAAGCTAATCAAAAATCATAAGTTGGGATTAGTTTTATACTTGTGAAGTATGCTTTTATTTCATTAGTTGAATTTTTTAAAATTTCCAATGCGCATGTTGTCTCGCGATTTTGCGGTTCAGCAGTGCTATCAGAGCATAGGTTAATGCGTTCTGATAGTTTTCACGAAACATACCTGATTTTTCATATGATGAAAATTATGTTTAAATTGTGTTTTTGTATAGGAATTGAAATTCTAAATTTTCTACATGTTTAAAATATTTAAAATTATATGACACAAAATTAAATAAAAAATATGGAAACTCCCATCGCAGTGCGGCTACCTGATGCCACGCACCGTAGAGGACAGAGGGCACGACACCTAGGCACCGATTGGGATAATTACCCTGGGCCGCGACGCTGTAGGATGGTATCGCAATGCCTGACGAGGCAGTTTTCTAAACAGCAAGATTGTGTGCTACCCATTTCGTGTCAAGTGTAAAAAATTCAAATTTTTTGGATTTTTTAAATTAATTGTTAATTTTTAAAATTCTGAAAAAAGTTTTTTCATGAAATATTATGAATTAATTCAAAAAATAGAAAAACATAAATATTTAAAGTTTGGTAAATTTTAAAGACCAAACTTTAAATGCTTTGAATTTGTATCATGTGATGATTAAATTAAGCATGTATAGTATGAATAATCATGGAGCCTAGACCGTTTTAATTCTATGTGATGGTTTTAATTCTTTTGATTTTTGATTAAAATGTGGCCTGCAAGTCTCGTCATTTCTCTATTTTTGTCTCTGAATTCTATCTCCCTTTAATATACATCCCCTTGGAAGAAATTTCAAAGTTTTTTATTAGGATAAACAATTGTAATGAGAGTAGAATTAGGATAGTGAGGTATTCGTTTGTTTTTTGTGGACAAAAAGAAGAAGCAAGGTAGAGAAAAGCCTGGATTCAAGGCCTATGAATGTATGGGTGATACATACATATAATAGATAGGATTTATAATCATTTTAATTATTACCCTTAGATTAACCATTGATCCACTTTGGCTCAAGAGGATCACATAGGATAAAGGGCCCAAGATCATCCCATTATGTGTGGATGGTAGATGTATGCATAGGTTTATTTAATGCTTTCCTATGATTATGCTTGCAATCTTAGGAATAGTGCAATATTAAATAAAAAAACATAATAAAATGACGAGGTCTTGGTAAAAATTGGAACCCTCATGTAGAAATGTTCTAAGTTTAAAGAATTTTTTAATTAAATTATGTATCAAGCGTAAAAGGGCAATATTGGGCTGGGTCTAATTGTCTAACCCTTTCATCAAAAGTAGTTGGCATATGAAATACTTCCACGTTTAGTCTGTTGGCCACAAGTCATGGAATGTGTTAAGTTAAGGTAATAGTGTTCATGAAATATTTTGCAAACCGCAAGTGTATGGTGTCAAGTTTTAATACAACAGTGAGTTGAGTATCGTATCAATGAGAATTGTAATAAAAAATTACATCAAGTACCGTAGTTTAAATAGTCACAATTTTATCTAGAAAATCAAATGATGATTGGTAAACAAAGTTGAATAAGATAAAAAATGCAAAGACAAGGGTGGAGTTCTTAGAAGTAATACAACAAACACCTTATAAGCAAGAAATTCTAAAGGAATGACTCACCTAATTATCACCTATGTTCTTCCTTCCAAAACATACCAATTCAAGTCAACAACATATGCAAGTTAAAAATTCCTAAGCTCACCAATTCCCTCTCTCGAGTGCTGAATTTACTATGAGTTCTAACATGAATTTCAATACCTCTATAAAAATTCAAGAATAAAACTCTAGAAAAGTTCAATGAATTCTTCTTCAAAACTTCAAAGGTTTCATAAGCTTCTTAACTCTATGATTCCTAGGTTGTGTTATCCTTATGATCATGTATAATCTTCCCTCTCTCAAGTATCGAATCTCATACATCAAATAATCTGCATTAATAGCTAAATAATAAAGATGCAATACTAAACAAGATAACACAAACAAGATTAATAACTTGAATTAATATTGATTGGAATTCAAAACATAGGATCAAATAAGGTTACAACAGCCTTTAGAAAGAAAAATTTAGTTCATCATGTATGAATAAAACTTCAAGAAATACACAGGAAAGAACATGAAAATTATTCACCAATTTGTGAAGTGAGAGAAATAGTTGAAGCTCTCCTTGTCTCCAAGAATGACTCTCTTTCTCTCCAAGAATACCTCATTCTATCCAAAATTCATTCTTCTATCCAAGAATCCTTCTCACGTGTAAGAATTCCTTTGGAGACTCTTTGGGGTCCTTAAAATCGGATAGGAGATGCCCTAAAAAGTGTAAAAACCCCATTTTGCCCCTTTTATCCGCGTGGCAACATTTAGGCGCTGACTAGACAACTAGGCACAAGTAGGTGCTAAACATTCTATCCAAAACTAATTTCTACAGCATCTCTAGCCTCTTTATATATCTTCATGAATCATCTCAATAGGACATATGTACGGAGAGTTATGCCTAAAATACCAAGATGTGTCATACCAGAAATTTTCAGTCTAGTTTTGACTCTTGAACTCGATGTTTCTCATTGAAATCGTAGGAATTGAATTTATGGTAAACATAAAAATGTAGATATATCTCTTGGCTTTCCAATGGATCAAGGATCAAGTCAATATGATAGTGGAGCAAAGACATATGATTGAAATACAAACACTGCCATCAATAGTATCACAATGAGGGTTCTTTCAAAATTTCAACCAAAATTTTGTTTCTTTCCATTTTCTTCTCATTTTTGCCATTATCCACAAGATTTCAAATAAAATGCATAAAAAGTAACATAAACACTTGAAAATAAACCAAATATTAATCAAAAGGCATATGAATTGTTGGTAAAAAATCAACTTATTAAATACTCCCAAACTTGAAGATTTGCTTGTCCTCAAGCATCAAACAATCATAGGCTTATACTTTTGATCATAAATTACTAATCCTGATCAACCAATTCAAATGCCCCATCAATCTTTATTGCACATGCATCCAAAGGTTAGTTACAAAGCTAATCAAATGACACTACAAAACTTGTGCTTCATCAATCTAGTAATGAATTCAAAACGTGTGTTTAAATGTCAAGCTCAAGTTTCATGCATGCATTTTAGGAATGAATTTCACATCCAATGACTCTCATGATCTAAGCGAAAGAGTTCTAGGTGTTCCATAGGCTTGCTTTTCATACAAATTCTCCACTAATATAGACAGTTACAAACTTGGATCAAAAGGACTTCAATAAGCTTGTAACGTAAGGCCTAGGTATTGGCTTACAAAGAAAGGTAAGGGTAAACAACGTAAAAGCATAAAGTGTTTCACATAGAATCTCTCTCTCCTCATTTCTTTTCTTTTTTTTTCTTTTCCAACAACTTTTTTTTTCAATTTTTTTTCTTTTCTTTTTTTTTATGAATCACAAGGGTTCATTTCTTGTTCTTTTGCTTTGACAACCCCCAAACTTGTTTCTTTTCATTAACATGAGTTATGGTTTATTTTTTTACATATTTTTCTTGCTCATATACCAACATTCATCCACGCCCTCAACATGTCTCCATATGATCCCTTGATAAGATTGTGCACAAAATATCACGCCTTAAGCTCTCTTAGGGATAATCATTGATTTTTCGAGCTGTAAAGGGTAGGTGTAGTGAGTTTCAAGAAATAAAGTCGAATGGTGGTCATTAATATGCATTGCACATACCATTCTTTGAAAAAGAGCTCAAAGGGGTAACTAGTGAATAAAAGTGCGATTATGGTAGGCTTGAAAGGTACAAACGAGTCAAAGATGGCCTAAATCATTTCCAAGTTTGCTAGTTTTCTAGAGTTTCACCTCAAAGAGTAATCAAGCAAGTTCTAGAACACCACAAAATGACTAATACAACCCATTGGAAGCAAAATCCAACACCAAGTAGCACGAAATTCACAAGATTTCGACACGATGTGCTCAATGAAATTTCATCATTCATAACAAGGATCAAATACACACAAGAATCGACATGTCACAGGACTAGCAATCTTTCTTTCCTCTAGACTCTATACAATATCAATTATGTATCATCATAGGAAATCGGTAATTAAGTTATTCATTCAATCATAAAATATGAACTCAACTAAGTTTGTCAACAAAGCATGCCTGCACTTGGACTCTCATCACACAACATAGGTAATTCGAATCAAAAAAGTTGGCTCAATTTTTCACATAAAGTTCAAAACACACAAGATATCAATTCTGCCCCCAACTTTAAAATTAACATTATCCTCAATGTTTAAAAAATTAAAGCACATAGGATGTGGAAATAAGAAACTCCCCTTTCCAATAGCTGATGCAGTTGGAGTTTATGGGAGTTCCAGACATATCACCAAGGCGACATCTATCTACACAAGAAAAGAAGGCATGAAAGCATATGGGCTAAAGCAACAAAAGTGAGAACATGAACATAGATAAAGAAATGCAATAGCTAAACATGCCTAAATCTTGACAGTGAATATATTTCAAAAACTAACTAAGAAATTATGAAAAAATAAAGGAAAAAGGGCTTGGGTTGCCTCCCAAGAAGCGCTTGGTTTATAGTCGTCAGCCTGACTATCTACTTTACTCATTCTAGAACTAAAAATAAGTGTTTATCATGCCACGTCTTTATGTTCTCTAAGAGTGTAGGTGATCCTTCCGGATAGGCAAGGCGAGTATGATCCAAAGTTGCATCAAGGGCCTTTTTGGACATCAACAAGTATATCCCCTATTAGTGCGAATGGTCTTCCAAACATGGTAAAGATGTACCTATCTTTTTACATATTAAAAATAAAAAAATCTACAGAGTACAAGAATTGGTCACCATTCCCAAGCATATCTTGAGTCACCTTAGTAGGCCTTGCTTCATCTAGTACATGCTTCATGAAATTAAATAATGAAATTGAATTAGTGCTTGCATCTAGATCACATAATGCTATTTCACAAGTAGAGTCTCCAATTGAATAAGGGATAATAAAACTCCACTTGAGGTGGCTTCTCTTGCAAGATGGCATTGCACTTTTCAATAGTTTTGCACTTTTCCATTTGTTGTTATTGGATTGCAATGTTCCCTTAGATTGATTTTCGTATCACTTGAAATTTTTCTTTTTGTTTTTGAGCATTAATTTTATTAGCAAGCTGTCCAATTTGAGTTTCCATTGATTTCATTTGAGCTCCTAAACTTGAATCTAGCTGCCCCAATTGAGTCTCAATGTTGTTTATCTTTGATTTATTCTTATTCAATTGGGATCTTGTTTTGACAATGAAAATGCTTAGCAAATCCTCCAATGATACCTTTTTCTCACCTTTCATTTCCATAAATGAAGTGCTAGTGCATGCCGTGGAATTTATTCCTTAAGAAGCTCTATTAGAAGTCCAAGTTGTAAATTGGTTAAAAAGAGCATAAATTTGTGCAACTAATTGTGTAAATGATTCTACTTCAAGAACACCGACAACCTTTTTAATAGAAGACCTCTCAGAAGGCCATTGATAGCTATTAGTAGCCATCTCCTCAAGACTCCTAGCCTTACGCATATATGTATAGCCCAATGCAAGGCAAGACATTATCAAAATATGGGACAAAAGTAAAAATAATCTAAAATAAAATTAAGACTAAGTCATAACAATATTGATGCAATTATGATAAAATAATCCCCGGCAACGATGCCAAAAATTTATTCGTGAAATATTTTGCAAACCGCAAGTGTATGGTGTCAAGTTTTAATAAAACATTATATCAAGTACCATAGTTCAAATAGTCTCAATTTTATCTAAAAAATCAAGTGATGATTGGAACAAACACCTTATAGACAAGAAATTCTAGAGGAATGACTCGTCTAATTATCACATATATTCTGCCTTCCAAAATATACCCATTCAAGTCAATAACATATGTAAGTTAAGAATTCCTAAACTCATCAATTCCCTCTGTCGAGTGTCGAATTTACTATGAGTTCTAACATGAATTTCAATATCTCTATAAAAATTCAAGAATAAACTCTACAAAAGTTCAATGAATTCTTCTTCAAAACTTCAAAGGTTTCATAAGCTTTTCAACTCTATGATTCCTAGGTTGTGTTATCCTTATGATCATGTATAATCTTCCCTCTCTCGAATATCGAATCTCATACATTAAACAATCTTAATTAATGCCCAAATAATCAAGATGCAATAATAAACAAGATTAATAACTTGAACTAATATTGATTGGAATTCAAAATATAGGATCAAATAAGTTTATATCTTCCTCTAGAAAAAAAAAGTTTAGTTCATTATGTATGAATATAACTTCAAGAAATACACAGGAAAGAACATGAAAATTGTTCATCGATTTGTGAAGTGAGAAAACTGGTTGAAGCTCTCCTTGTCTCCAAGAATGGCTTTCTTGTCAGCAAGAATGACTCTCTTTCTCTCCAACAATACCTCTTTTTGTCAAGAATTCCTTCTTCTGTCCAAGAATCCTTCTCACATCCAAGAATGCCTTTGAAGGCTCTTTGGGGTCCTTAAAATCAGATGGGAGATGCCCTAAAGAGGTCAAAAAACCCATTTTGCCCCTTTTATCTGTGTGGTAGCGCATAAGCGCTGACTGGATAGCTAGGCGCTGAACATTCTGTCCAAAGCTAGTTTATGCAGCGTCTATAGTCTATTTCAACTGATTTTTCACCTCTTTCTAGACTAAACTAGTTTTTTTGTGTCTGCATACAAATTGGCTCCCTATTTCTTATCTTTCTATAGATTCATTAATCATATCAATAAGACATCTCTGTAGAGAGTTATACCTAAAATACCAAGATGTGTCATACTAGAAATTTTCAGTCCAGTATTGACTTTTGAACTTGATGTTTCTCATTGAAATCATAGGAACTGAATTTTGTGGTAAACATAAAAGTTTTAGATATATCTCTTGGGTTTCCAATGGATCATGAATAAAGTCAATTTGATATTTGAGTAAAGACTTATGATTGAAATACAAACACTATCATCAATAACAGCACAATGAGGGTTCTTTCAAAATTTCAACCATGATTTTGTTTCTTTCCATTTTCTTCTCATTTTTGCCATTACCTACAATATTTCAAACAAAATGCATAAAAAGTAACATAAACACTTGAAAACAAATCAAATATTAATCAAAAGGCATATGAATTATTGGTATAAAATCAACTTATCAAATAGTTGTGACCACTATTAGCATGGAGATGCTCATGGGATAAGAGGATGGCTAAGGGTGTCAGCAACAAGTTGTGGGACACACTTTTGTTGTCTTACTCACATAGACATTTGATGGAACAAACTTGGCACTTAGTACCGTATTGGCTCAAAAATATGGGGTGTATGGGAAACAGTAAGGCAAACTAACTTGATGGTTGCATAGGGATGCAATTGCTAATGTGTTAGCTACTTTTTCGATTTATCATATGAGCTCATAAAATTATGGTGTATGATAAAGCTAATTGGACTTCAAGCCTAGTAGGAAATATGATTTTCCAAATATCCATCTAAGGGTTGATAGGATTCAAATAAAATAGTGGGAGATATTTATAACTAAATATCTTCCTATAAATTAATAAATTATTAAATGTATGCTTATTTTCTGCCTTATATTTTTGTAGATAGTTAATTTACAAAATAGTTGAAATTCCACTTGCATCTATTCTTGACACCAACAAACTCACTGATCCAACTATGTCGATTGGTTGAGGAACCTTTGGATTGTTCTACAATCCTCGATGAGATGCCGCCATCGGATCCTCCAGTGGATGCCACTAAGGAAGAGTTTGTGGAACATAACAAGCAAGTAGATGATGATCTACAAGCTCATTATATGATAGTATCAATGTCAAATGAGTTGGAAAGACAACATAAGGGTTGGCATATGCTGCTGATATCCACCTTTATTTGAATGAATTGTATAGTGAACATACAAGGTAGGCTAGATATACCAGGTATCTAAGGAGCTCTTTTAATGTTGAATGACGAAAGGCTCTTCAGTTCATGACCATGGTTTGAAAATGATAGCCTTGATTGAGAAATTCGAGTCCCATGGATACATTATGGGCAATGAACTCTATGTGGATCTCGTACTGCAGTCTATGCCACCATTGTTTGACTCCTTTGTGGCGAACTTCAACATGCATAAGATGGAAACTAGCTTTTCTGAGTTGGTCAACATGTTGAAGATGGCTGAGTCCACCATGAAGAAAGAGAAGCTTATCTTACTCATTGGCTTTTCATCCCAGTCTGAGAATAAAAAGTCAAAGAAAGTGAGAAAGAAAAGTTCTTCTAAGAAGACCAAGGGTTTGAAGGCCTCCAATTGAGTGAGTAAGGGTCCAAAGCCAAAGACAAGTGTTACTATTATGGCAAGTTAGGGCATTGGAAGAGGAACCTTGCAAGTCGCCAGAAGAGTTCTGGCATGTTCTTTATTGAAGTTAACCTTTTAGTTAATGATGCTTATTTGGTATTACACACCGGCTGTGATGCTCGTTTATGCAATGATTTACATATGATGACAAAAAATAGAGAGCAAAGTAGGGGAGAGTGGATTTTGAGGCTTGGGACTGGAGCAAAAGTTATTACATTAACCATAGGAGTTATCAACTTAGCATTAGGAGATAGAAGTATGATTGTTTTAAATTCTTATCTTTCTGTTCCTCAACTAATAAAGAACATTATCTTTATTCCTATTTAGATACAGAGGGTTATTATTTTTCAATAAAAGATAGAAATTGTTCTACCTTGACAAATAATTTATACATTGTCTAACCTACAAAATCCATCTTACATATTCAACAAAGTAACAAACATAAATTAGATGATCATAGCTCCACACTTATGGCATGCTAGACTGGGACATATCTCTAAGAAGAGAATTGACAAGTTAGTTAACCTGCTTGACCTTACAGACTTGCAAAAGATATCGACTTGTGAATCTTGCCTAAAGAGAAAAATGACCAAGTCACCATTTATTGGACATGTGGAGCATACTGCAAATCCTTTAGATTTGATCCATACGGATGTATACAGGACACTAAATGTTAGTGCCCGAAGAAACTACCATTATTTCATTATCTTTACCAATGATTACTCTAGGTATAGGTATCTGTATCTTATGAGATACAAGTCTAAGGCCTTTGAAAGGTTCAAAGACTTTAAGCATGAAGTGGAGAAACAAGTTGGGCAAAGTATCTTCGATCTGATTGAGGAGGCAAGTACTTAGGCTTAGAATTTTTTTATTATCTAAGAGAGAATGGAATTCTGTCTCAATGGACTCCACCCACAACTTTAAATCTAAATGGGGTTATAAGCATAGGAATCGAATACTGTTGAACATGGTTTGGTCCATGATGGGTTTCACTAGGATTTTTTTTTCATTTTAGGGTTATGCTCTGGAATCGGCGGTATTCTGTTAAACAAAGTGTCAAACAAGTCCCTGCCTAAAAAACCATATGAGATATGGTGTGGCACTTCTTACAAATACCTTAGGGTATGGGTGAGCAAGTGAAACAACTAGTAAGAGATAAGTTAGATGCGACTAATGATGTCTTCTTAGTTTACGATAATGGAGAGCTGAAGCACAAAGGCTTCACTAATCTAGCTTTCAGTCCGATATATTTGAAGTCTCTGTTAGGATTTGTATTCACCCTGGGGCAGCCATCTGGAAATATTCCAATTAGGAGATGATAGTGGATTCTACCATCGAGATTGAATACATCATCGCATGTGATGCATTAAAAGAGAGTGTTGTATTAGGAACTTCATCCAAAAGTTGGGTGTAGTTTCTTCTGTTGTTGATCTGATTATGGTCTACTTTGATAACAATGGGACTATTGCGCAAGCAAAGGAGCCATGATCTCATCAAAGATCCAAGCACATAATGAGGCAATATCATTTGATCCAAGAGATCATTGATAGAGGTCACATTCGAGTGGAGCGAGTGTTCTTGTCAGAAAGCATAGCAGATCCACTGACAAAGCCCTTAGCTCAGAAAGTATTTGAAGGACATCTTGAGAAGATGGGTCTTAAATACATGGGCAATTAGGTTTAGGGCAAGTGGAAGATTGTTAGAGTAGTGCCCGACGAGCTAATTAGTGGCCTTAAATTAAAGGAGTTAATTCCAAATCAGATTAATTAATTAAATTAATTAATTTGAATATTAATTTCATAAGTTGCAAAAGTTGCAAGTTCACTGCTAACTTAGCTGTGAATCTAATGGGTCACAAACAAATCGAGATGATCCACTTCTATTCTGTTATGATCTAAGGTGTTAGATTAAGTTAATTAATAGTGATTAATTAATTTGAGCTAGAATTAATTTATGGAGTTAAATTAATTAATTCAATTAAATAATATGATTATTTAATTAGACCTAATAAAGATTAGGGGCTATTAGGAGTGAGTTAATTAATTGATTGGATCTGTTAATTAGCTAGGCCTTTAATTTAAGGAGTTAAATGAATTTAACCAATTAAAATAATAAAATTATTTCAATTGGGCACAATTTTATTAGGTGGCCTTTTATGGAAGGAATTAATTAATTAATTTGATCAATTAATTATATTGGATTTTTTAATTGACGAATATCAATTAATTAGAATTTAATAATTAATTAGAGTCCAAGCCCAAGGAGTTAGAGGCTTATTAGAATTCTTAATTACAAGAATCAAAGAGTCCTAATAAAACATGACAAAGTCTTTGTCTTAGAGCAAAAGAAAGAAGTAAGAGATAATGAAAGAGAAGGTTTCCTAAATGGATTAGAAAAGGGATGGGAATAGGGAAGAAAAAAGTTGGAGATCATCTTGTGTATAAATAAATACACAAGGGGGCGAAAATTCTTAGCTAATAAGAACTCAAAATTTTCGGCCACCTCTTCTATTTTATTTTATTTACTTCTACAAGAAAAGTCATTCCATAAAAAAAGTTTCATCCCTTTTTCATAAAAGTACAATTCTTCTAATCACTTGTTGACCTAAGAATTGTTCTTCACTCCCAAATTTGATTAGAAATAAGAAGACTAAATTTATTAGCAAGGATTTAGTGTTTATGGATTTGTTCGAAGTGTCTCTACACTTAGAGTTCTTGGTGAACCTTTATGGGAGATTCCAATGAAGGAGTTCGTGGGAAGCTTGCGAAGGAGTTCATGAGGAGGTTGAGGAATTTGAATTTGTTCACATCCTACTGCAAACGAAGTGCTTGAAAGGTATATTTTGCGACTTAGTTGTTTAATTTATTTTAAGCAAACAATCAAAAACATAAATTAAAAACCGCATCGAATCTGGGATTAACTTTATACATACTATGTATGCTTTTACTTCAATAGTTGAAAATTTTTAAATTTTCATTGTGCATGCTATCCCATAATTTTGCGAACCCTATAAATAATACATATTTATATATATAATATTATAAATGCACTCTTTGATTTATTTTTTTTGCAGGACACACAGATAGGCCTTGTAAGGTTGTGTTTTCATTGAGAATTTATATTTCTAATATTTTTATTGAGAACTTGGTTTTGTATTGATTTTCGTGTGAGAAATGAAATTATGTTTGGATGAATGAATGAAATTGAGATTTTATATAGTTTGGAATTGAGAATAATATTTATTTGAGTAGTTTTGAGGAAATTTTACACATGGAAGTACAAGATAAAAATGAAATTATGATTGTTTGTGTGTTTTATAGTATTATTTTCAAAATTTTTATGTATATAATAATTTGTGAAATTAATAGTGGTGGGATCTATATTGAACATTTAATTTGGATATGACAATTTATTAGGATGATTTAAAAAATGGTGGATTCTATTGGAATGATTTTGAAAATAGTGATATATTAGTTATATGAAATTGATTGTGATAAGGTCCACTTTGAATATTTAATTTGAATATAATATTTTATTTATAAGATTTGTAGGTAGTAGGTCCCATTAGAATGATGTAGTTTGAAATAGTAATATATTAAGTAGATATAGTTTGTAGTGGTAGGTCTCACTAGCACTACAAGAAAACAAGAAAACAAGAAAATAGCGACGAAATGATAATGTCATCGCTAAGTCAAATATTAGCGATGAAAAAATTATATGCCGTTAGAAATAATTAAAAAAATTAATTAGATTTTTTGTATGTAGACTTAGCGGCGAAATATAATATATCGTAGCTAATATTTAGCGACGATAACTAAGTTCGCCCCTAAAACTGATTTTACCAACGATAATATATAACTTCGTCGCTAAATATTAAGAGAAAAAAATTATATTACTTTTAGC